>JAYESD010000001.1:134830725-135211314 GCA_036927565.1 Tuctoria greenei | reverse complement strand
TCTTCTCTTCTTCTTCTTTCTTCTTCTTCTTCTTCTTCTTCTTCTTCTTCTTCTTCTTCTCTTCTTTCTTCTTCTTCTTCTTCTTCTTATTCTTCTCTTCTTCTTCTTATTCTTCTTCTTCTTCTTCTTCTTCTTTCTTCTTCTTCTTCTTCTTCTTCTTCTTCTCTTCTTCTTCTTCTTCTTCTTCTTCTTCTTCTTCTTCTTCTTCTTCTTCTTCTTTTCTTCTTCTTCTTCTTCTCTCTTCTTCTTCTTCTTCTTCTTCTCTTCTTCTTCTTCTTCTTTTCTTCTTCTTCTTCTTCTTCTTCTTCTTCTTCTTCTTCTTCTTCTTCATCTTCTTCTTCTTCTTCTTCTTCTTCTTCTTCTTCTTCTCTTCTTCTTCTTCTTCTTCTTCTTCTTCTTCTTCTTCTTCTTCTTCTTCTTCTTCTTCTTCTTCTTCTCTTCTTCTTCTCTTCTTCTTCTTCTTCTTCTTCTTCTTCTTCTTCTTCTTCTTCTTCTTCATTCTTCTTCTTCTTCTTCTTCTTCTTCTTCTTCTTCTTCTTCTTCTTCTTCTTCTTCTTCTTCTTCTTCTTCTTCTTCTTCTTCTTCTTCTTCTTCTTCTTCTTTCTTCTTCTTCTTCTTCTTCTTCTTCTTCTTCTTCTTCTTCTTCTTCTTCTTTCTTCTTCTTCTTCTTCTTCTTCTTTTCTTCTTCTTTCTTCTTCTTCTTCTTCTTCTTCTTCTTCTTCTTCTTCTTCTTCTTCTTCTTCTTCTTCTTCTTTTCTTCTTCTTCTTCTTCTTCTTCTTCTTCTTCTTCTTCTTTTCTTTTCTTCTTCTTCTTCTTCTTCTTCTTCTTCTTCTTTCTTCTTCTTCTTCTTTCTTCTTCTTCTTCTTCTTCTTTTCTTCTTCTTCTTCTCTTCTTCTTCTTCATCTTCTTCTTCTTCTTCTTCTTCTCTTCTTTCTTCTCTTCTTCTTCTTCTTCTTCTTCTTCTTCTTCTTCTTCTTCTTCTAAAGTTAGTGTTTGTTTGGCCTTTCCTTTCTAGTTCTTGTTGTTCTTACTGCCACCACCATATTTACCTTCAACCACATTTGCATTAGAGGGAGTCCCTTCTAGCAGGACAGAACGAGGCTCATCCTTGTATCTTGCTTTATCCTCAACATCAAGAGTTGATATCAAGCTTCCAACAGTCATAACATCTTTCTTATGCATAAGGCTCATAGAGAAACTTCTCCAAGATGGAGGCAGTTTGGAAAATATTTCTACCAACCATGAACTTATCACACAAGACCGTATCAAAATGTGCAAGTTCCCCCAGCAGAAGCTGGATCTCATGAGCTGTTCCATGATAGATAGGTCATCGACCATTTTGTATTCGTGGTACTGGTCATTGACTTACAACTCACGTCCGACATCTGATTCCACATATTTGCGGTTTAGAGCATCCCATAATTCCTTTATCGAGATGTGGTTCATGTAAATATCACAAAGTTGATCTGATAGGAGCGACAACATTCAACCATAACAAGTTGAGTTGTCCAGGTCAGAGTCACAGTTCTGTTCCTCATTGAGAGGAAGAACTGGAGATCACCCACAAGATCTTCATCGACACGAGGCAAAATTTGATATGTGTCTGCCATCTCTTAAGTTGTCATTCCAACAAATCACTCAGGTTTCAACGCATCAATAACTCCAGCCATGTTAATTCTATGAGGTTTTTGTATTGTTGCAAAAGTCACATGACATGCGATTAATTTGACGAAATAGAACAAAGAAATAACAAGAACAAATATAATATATCTACTAACAGTAAAAAAATTAGTGCTAGAACTATGCAAAAATAAATTGAACAATATATGAACAAATCATCCAATGGAAACATCCAATTAGTCATGGATCAATTATTTTAGTTACAAAGTGTCCTGTTGTGAAGTGGAGGGTGGAAAATGACGAACTTGATGAAGATTGGAAGTTGCCTAGAGGGGGGTGGTTAATAGATAATAAAATTGAAATGCTTAGTTAATTTAAACAGTTAGACAAAGTTGGATATCTTCGGGTTAAGTTCGGACTTATTCGATTTCCTCAGACAAGATGGATGAACTCGGATATATCCGGGGTGAAACGAGTTAAAATGGATTCTAAGTAAATCTAGATGCAAATAGTGATGAATATAGATGCTAAAACAATATGGAGAAGTCTAGCAACCTATTTGTACAATAAATCAACTAGAATCGCTAAGAACACAATGTTAGGGTTTCTAGCACAATATGAAGAACAAGTGGTAAAGTAGTACGATGAGAGACAAGTGAACACAAAAGATTTTTTTCTGAAGTTCAGCTTCACAAAGAAGCCTACCTCTCTGTTGAGAAAGTCCACAAAGGACATGTCGGTACATTGCGTACCGAGTACCCATGATACTGCAGAAGTGCAAGAGAGTTCCACCTGTCAAAGTTGAAGACCTCTGTACGCCCCACGTGTCACATGACATTGGACCCGCCTCCATCATATGGGTAGCTCTGGCATTACCACGTGTAGTATAAGACCAGAGCTAAACTCCCTACATAGAGAAGCTCCGCGCTTAACACGTGTCCAGTGATCCCGGAGCTAACCCCCATTAGAAGGAAGCTCTTGTGCCTCCACGTGTATAGCAGCTCAGGACCTATCTCCTCGGGAGGGAAAGCTCCGGAGCCACCACGTGTTCAGCCTTCGGACCTACGCTACCAACGGTATTACAGACGGATCTCCAACGGCATAAGCATTCAAAGGACACTTATTGCTACAGTTACAAGGCTGATTATGTGCCATTAATGCAATATTAATGGCACACGATCAGAAGACCCTTAATACTGGTAACGCCACCATTAAGGCGTGTTATCATGTTATTAGGGTGCTTAAACACACTTAATTGTGTATTAGGGAAGACTAACTGCCGGGGCCACATGTCATGCCTGGCAACCCATGTAATAACATCCCTTGGTCTATAAAATTGATGTGCTGCACGGTACAAAACAACCAAGCTCATACGCACGCAAGCAGCAACAAATCTCTCATATAGTAATACACAACTCGTGGAGTAGGGTATTATGCTCAGGCGGCCCGAACCACATAAATCATATGTGTTACCATCTTGTCTAAGATCTCCGGGCACCCAAACCAACACAAGAACCTCCGCGGGCTACAATTTAGTAGTAGCGGGGGGAAGTGTCGTTCGTACGCTTCGACATTTGGTGCGCCGGGTAGGGAGGCCTGAGATCACAAGATGGTGAACTCCGCCGCAGGATCATCTAACAGCAACAACGTTGCAGCCTGGTGGAGGGAATCCCTCAACATTCAACAACCAGCAGTGAGTTTATTTTGGCGGGTGTCATGCCACCACCACCACCATCTGCTTTGGCAAACAATGCTGGACAACAGGATGGACTACTCACGTCGGTCACAACATCGACGAACAACAAATCTGAGAATGCGCTGATTGCTGTGCGTACTCTTCTGAGAGTGCCCACAAACACCCGAAGCACCTCAGGGTGCAATGGAGCAGTGGCGGGCTGATGTGCAACATCAAGTTGCAGCCGCAGCTGATGCCATCAAGCAACCAAGGTCCTCCCCCTTCGGGGCAGGCACCGACTCGACGTAGGACCTTGTCTGGAAGACTTGGTCCTCAAGTATCACACAACACCGGAGGCGTGCTGTATCTCAACAGGTGATGTCGCTTCCCTCCGGGGCGCGACGCACCCGTAGTGTGTCGAGACTCTCGACACATGATTTGCGATCAGAGCATGACTGCCACTACCGACAGCAGGACGAATGCATCCATATTGAGCGTGCTCGCGAGAGGCGAGAGGCTCGGGACAACCCTGCTCCAGTGGGGGTAGGAGAAGGTTGTTCTGCCTCGACCATGCACCTACGCATGGCTCACTGGCCACAAAAGTTCCGGCCTCATTTGTCGGAGAAATTCGACGGGACTGTCACCCTACCGAATTCCTTCAAATCTACTCCACTGCTATACTTGCAGCAGGAGGCAACGAGGCCGTGATGGCCAACTACTTCCCTGTGGCTCTATTGGGACTGCCAGGTCCTGGTTCATGAGTCTTCCACCAGTCTCCATCAACAGTTGGGCGGAGCTATGCCAATAGTTCACTGCCAACTTCGGGAGCTCTTACACCCGACCAGGCACCAAACTGGACTTGTTTGCCGTGAAGCAAACAACGAGGGAATCGCTACGATCCTTTATCCAGTGATTTTCTCAGGTACGGAATACCATCCCCTCTATCTCGAATGCTTCTGTTATTGTTGCATTCAAACAAGACGTTCGAGACAAAAAGATGCTGGAAAAACTGGCGACGAAAGAAGTCATCAATGTCACGGAGTTGTTTAGCCTGGCTGACAAGTGTGCCCGAGCTGCTGAGGGCTGGGAAATGCACTCAAAGCAAGCTCCAGATGCTAACAAAAAGTCCTCCAAAGCTGAAGTCACTACCTCCGGTGGTGGCAGAAGAAGTCCAACGGCAAGAAGAAGCCATCGGTTGGCGCGCCTGCTGCTACGGCTGCTGCAGCTCCGAGTGGCCGGGGGTCACGCCTCGAAAAACCACCTCGACCTTCATCAGAAGACAGCGGTAGTTCCAAAATGCGATGTCCAGTCCACAAGACGGACAAGCACAGTCTGGAGGACTGCCGAGAGGTCCAAAACCTTGTCGAGCGCTACAACAAGCACCAAGAAGAAGCTCCTTTTCGCCAGCGGGAAGGAAAATAGAAAGTCGGCGAAGCTCCGCTGAAGTAGAGCTAGGCTTTCAGGATCCCAAGAAGGTCTTGATGGCTCTCTACAACACAGTAGATGAAGACTCTAACGTCTCTGACAACGAGCGTCGAAAGACCCTCAACACCATTCACGGAGGGTCTTGGGACATCACCTCTCGCCGCATCCTCAAGACAATGTAGCGGGAAATGGCTGTCGTAGCTCCTGCTGCCATGGCGGAACCACATCGGAAGTGGATGGATACACCCATCACTTTTGATGCAACAAATTGCCCCAAAAACATGGTCAGAGCTGGACAACTTCCGCTTATGGTATCTCCGACCATCAACAACGTTCATCTCTACCACGCTCTGGTAGATGGAGGCGCAACGCTCAATCTTTTAAGTTTTGAAGCGTTCATGAAGATCCAGCTGCAACTCTCGGACCTTCGCCCCTCAAGACCTTTCTTCGGGGTAGGTCCGGGATAAATCAACCTCCTCGGGTCTGTCACTCTCGCGGTGACCTTCGGGACACGGGAGAAATACAGGACTGAGAAGCTGGTCTTCGATGTCGCTCACATCAGACTGCCCTTCAACGCCATCATGGGCAGGCCTGCCTTGTATAGGTTCATGGCCGCAACTCACTACGGCTATCTAGTGGTGAAGATGCCGACACCTTCAGGTGTTCTCCGGGTTCGTGGAGACCGCGCTAGAGGAACTCCATGCGTTTGCCACGACGCAAGAAGGAACCTCCGGCAAAGAGCTCATTGCTCAACCCCCAAGCACTCGTCAACGAGGTTCAACCCCTGCACCACGTGTGCAACCAAGCAGCGACACCGACGTTCCCATCAAAGTCGTCCAAATCGGTTCTGATGCTGCTGAGAGCACCCGTATATCAGGAGGTTTGAACAACAAATAGGAACTCGCGCTCATCACTTTCCTCCGGGATAATGTCTGGGATCCCTAGGGAGGTTATTGAGCACAATCTAAAGATTTATCCCGATGCACGACCAGTACATCAGAAGCCTCGGAAGCAATCAATTGAGCGGCAAAACTTCATCCAACATGAGATCAAGAAGTTGCTCGAAGGTGGTTTCATCCAAGAGTTTTTTTCATCCAAAATGGCTGGCAAACCCAGTCATTGTACCCAAGGCCAGTGGGAAGCTTCAGATGTGTATCGACTACACCATACTAAATAAGGCGTGATGAGTGGATGAGTCCCAATCTTCCGAAAGGTAATGGATAAGTCGATTGATGGAGATCTTGACGTTGATGATCCGAGGCTCTCGAGTAGAACACGAAAACCCCTGCAATCACTACACCACCGCTTTGTTGGCTATCAACCGTGCTGCACACGATTGACCATGCCATGAAAGCTAATCCCTGAAAGTGCGACAGAGAACACAAGCAAGAACAAGGTAGAAGCAATCCGAATTGTAAAGTTGGGGTTTCACAAACTATAGAACGACAATATTATTAATCTAAGCAAAACCCAATTGTTCATGGCGGCTACTATAGAGTATATATAGGTGGAAGGACGTCCAAGGGGGTGTTGGGGTCATGACCTAACCCTAATATACGAAAATAATGGACTTAGACTTGATAGAAGGCCCAATGGCCCAATACCGTGGCGTAGCACCCTGACAGATTCTGAACTCGATTTTTTTTGACAATTCCTGTCGACTCCGAAAAAATTTTGATATGGTACCAGCGCCATTAGAAAGGTTACCCTCTCCCCTTTCCATGCATATGTAGAACGTCCAAAACGGAGTTCGTATGCGTCCTGGGCGTACATTTTAGTGCGTCCTGCTCGTGGACTCCGAGTTGGACATGATTTTGAGTTGGGGTCGGTTTCCATCTTCTTTGAACGTATTCTCTTGTCCTCCACGCCCCTAAACCTTCCTCCAATTACTCCTAGAACCACTCCATGTATCCTAATTACAATTAAATTATTAGATAACAATCTATTATAAAAAATGTATAAGGAAACATATAAGAACGAGCTCACCTCTGAAATTAATTGTTGTGTGTGAATTCTATTGATTGCATCTTGTATGTTCAATGGAGTGTTGTGTATATCCATAGGAGTGATGTCCTTATCATCCTCACCTTCTTGAATTGGAGTCGTCCTCGACTCAAGTTCTTCATCTCTCATATGTGGGTCCATATGTGCAACGCCATCAAATCTTCTTGTATGCATGAAAGGAGGAGGCCAAGGTGGTGGACGACATAGTGCACCATCTTCATGTTCTCTATCAAATAAGCGAGCACATTCACTTGAGCCGGGATCTCAAACAAATAAACATTGTACCATGTGTGTATGTGCATTTATAATGTGCATGATCTCATCATTCTCCCCTTCTTTATGACAAGCCGTCCTCGACTTGCTCTTATGTCCAGCAAAAAGTCTTGCTTTGGGGGTAGAATGAGTGCTGTCCGTAATGCACAACTGCAGTAAATAACGCTTTTGTTGTTCATGCTGTAAGGAAAAAATACTAGAAAACATGACAATACATTATTAGCGTTAGTATATTCATTTACTTTACCATGTTGTTGTAGCACAAAAGAAGCTTTCTCATTTGAACATATGTAAACTTTATGCACCATAAACATGCCACTATGTTCATATTTCTCTATAGCACGAAAACTATTTCTTGCCAACAAAGGTAATTCAGTTTTAGAAATATTCTTCTCTCTACAATATCTAGATCACAAAGAGTGTCAAATTCAATATAACCCAAAATATTTAGAGAAGACAACAATTTCAGCTCATCGCTTTCACATGTAATTGAAATCAAATGCTTAATTTCAGCACAAGTGAGTGATAAAATATCAAATTCATTTGGTTGTTCTAGCATAGGTACAATATAATTATCATCACACAACTCATTTTTGTTGTTAGAATTAATAGGAAAATCAACTAGTGGTAAAAGTGTATTATGAAAAGGTTCATCTTGTTGCTTCTCATCGATAGCATGACTGGTAGCAAAATTCAGCACATCTAAAAATGTCATACCTTGGTTAAATGTAGAGCATTGTTCATTAATATTACTCTCATTTTCAGTAAGAAGTTCAATTGCATTATGGGTTGATTCATCAAAAATTTCAGAAGAGTTGTTCAAACACCTCATTCTTATTTGCATCTACATTTATTTGTTCATGTTCCTGCAAAAGGTTAGGCATAGGAGGAGGGTACAACAAGAAAATTCTTCTCAACTTCATGTATTTCATCTTTGCAATTAGATACATTAGCAAAAGTTTCTCGCATAAGAATTTTCATATCTTTCCATGTTCGAGGTTTTTCTGAATTGCTCAAGTTGTCCCACCAAGTTAATGCACAATCAACTAACGCACTAGCAATATTTCTAATCTTTCTCCTCTCACACATATGCCATTGTCCAATAATTTTATCCAACTCTATTTCCCAAGCAATATATTCATCGTAACCAATACCATCATAAGAAGGAAGAGATGGGAGAATCTAATTACTTCTTGTGGAAGTTGTTGTAACTGTGGTGTGAATGTCATGTAAAACCTTGGTTGATGTTTGATTTTGAGTGAGCAATTCCATCGTCGTCTTCATCATGTCAATCATCTCAGCATATAATGCATGATTCTTGCTTTTACCTGACATTGTTAGTAGCAAACAAAAGACAACAAAAATATGTTATCCCTATCAACTACAAAGGATAATGTCAAAGTAGAAGTGGAATCACATACTCTCAAGCATCTTACCACACTCTTACAAGTGTTCTTACAGACACTGCAGGTGGCAAACGATGGACGATATGAAGAAACCAATGAAGCGTGGAATGATTGCAAAGGTGTATCGATTATTCTCAAGAGTAAGGTGTAGCTTGGATGGCACTTTATATGTAGCAAGGATTAGCAACAACGAAATCAGATAGTAAAATTGAATAAGTGTCCAAAGTACTTGTCAATGTTGCTGGCCTAAATGTGTTCCTAGTAGTTCAAGCAAGCAAGACATGAGATAAAACTGGATGACACAGAGGATGTCAGCACTGCTGTTTTTTGTTTTTTTTCTCCTCTTTTTTTTTGTGCGGCTTTTGTATCTTGGTTTGCACTTGCCTTTTTCTTTTTTTTTCTTCCTTTTCTCAGAATGTGCTGCAAAAGAAGAACACAATAAAAAGTAATCAAATATATCTTGTGTGTCTGTCGCAGATTTTCTACTCAAACTTCTATGGACAACTAGGCATACTTAGTGGCTCCAAATAGAAAAACTAACAACAGCAAGATTGTAGATATATCTCCCCTCCTTAATTTCAATATGTGGAAGACCTATTTTGGAAAAGAACAATAGGAGATATTGCCCCCGAAATACAGACTGTTCAGAATTTCTAGGTCAATAATAGATTCGGATCTAATGCCATTTCGACATCGATAACTATATTTTCTGGGAAACTGATGAATACAAAAGTTATATAGAACTTCGTAAGCTTTCCATAAAGTACAAGAACACCAAAATCAGAGTTAGTATATGAGCGAGATATGATGAAAATACCGAACTACACAGAGATGAATCTAATCTGGACGTGATGACGTGATTCAAAAGGATGGATCACACAATGCAAAACTCAAACTAAGACAAAAAATCACTTTCTAAACCAGCAATATGACTCAACCACGGACACAAAATCAACAAAACCAAACTGAATAACAAAGTTGCAAAGGCTCAATCGTGGTTTGGACAAAGTCATGAATAGATATACTAAACTACAAGTTTTTTGTGGACTCTAGGTATGAAAAACAAACAAATCGAAAGGATAGATGAATTACCTAACGGGCAACCTGGAAATCTGATACCAATTGATGAGTAGATGAGTCCCGATCTTCCGAAAGGTAATGGATAAGTTGATTGATGGAGATCTCAATGTTGATGATCTGAGGCTCTCGAGTAGAACACGGAAAACCACTGCATACACCACCGCTCCGTTGGTTATCAACCGCGCTGCACATGATTAACCTTGCCAAGAAGGCTAATCCCTGCAAGTTCAACCGAGAACACAAGCAAGAACAAGGTAGAAGCAATCTGAATTGCTAAGTTGCGGTTTCACAAACTGTAGAACGGCGATATTATTAATCTAAGAAAAAACCATTTGTTCATGGCAGCTACTATGGAGTATATATAGGTGGGAGGCCGTCCAAGGGGGTGTTGGGGTCGTGACCTAACCCTAATATACGAAAATAATGGACTTAGACTTGATACAAGGCCCAATGGCCCAATATAGTGGCGCAACACCCAGATAGATTCTGAACTCGAATTTGTTTTGAATATTTCCGTCGACTCCTAAGGAATTATAATATGGTACCAGCGCCATTAGAAAGGACATCCTCTCCCCTTTTCGTGCATATGTAGAACATTCAAAACGGAGTTCCTATGCGTATTGGGCGTTCGTTTTAGTGCGTACTACTCCTGGACTCCGAGTTGGACACGATTTTGAGTTGGGGTCGGTTTCCATCTTCTTTGAACGTATTCTCTGGTCCTCCACGCCCCTAAACCTTCCTCCAATTACTCCTTGAACCACTCCATGTATCCTAATTACAATTAAATTATTAGATAGCAATCTATTCTCAAAAATATATAAGGAAACATATAAGAACTAGCTCACCTCTAAAATTAATTGTTGTGTATGAATTCTATTGATTGCATCTTGTATGTTCAATGGAGTGTTGTGTAGATCCATAGGAGTGGTGTCCTCATCATCCTCCACTTCTTGAATTGGAGTCGTCCTCAACTCAAGTTCTTCATCTCTCAAATGTGGGTCCATATGTGCAACGCCATCAAATCCTCTTGTATGCACGAAAGGAGGAGGCCAAGGTGGTGGATGACACAGTGCACCATCTTCATGTTCTCCATAAAATAAGCGAGCACATTCACTTGAGCCAGGATCCCAAATAAATAAACATTGTACCATGTTTGTATGTGCATTTATAATGTGCATGATCTCATCAGCATGTCCAAAAGATCCATTTCCACTACCTAGGATATATCAGATAGTGGACTCCACCTCCGGGTGTGAGCTATTGTGTTTCCTAGATGCATACTCCGGATATCATCAAATCCAAATGTCTAGGGAAGATGAAGAGCATACTGCCTTCATAACAGTAGATGGATCGTATTGTTATACTGACATGCCCTTTGGTCTCAAAAATGCTGCTTCAAACTTTGTGCGAGCTATGTACAAAACTTTTGGAGAACTCATTAGAGACTTGGTGGAAGTGTATGTCGATGACATCGTGCAAAAGATCAAGAACAAGGAGTCACTCCTTGAAAATTTCCAAGCCGTCTTCGACAAGGTGCGCATTACGTGCACCAAGCTAAACCCAGACAAGTGTGTCTTCGGGGTTAGCTCCGGGAAGCTCCTTGGTTTCTTTGTAACCCCCTGAGGAACTGAGGCAAACCCGACGAAGATTAAGGCTATAGAAGACATGCGGCCTCCAGCCCGCATCAAGGACATCCAGAAGCTAACTGGATGTCTGGCTGCGCTCAGCCGGTTCATCTCAAGGCTGGCAGAGAGGGCACTTCCGTTCTTCAAGCTATTGAGGAAGACCGGACCATTCCATTGGTCCGAAGAAGCAAAAAGGCAGCTCCTCACCACCCTACCAATCTTGGTAGCTCCGAACCCTGGTGAGCCTCTACTACTTTTAATTTCTGCAACTTCAGAAGTTGTTGGCATGGTTCTGGTCACGAAAAGACCGGAGCCATATCCAGTTCAGGAGCCTAGACCCCTCTGGGAGGGTCCGAAGCTACCTAAAGGCGAGTCTGGGTCCCATCCCCCAGGCACGGATCTTCAAGGCGGAGTGCTAGAAGATCAACCTATCTCATATGAGAGAGTTCTCACGGCTGGTCAAGAAGATCCAGACCCCTCAGAGAGGGTCCGGCTTAAAAAAAAAGAAGCCCCGGGCCCCTCCGGGAGGCTCTAGGAAGCTCAACAAGAAGGTCCGGACCCCTCCGGAAGGGTCTGGGTCGATGGAGAGGAAGCTCCAGGCACCATCGAGAGGGTCCGGGCCATCCAACACCCAATGTACTTCGTCAGTGAAGTACTCTACGATGTCAAGACTAGATACATCGAGGTGCATAAGCTGCTTTACGCAGTTCTTATCGCCTCAAGGAAGCTTCGTCATTATTTCCAAGCCCACAAGATATTAGTGGTAACTTCCTATCCACTACATGCTATACTGCATAACCCTAATTCTATTGGGAACATTGCCAAATGGGCAGAGGAGCTGGCAGAATTCGATCTCGAATTCCTGCCATGACAAGCAATCAAGAGTACAACTTTGGCAGACTTCATGGAAGAATGGACTCCCTCTCCATCAAATCCTGGGGCCCTCAGTGAGCAGAACTCCGGTATTCACCGAGCCTCACTAGACTCTCTACTTTGACGGTTCCGTGTAGAAGCAGGGGGCCGGAGCTAGAATCATTCTCCTCACTCCGACCGGGGAGAAGGTCCAATACATGGTTCACCTTGACTTTAAAGCGACCAACAACATGGCAGAGTATGAAGCTCTCATCTATGGGCTCAAGGTGGAACTATCCTATGGTGTCAAACAGCTGTTGGTGAAGGGTGATTGGCAACTCATCATAAAACATGTCAAAGGTGGATGCTGCTGCAACAACCCCCAACTAGCCGCTTATCTCCTTGAAGTCTAGAGGCTTCAGAAAGACTTCGAAGTCCTAGATCTCCACCATGTTCAGCATCTCCATAACACTGAAGCGGACGAACACTCGACGAAGGCTTCAACTAGAGCTCCGGCTCCTAACGGAATCTTCGTTCGGAGGTTGTCAAGACCAACAGCTCAGTCAGCCGAACTGAGCGAGTGGCGCGAGACTAGCACCTTGAAGCTGACGGTCCTGGTGGCCCTGTTATCATGGCGTCCATCAAGGGTCCTAGGTGCTGTCGGAAGCTCCGAGCAACCCAGCATGCAAGACTCAGAAGCTCAAGTTAGATCCAATGCATGGATCTCGGAGATCCAGAGCTACTTGAAAGACAACAATTTTCCTGAAGATGGTGTATCCGCTGACCGGATCGTCAGATTGGCTAAAAGATACACGCTGGTAGAAGGGGATCTCTACCGGCATGGTGCAAACGGCGTCCTAATGCAGTGCATTGCAAGGGAAGAAGGTCGCGATCTCCTCGCGGAAATCCATGGAGGCGAGTGTGGGAACCACGTGTCTTCCCGCACGCTGGTCGGCAAAGCCTTTTGCCACGGCTTCTGCTGGCCTACAACACTCCAGGACGCATTTGAGTTGGTGAAAAAGTGTGAAGCATGCCAGTTCCACGCAAAACAAATTCACACACCGGCTTAGTCACTGCAAATGATTTCTGCTACATGGTCATTCACTGTGTGGGGCATGGATATTTTGGTACCTTTTCTGAAAGCTGTCAGAGGTTACAGGTTCCTATATGTCGCCATCGACAAGTTCACCAAATGGCCGGAAGCTACCCTAATTGTCACTATAAATAAACAATAAACAATCAAGTTCTTGAAGTCCATTGTATGCAGATTTGGAGTTCCAAACAAAATCATAACCGACAATGGAACCCAATTTACAAGTGCTGCATTCCAAGAATATTGCGAATACCTCGGCATTCAAGTCAGCTACGCTTCAGTAGCTCACCCAGCAAGTAATGGCCAAGCCGAGAGAGCAAATGCAGAAATCCTAAAAGGACTCAAGATGCGCACATATGAGCGCCTGAAAAAGCATGGAGCCAACTGGATTGAAGAGCTACCATCTACATTGTGGGCTAACAGGACAACACCTAACCGGTCAACTGGAGAGACACCCTTCTTCTTGTTGTACGAAGCTGAAGCAGTTCTTCCTCCGGAGATCACCATGGGGTCACTCCGGGTCTGGACCTTCGATGAAGCCACGCAGGATCAGCTCCGGCGTGAAGGCCTTGACCTCGTCGATGAGGGAAGGTGCCAAGCAGCTGTTCGGAATGCACGATATAGCCAAGCGCTCCGGCGCTGTCATCAAAGGCATGTGCATAATCGACAGCTCGGAGAAGGCGATCTGGTGCTGCGGAAAATACTAACTCGCGAAGGAATGAACAAACTTTCCCCCAGCTAGGAAGGTCCTTTCTGAGTAATCAAAGCATCTCGTCCCGTATGCGTTCGCTTGGCAACTGAGGATGGGACCCCGCTTCCTAATCCTTGGAACTTCGAGCACCTCCGTAAGTTTTATGCTTAGAATCACGGAGGTGAGGCTGTAATTACACACTATGTATGTTATAGAGTCAATATATAGAGACAGGTAGGTCCTTCGGGAGAACATCCGGACCCCTCTGGATGGTCTAGGAAGTTCAAGCAACACTTGACACAGTCAGGGCACTAAAAGTGTAGCTACCTGCCCCGGGCTAGTACAAGATGTATAGCGCACTTAGCCTGGTCATGTACCCTAAGTGTTAGCCAGGTCATGTACCCTGGTCATATAGCATTGTCTCCCATGTAGTCCGGACCTATAATGAAAGATATTGTTGTGTGAAAACAGACACCACGTGCATTTATTATTGTACAAGGCTCAGTCTTCTAAATTATTATTTTTATCCTTCTAATCTATCATAAAGTTGTGCAATTCTTTGTAAGTTTTAGTCAAAGTTATTCATATGTGTTACAAGTTATATTATTGGTCTCTTTGGATCTTAACATTGCTGCATAGTCTACTTGCCTGAATGTCAAGCCAACATAGGTCTGGAGTGTGCTATCGACTTAGCCTCATCCTGCACCCTAGGTACGCCACTCTACCTACATCCCGGCGGGCCTGAGTAGGGTGAATACTAAAAAAGCATGCGGATCTAGAAAGATTACATCAATATGCTTGTTATCATATCGAATTTCTTCGGATCTAAAACTCAAATAAGAACAATAAGTCAAACATTTTATACATAAGAGAACGAATTTTACTCTTTTTCTTGTCTTTAATGTACAGGAAAAACAAAAAACCTAGCAATGGTGGACGATGCCGGAGCTATTAAGCTCCGACAACCTCCAAGGGCGCCTGCCGTCAACATTTTCACACGTTGAAAGTGGGCGCCGCCAGAGCTAACAAGCTCCAGCAACTCACATAAGGGCCAGACGTTGACATAAAGTATAACAAGTGAAGATGGCATAACCACCCGAGGGGACCGCCGTCAACATTATCTACGATTGATGGTGGGTGTCGTCGGACCTATCAAGTTCCAACAACCCCAGGGGGCCCACTATCGACGTTATACGCGTTGACACTGGGTGTCGTCGGACCTATCAAGCTCTGACAACTTTAGGGGGCCTGTCATCGATGTTCTACGCATTGACAGTGGGTGTCGTCAGACCTATCAAGCTCCGACGACTCCAGGGGGCCCGCCTTCAACGTTCTACGCGTTGACAGTCGGTGTCGTCGGATCTACCAAGCTCCGACAACCCCAGGCGGCCTGCCGTCGATGCTACAAAAACTCCCTGGAGAAGTCAGAAACAAACTTCAGATCTAAAAGCTACAAGTTCGAAGTGTCCAAGTCATCAACACATTGTCAAATCCTTTGGTACACGTTCGCAATCAAATTGTGTACATCTACCAGGGGACAAACAAGATAAATGACAGTGTATTGAAGACAAGGACAACAAAATGGAATTCATTGCAAAAAATAGTCGATTTCATTCATTCAAAGTACTGGATTAAAAAATCAGGGTTACAACAAAAGGCAAAAGGAAAAGGTCCTAACTACTGGAGGATCTAGGTCTTGTGGTAAAACAAGGCAACCTTCTCATCAACTTCTCCAACGCTGGACTTAGCGGCATCCTCCTATTTAGCAATGAGTCCTTCAAAGACTAGATCAAGAGAAAATTGTGGGTCTTGGCTTTTGTAACACGCCAAGACATACTCGGCGACGTTCTTGGCGAGAGATTTTCCCTCTGTCTCCAGCTGATCAGCGATGACATCACCCATTGCATCGAGTTCGCTGCCAGCAGAGCCAAGTCCCACCAGCGTCTGGTCCAGCTCCTGTGCTGGGTTCTCCGGACGTACTAGACTGAAGCCAAGAGGCAACAGGGCTCTGTCTGCATGTCCTAGGAAATCCCATACCGGCAGGGATTCAGATGCCCTCGAGCTCTGCAGCTCCTCCAGTGACCACCGGGCGACCGCTAGCTCCGAACTTTCCCGAGCGAGGCGCTCAACAGCTTTGGCATGTTACTGCTTACTCTCACCTACTTTTTTTCGCGGTCGGCTAGCTCTGTCTCCTGGAGGAGGATGCGGTTCCGCCGTTCCGCCAGGTCCTTCTCCCTGCCTCTTACTTTCCCTTCTCTGGTGGCAATATCAGCTTCTCTTTTTGAGAGCTCCTGCCCCAGTTTCTAGTACTTTTCTTCCTCCTCCTTACTCTACAGATCAAACTTCTTAGAGCGAGCTGCCAAATTTTTCTCAGCTAGAGTCAGCTTCTGATCGAGTTCCTCCTCTCTTTTCAAAACTTCCTCCTGCTGTTCCAGGAGCTTCTCCTCTCTTGCATCAAGGTCTGCTCGACACTTCAAGAGGACCTCCATTAATTCATTGAGGTTGTCATGACGCTCGTCAGCAGCATCACTCCTTTCCTTGGCATGCTCGAGAATCTCCCGAGAATTAGCATCGAGCGCCCTGATGGCGGCTTCCTTCTCCTCCAGCAATTTACCCCAATATTCCACCTGGGCCTTTTCCTTCTCGACCCACTCCTTTTGGTCTGCAAGCCTTGTCTGTGCCAGCTTGGTCTCGAAGTGAAGCCTGTTGCGCCAGTGCCTCAAGGTATGATGCTCTTCTTCTAGGACCTTGCCGTCGTGGTCAAAAGCGAGCTGAATCTGTCGGAGGCTTGAGCAGGTGTTGTCAATAGACAATGCCAAAGTAATAGGCTCTGGACCTGCCGGGGTCACCTCCGCTGGTTCCAAGGGGTCTTCAAGAACAAAAATAGGGTCCCATGCCACAAGTGTGGTTCCGTGAGCTTCTACAGCACTGGGGCCGCCTTCCGGGAGCTCTTCGGGAGCAGCTGAGGAAGAATCCAGTGGGGGGACATCTACCTCTGGGGCCGATGCCAAAGTTCCTACCGTAGGAACTTCAATTGCTGGCTCCGTCGGTCGAGAGCCTGCCGCCACCTCTTCATGGTGTTCCGCCTCGGGCATGGGCACATCCACAGTAATTACTTCTGGGGCGGTGTTGGAGCTTCACCCGAAGCCACTTCCACCACCGGCTCGAGCGCCGGTAATCAACCATCTCCGGCTCGGCAACCGGAGCTTCAACAACTTCAGGCTCGGAGGACGGGACTTCAAGTCCCAATGACTCGGTTGCTGAGGCATCAACAACCTCCGGCTCAGGGGCCATAGCTTCCAGCACCACCGACTCTCCTGCCAGTTCAGCAAAAACTTCTGGAACAGCGATCGGAGCCTCGGTCACCTCCAGCTCCGAAGTCGGAGCTTCCACCATCTCCGCGTTCGGCGCTGGAGCTTCAATTGCTGGTGCTGCCACTGCTGGAGCATTTTCATGTATGTCTCCCCTGTGGTCCGGTGCTACCACGGGAGTCTCTGGTGTCGACTCTGGATCTAGATCCATGACAGCTGGCGCCAGAGCTGCCGTGACCTTAGCCACCACTTGAGGAGGCACGGGGGTTGGAGCTAGAGCTTCCGCCCGCATTGTTTCAGCCGCTGCAACGGAGACCGGAGCTTTAGACCCCGTCTTTGATGCTCTGCAGTCAAAAAATTGGAAGATTCAAAACATGACAAAAATAAGAATGGCAAATCAAGGTGAAAAATCAAAACTGTAGGATCGAAGATCACATGAAAATCTACCAGAGGGGGGTGAATGGTAGATTAAAACTTTTTCAGCGGAAGCAATGAAAACCCCTCGGCAGAAAAACGATCTGTTAAAGAAATCGTGCGTGAGACTAATCTAAACGTGTTTCACCACGACAAAAGTGATATATATCAGATATAATCAATTCAAAAATACGACACGACAAGAATCACTCAAATCCGTCGAGAGAAACTCAAGTTACGATCGAATGATCGAACAAAGGTCAATCTGTCCTACCCTAGAAAAAACAGTTTTGGAACACTGCAAAGAATTTCGTATAGATCCGAAACCACAAATCCAATGACCGTGAAATTTTGAAAGATGATATAAAATTAAGTTGTGAAGACAATCCAAAAAGAATCACGTCAATCGGATCTGTAAAACTGGAGTTATGATAAAACCACCAAAGAAAGGTAGTGCTGTGCAGAAAACTCGATGAGAAAAACTTGTCCGGAACAAGTCGGACGAACAAGGCACAAAAGTTCCTTTAAACTACGATCTTTATTCAATAGAACACAATAGGAACAGCCCAAAAGTTGTCTACCGTGAGCTCTGGCCTCCCTTGCTTATATAACCAGCCCTTAGGCCAACCCAAACCTAACTAGGACTCTAATCCTACTCAATTCACGAATCGAAACTTTCCATGAATGCTTAGGACTCTTCTATACACAGATAGAAGCAATATTAAGACTTCTAAACACTTTAGAAATGTATCCCACATTTCTAAAAAACTCAAATTCGTGACCCACACAAAATCCTATCATAACCAACTCAAATCTTTCCATATTTGAGTCAAACCCAATTCAGCCGCAGCCTGAGTCCTTAACCTAGTCGGTTGGACCTTTCCGACCAATTCTTTATGTCCACATCTCTTCATCACGCCTCGGAACCATGTAGCTACGTCCATTCACTCCTTGCATGCGTGCAAACATCTTCCAATGACGTCCATGCTACCTTCATATGCATTGTTCTTTATTCATAGATGTTGCGCAACCTCCCGATCAACTCAACCACAATTCCTCCCAAACTTGGTTGTTGAACTTCATCTTCTCCCTAAGACTAGTTTAATGGATCCCGTCACCAGCCATATATTGAACTCAAGCAACACCTGCACATGAATAAAAAACCAACACTTTTGAGCACAAGTACTCGACTTGACTCACATTAGTTCTGAAACTACAACATCTTACGTGAGCACCTCACATAAGCATGTTGTAAACCATAGCAAAATGATATCAGCATTAATCACCAAAAAACAACAAAAACTTAGTAAAAGAATACTAATCAAACTTTCCATAAGTGTAAAGCAAGTTTGAAACCTTGCAAGATAAAAGCAGAACAATTGCAATCAAGCTTCGAACCTTGCCAAAGCTAACCGGAACATGCCAAACCTATCGTCGAATCTTGATAAAAAGATGTTTTGGTAGTATTCAAAACTTTTATCATCAAAGCCAATGTATTCAGCACACATAGGTCTCACAATCTCCCCCTTGATGAATGCATTGGCAACACCATTTAAAATCCTGAACATTTGGCTTATCCCCATGAAAAGTTTTGAAAACAATTTCTCTCCCTATACATATTTCTCCCCCTTGCATACTTCTCCCCCTGAGAAGAATCGTGCCAAAAACACTTGTGAATATGTGCAACGTGTGATCAATTTTTCCCCCTTTGGTAATGTATTCATCAAGGTACAAAAGAGAAATTTTAATTGTTATGAGCATATTATAACATATACATATAAAACAAAGCTCATCCAAGTCATACTATCAAGTAACTTACACTATCACAACAATGGGATACATAGAGTAGTGTAAGCCATGCTAGAGATCAAATGTAATTTTCAATTTAAGCAAGTCATGATCTCACAAACTTAACTATTTCAAAACCTGAAAGAATGACACTTGTTGCTGCAATGTTTTCTTGAAAGCACAATTTTTTAACATATGACATTTGCAAGACATTATATGTCGCATCTGCCTTATTCTAACCAACCAAGCCAAGTCTATGTCATTTGACAATCAGAAGCTTAAGGACATGATTTTAGTCATACACAACTTCTTCCAAGTTCATATTTAAGTGCAATGATAAGTCATCTCAACAGAAGAAGTGCGATGCATGCATATTCTTTTGATCTTTTCTCAATTTATATTTGTTCATAAAAACTCAACATGTGAGTTACTTACTTGATTAATTCTTTATGATTAAAAGCACTTGTGAGCATGCAACAAGTTCAAAACATCATGAAAGCTCGATCATGACTAGATTTAGTGTATGTAATTATTCCAATTACTAGACATGGCAAAAACTACAAAATGTATAACACGAGTAATGTAGTAAGAACTTTCAGCATGTAAAATGAATCACAAAGTCATATATGTATGAAATACTATGCTCATATTATTTTAATTTTAGATTCACACATAGACTTCTCAAGTTTCAAAACTCCCCCTCAATGTAAGACATGAGGATGCATAAACCCTATTTCACTATGAATGAAACAAAAACGAGTGAAATCCAAAGGTTTTGTAAAAATGCCAGCCAATTGTTGTTCGATATCTACATAGTGAAGTACAATGTTTCCTTTTTCAACATTATCACGGAGAAAGTGATACCTAATGTCAATGTGCTTAGTTTAGAATGTTGCACGGGGGTTTTAGCAATGCAAATGGCACTAGTGTTATCACAAAACAGTGGAACACTATCTAGATCAGCCCCATAGTCCTTAATTGTTTGAACAATCCAAAGAATTTGTGAGCAAGCACTAGCAGTAGCTATATATTCAGATTCAGCTATGGATTGTGCAACTGAGTTTTGTTTTCTAGAAGACCAAGCAACAAGTGAATTACCAAGAAAATGACAAGCACCGGAAGTACTTTTCTTATCAATCCTACAACCCCCAAAATCAGCATTCAAAAAAGCTTTCAAAGTAATGGTTGAGGAAGAAGGAAGAAAACTGCCAAATTCTTGAGTTCCATGTGAGTACCTAAGAATCCTTTTGAGGGCTTGATGATGTGAAGCACATGGGGAGGCTTGAAACTGTGCAAAAGACATACGCTGAATTGTATGTCCGGTCTTGATGCCGTGAGGTACAAAAGTGATCTGATCATGCTTCTATATTCTTTTTGATTTACGGGTTCACCATCTTCATCAAGTTCAAGTGTTTTTGCTATTCCCATTGGTGTCCGAAGAGGCTTGCTTTTGTCCATGTTGAAGCGCCTTAGGAGGTCTTTTGTATACTTTGTTTGATGCACAAAGGTACCCTCCTTGGTTTGCTTGATTTGCAGCCCCAAAAAGTGAGTTCACCCATCACACTCATTTCAAATTCTGAACTCATCATTGCTAAAAACTTGGACACAAGATCATGAGAAGCACAACCAAAGATAATATCATCCACATACACTTGAACGAATAATGAATCATTTCCATGCTTAAGCACAAAAAGAGTTTTATCAGCCTTTCCCGTGGTAAACCTCTTTCAAGTAAGAATGTTTTTAACCTATCATACCATGCTCTAGGGGCTTGTTTGAGACCGTACAAGGCTTGTGATAGTTTGTAAACATGATTAGGAAAATCTGGATTTTCAAAACTTGGTGGTTGTTTGACATAAACCTCCTCATCTATGTAGCCATTAAGAAATGCACTTTTAACATCCATTTGATATAGCTTAAAACATTTAGATGCAGCAAAGGCTAACAAAATTCTTATGGCTTCTAATCTAGCAACAGGAGCAAAAGTTTCATCAAAATCTAGACCTTCAACTTGAGTGAAACCTTGAGCAACCAACCTAGCCTTATTCCTAACCACAACCCCATCCTCACATTGTTTGTTTTAAACACCCATTTAGTTCCAATTAAAGTGTGACCTTGAGGTGGAGGTACAAGTTTCCAAACATTATTTCCTTCAAAATTTTCTAACTCTTCTTGCATGGCAATAATCCAAGATTCATTAGTGAGTGCGTGTGATATATCTTTGGGTTCAAAAGCAGCAACAAAATCGGAATGAGCATGAGAGTTTGGATCGCAAAACCTGGACCGTGTGACTCGTTCGTGCAAGCTTCCAATAATTTGTTGTGGAGGATGACTTTTGAGAACCCGGAGGGGAGTGGAAACTTCACAAGCTTATTCTTCTTCATGTTCATCACAAATCGATGAGCTTGTGACTTGAGGAGGATCTGGACCAGCAATGGTGGTCGTCGGTGCTGGCTAGGAATCAAAATCAGGAGCTGGAACGATGTCATTAGCTGCTGAATTTTCGGGCAGCAACAACACTTCTCCTCATCTTCAATGAAAATGCTCCCCCCCCCCTGCGGATATGGATACGGAACTACAATGTTTGAGCTAGTACCTTTGCTAGCTTCATCAAAAGACACTTCACAAGTCTCCACAATTTTGTTAGTGTCAAGTAAAAGCACACGGTAGCCTCTAGTATGAGATGGATAACCAAGAAAATGCCATCAATGGATCTAGGTTCAAACTTATCAAGATTACCATGTTTCTTAACAAAGCATTTGCAATCAAAGACTTGAAAATGTGTAACACTAGGCCTATGTACAAAATAGATCTCATATGGTGTTTTACCTAGCTTAGTGCGCAAGAAAACACGATTTGAGACATAACAAGCATTTTCAATCGCAACAGCCCAAAATTTCCTAGGAGTTTGATATTCATCAATCATGGTCCTAGCCATTTCAACTAAGGTTTTGTTCTTTCTTTCAACAACACCATTTTGTTGAGGTACATATGGTGAAGAAAATTGATGATCTATTCCATTTTCAGCACAAAGGTGATCAAAAAATTGTTTTTAAATTTGGTCCCGTTATAACTTATAATTGCTTCTAGAGATCCTGGGTGATCAATTGATAATCTAGAAACAAAGTTCTAAAGTGACTAAAAGCTTCATTTTTAGATGCCATAAAGTAAACCCAAGAGTATCTAGAATAATCATCAACAATCACAAGAACATACCATTTACCTTCGAAGGATTGAACACGTGAAGGTCCTACGGTGTCAAGGTGCAAAAGTTGACCCGGTTCAGTTGTCATGATTATTGTGAGAGGAGTATGTGAACCTGCAACTATCTTAGCATGTCTACAAGAAGAGCACACAATTTCTTTGTCCCCTTTAAGCTTAGGCAACCCACGTATGCGACCAAGAGCACTAACACGCGTTAGATGATCAAAGCCTACGTGACCCAATCTACGATGCCAAAAACATAAGTCCTTTGAATCATGATCAACTAGACACCTATGATTTGAGGAAGACATATCAAATTCAGCTTTAAAGACTCCTCCAAACCGTGACATGTCAAAAATAAGCTCACTGTTTGAATTTACAACTTTGCAGCAATTTTTGGTGAAAATAATTTCTAGATTTTCATCTAGTAGTTGTGAAACTGAATGCAAGTTGTATTTCAAATTTTTAAAAAGTGCCACATCCTTCAAAGTATAGTGATCATTTACTCTAACCGAACCATTAGCAATTATAGGAGTTGAAGAATTATCAACAAAAGTAACATTCTCTACATGTGACACAAAAGAGAAGGAGGATAACCATTCTTTGATACCAGTCATGTGACGTGAGCAACCTGAATCCACAATCCAAATGTTCTCCTTCCTCAAGCGTGTAACCTACATAGAAGCACAATACGTCGTTGACTCAATACTGGGGTTAGTCAAAAGGCATTTAGGAATCCGGTACTGAGTCACACGACGTCCAACAGGAATAACACGCGAAAGCTGAGATAAAACAGCAGGTTTATGAGCCAAAGCTTGAGGAGTTTTGTACCCAACTACTGACCTATGAGGTGTTACATGTGTATAACAAAAAACAGTAGGTTTAGGCGCAAACTTTGCATGTTTTCGACTTATTACAACAGATTGCATGTTCCTATCATTCGGTTTAGCAAGTGCAGCAAATTTTGCATGAAAGTTATGAGATCTAGCAATCATTCTTTCGTTTTTCTGTTGTTTAGCTAGTTTATAACAAAAATATATGACATGACTATCTCTACCACAGTAGGTACAATGAAATTTAACTTTGTGTTCATGTCTAGATGAGCAAGCAACATTTTTATTTGAAACTGAATGATACAACACTCCTACAGATTTGAAAACCACTTCTTTTTGTTTATGAACTGTTTGAATCAAACCACTTCCTAATGACTTTACAATTTAAGGTTGATGTGCCTTAGAATGAGCTTGAGAATCAAAACCTGAACCAGTTTTATCATTGAAAGACTTGGAAGAATTCAGCAGCAAGTTTAGGTTCTTATTCCCATTACAAAAATGATCTAATGTCCTATGCATGTCATCAAGTTCATTGGACAGATCAAGGAAATTTTCACATGAAGTTTTTCTTTTTAATTTGCAATTGGAACAATATTTAACTTCAAGAGAACGTAAAGCATTGTTCAATATAGAAATTTCATTCATAGGATCTTGTAGTTTCTTATCAAGATCATCACAAGTAGAACAATGCAAATCAATTGTAGAACAGCTAGCATCTTTCAAGTTTTTATCATTAAGTGTAGCAAGCTCTCTTTTCTTTTAATTTCTAACTCGAATTTATCAAGTGTGGAGGTGTGCACACTTCTTAATGAGGACAATTGTTCATATATTAAATCACATGAGGAATTAGAATCATCACTAGGAATCAAGGATTTCAAACGATTAATTTCAGATTCTAGTGACTCAATTTTAATAGCATTGTCCCTAAGCTTTTTGTCCTTTTTCTTAACTATAACGGTGGCACGAGAAATAGCATCACACATTTCTTCACAAGTAGGACATACCTCTTCATTGTCGCTGTTGTGGTTAGCCTCCTCCATACTTGATCTTGAGTTTCCGGCCATGAAGCACAAGTTTGCCAAATCACCTTCATCTTCGTCACTTCCAATGTCCACATCGCTTGAGCAAACTTCTTGAAGTGTGGAGATAAAACTGCTCACCAATTGACGTCCTGTAAAACCCTTCTTTTTCTTCATATGTTTTGAAGAGGAGTGCTTCGTCCTTGTTTGCTTTTCATCCCGGGAAGTAGGACCTGAAAGGTTAGGGCAATCTGAACAAAAATTACCTGTATTACCACATTCGAAACATCGTTGAGGTCCGAAGCTTCCTCTCCTTCTAGTTCTCACATTTTGCAATACTTTTGAGAACCTAGTAGAGAGAAGTACTAGCTCCTCCTCTGGAAATTCCTCAATCTGTTCAAGGATTAGAGAGGACAACAAAGCAAGTGTACCACAAGATGAAAATTGGCTGGAGCTAGGCATATCACGTAGAGAAACAAATGCAAGAGACTTGTTGGGGTTCTTACGTGAGATTATGTCAATTTCATGAGTTTTAAATTTAATATATAGTACATCTAAAGTAAGTGTACTCATGACAGTATATTCACGAATAGATGTAACCTTCATCTCCCAATTGACATGTCTAATGCATTTATAATTGCCTAGCATTCTCAGCATCTGAAAAATTAACATTGACGCTACGCAAGTTGCTGAGAATTTTATTAAAGCGAGCAAAGAGATTATCAATGGACTCACTGGGTTGCATCTCGAAGCGCATGAATTCCTTTTTGAACATATCTTTTTTTAGCTCCTTGATCATGTTGGATCCTTCGTGGTAGTCACAAAGTGCTTTCCACACATCGTATGAAGATCGGAGTTGTGCAACATGATCGAAGTCGCTTTGAGTTAATCATTGTATGATCATTTTCTGAGCCTTGTTGTTGTTGTCGACACCTCCCAGATTTGTAGCTGTAACTTGATAGTTTGACGACACTTGATAAGGCTTGTATACCTTCTCCCATATTGCGAAGCCTTGTGCTTAGATGAAAGCTTCCATATGTGCCTTCCAAACCTGAAAATCAATACCACTAAACACGCAAGGTTTGTCGGAGTATTTCTCCATGATGATTAGTCAAAAACATGTGTAAGTCTCAAAGATTAGAGCACCTGGCTCTGATACCAATTGTAGGATCGAAGAGCACGTGAAAAGCTACCAGAGGGGGCGTGAATGGTAGATTAAAACTTTTTCAGCAGAAACAATGAAAACCCCTCGGCTGAAAATGATCTGTTAAAGAAATCATGTGTGAGACTAATCTAAACGTGTTTCACCATGACAAAAGTGATAGATATCAGAGAAAATCAAGTCACGAAGACAACAAAACAAGAATCACTCAAATCCGTTGAGAGAAACTCAAGTTATCATCAAAAGATCTAACAAAGGTCAATATGTCCTACCCTAGAAAAACAGTTCTGGAACATTGCAAAGAAACTCATGTAGATCAGAAACCACAAATCCAATGACTGTGAAATCTTGACAGATGATATAAAATTAAGTTGTGAAGACAACCCAAATAGAATCACGTCAATCGGATCTGTAAAAGTCGAGTTATGATAAAAGCACCAAAGAAAGGTAATGTTGTGCAGAAAACTCAACGAGAAAAACTTGTCTGGAACAAGTTGGACAAACAAGGCACAAAAGTTCCTTTAAACTATGATATTTATTCAATATAACACAAGTGGAACATCCCAAAAGTGGTCTACCATGAGCTTTGGCCTCCCTTGCTTATATAACCAGCCCTTAGGCCAACCCTAACCTAACTAGGACTCTAATCCTACTCAATTCACGAATCGAAACTTTCCACAACTGCTTAGGACTCTTCTATACGCAGATAGAAGCAATCTTAAGACTTCCAAACACCTTAGGAATGTATCCCACATTCCTAAAACAAGTCAAATTCGTGACCCACATGAAATCCTATCATAACCAACTCAAATGTTTCCATATTTGAGTCAAACCCGACTCAGTCGCAGCCTGAGTCCATAACCTAGTCGGTTGGACCTTTCCGACCAATTCTTTATGTCCACATCTCTTCATCACACCTCGGAACCATGTAGCCACGTCCATGCACTCCTTGCATACGTGCAAGCATCTTCCAATGATGTCCATGATACCTTCATATGCATTGTTCTTGATTCAAACATGCCGCGCAACCTCCCGATCAACTCAACCAAAATTCCACCCGAACTTGGTTGTTGAACCTCATCTTCTCCCTAAGACTACTTCCATGGATCCCGTCACCAGCC
The DNA here is from genome assembly GCA_036927565.1 of Tuctoria greenei. Lineage (NCBI taxonomy): Eukaryota > Viridiplantae > Streptophyta > Magnoliopsida > Poales > Poaceae > Tuctoria > Tuctoria greenei. Next base: position 135,184,717 of record JAYESD010000001.1, on the reverse strand, counting down.
ATATCATGAAATCAAGCAACACCTGCACATGAATAAACAACCAATACTTCCGAGCACAATTCCTCGACTTGATTCACGTTAGTTCTGAAACTAGAACATCTTGCGTGAGCACCTAACATAAGCATGTTGTAAACTATAGCAAAATGATATCAGCCTTAACGACCAAAACACATGAAAAACATAGTAAAAGAATACTAAGCAAACTTTCCATAAGTGTAAAGCAAGTTTGAAACCTTGCAAGATAAAAGCAGAACAATTGCAATCAAGCTTCGAACCATGCCAAAGCTAACCAGAACATGCCCGACCTATTGTCAAATCTTGATAAAAAGATGTTTTGGTAGCATTCAAAACTTTTATCATCAAAGCCAATGTATTCATCACACATAGTTCTCACAAAAGCTTACCTTGGGAAGCTATCACACCAATAGGCGCGGAACTTCTTCGCCGGATGCTCAGAGCCAGAACCAGCCGTGGTTGGCATGGTGGGAGCTCCAGAATGACGCCCGGAGCCTGCCGCCATCGTCGGTGTTGCCCCGACCAAGACCTTCATTGGCTGGGAAGGACTACTGGACCTGGAGCTCGTAGTTGGCGTCGGGACCGGAATCAACTGTACGGAACTAGTGCCTCTTGAGGACGCTTGCACCGTAGGAGGTGTCACCGCAGAAGATCTCCCTCGCCGGGGAGAAGGGGCAGTTGTAGATGGAGAAGACCTGCCGGAGCTCCCATCAGCGTGCCTCAACTTCCTCTTCTGGCTGGAAGATTCGGCTGGCTCCTTGCCCTTGCCCTTGCCAACGTCATCAACTTTTTGGCTCGGTGTAGGGGCGACCACCTCCTAGGAAGCTCCGGGAATCACAACCCTAGAGACCCTACACTTCTCCACTTCACCCAGGTCATCCAGCGCCGGCATCCTCCTATAGAGCTCCCTACTGAACTCTGGAGTCATGTTTAGAGGCAAGAAAGCCGCCAGCGGAGCCAAGGTGTCATCGGCAATGGACCCGTGCTGAAGTTTCTTGAGATGGAACCTCAAAGCTTCGTCATCCAAGTTGGATCTCAAACCGGTTTCAATCTGATCATCATTCATCACACCGTTGAAGGCCCAGGCGAGCTTCTCCCTTCTCCTCAGCGGAACCCACCTGTTCACCAAGAAATTTCCAAAGACCATCTGGGGGGTCACTCCACCCTCCACACATTCTTGGATTCTGGCTAGGATAGGTTTGAACGCACCCGAAAGCTTCAGAAGCACATTCCAGGCATCAGTGTCGATGTTGGGGAGTCCCTGGGGCAGCTCCAGTCTATCATGCTCCTCCACAGCAATGATGACCCAATCCTTCATCCAGTCATCCAATTTGCTGGAGGGGGAAGGCTTCAAGTACTTGAAGGGGCGATTCTTGTGCTTCACGAAGTAGTAGAAGCCAAGAATCTCAATCCAATTGCCGGTTGTATGGACTGTGAAGAAGGTTCGGAACAACTGACGCAGGGAAGCACGCCTACCCACATCTCGCAGAAGTGGACAAAAGCCGCCACCAACGGGAGGGAGTGAGGGCCGAGATGATGCAGTTGGAGGCCGTAGAAGTCCAGCAACTTGAAAAAGGTGGGATCAGTCCCACCATGGCATACACCGAGAAGTACACCATCTCGCCGTGGCGCTCCTTCTTGAAGGGGAGCTTGCCGGTACGAACCAAGTGGTTGAAGGAGTCGCTGGACCATCCCATGAAGGTCCGGACCTTCATCAGATTGTCCTTGCTCTGGATGCGGCTTTGGGGAAGACCTAACTCCATCACGGCAAAGTGGAGCGAAGGAGGAGAAAGCTAGGCAAAGTTTGGGAGGCTCTGAGCGCGAGTTTGATCGAAAGCATAAAGAGTCCTCAAACCGTGCAGACTTTCCTTCTTAAGTAAGCCTCCACGACACTTGGAAGGAAACTGCAATGAGAGAAAGTCCACATTACAAAGAATATACCTCGTCAATGATGAATGGGCCCGGGGCTAACCTGACGAAGAAGTCGAGGTTATCACCCCAGGCGAACCGTTGTCATGATGGGCGGCGGGAAGCCCAAGGACGGCAGTCTAACAAGGCGCTCGGAACCGATACGGTTTTCGTATTGGGAACCGGCGACCTTGTGAAACCCAGTTCCGAAAATGAACCAAGTGAACGCATATGTGTGCCCAGGATGTTCAACACACACACATGAGTGCATTCACAAAAGACTATACAGAAAATTACCACAGAAAAAGATTAATTAATTAACCAAATTTTATTACACAAACCATATTATCCTCGAATACAGGTCCACACAATTTGAATTCTCTCCCTTCTTGGGTCCTTTCATTGATTTCCTGAATTTCCTCATCCTTGGTCTGTGCCTCTCGAATTTCTTGCTCCAAGGTCAGATTCAACTCCATCATCCCCATCTCATTTATGAATCCGAGATTCAACCGTTCAAACTCCTTGCGTAACTCAGATGGCAACTCTCGAACCGTGAGTTGATGACTTACTCCTTTCCTACTCAATGCAACAACCACAACATTAGCCTTCCCTAGATGATAATTGATTCCCAAGTCATAATCCTTGATGAGCTCCAACCATATTAGTTGCGTCAAATTCACATCCGTTTGTGTGAAAATATACTTCAAACTCTTATGATCCGTATAAATTTCGCACCTATGTCCAAGGATGTAGTGTCTCCAAATTTTCAATGCGTGTATCACGGCTGCAAGTTCCAAATCATGTGTCGGGTATTTCTGCTCATGTTTCTTCAATTGTCTTGACGCATAGACGACCACTTGACCTTCTTGCATAAGCACGCATCCAAGTCCTTGTCTCGATGCGTCACAATAAATATCGGAACTCTTGCTTACATCCGACAATATCAAAACTGGGGCTGTTGTCAACCTCTTCTTCAACTCCTCAAAACTGTTTTGAAAAGCTTGAGTACATTGGAAAGCCTTTCCCTTCATTAGCAATTCTGTCATTGGCTTGGCTATCTTGGAAAAGTCCTTGATGAATCGATGGTAATATCCAGCCATGCCAAGGAAACTCCTTATTTCCTTTACATTTTGCGGTGGTTCCCACTTCAACACGTCTCTCACTTTTTCCGGGGTCAACTGATACTCCTCCTCCTGAGATGATATGACCCAAAAACGACACCTCTTTCAACCAAAACTGACACTTGTTGAACTTGGCATACAATTGATGCTCCCTTAATTTCTGCAACGTAAGCCTCAAGTGTTCCTCATGTTCCTTCTCATCCTTCGAGTAGATCATAATGTCATCAATGAAAACCACAACAAACTTATCCAAGTACTCCATGAAGACCTTATTCATGAGGTACATAAAGTAGGTAGGCGCATTTGTCAATCCAAAAGACATCACGGTGTACTCATAAGATCCATACCGTGTTCTAAAAGCTGTCCTGGGTATGTCTGATGGTCTAATCTTCATTTGAAAATATCCCGACCTCAAATCAATCTTAGAGAAGACACAAGCACCCTTCATCTGATCAAACAAGTCTTCTATGCGTGGCAAGGTGTACTTGTTCTTGATTGTTACCTCGTTGAGAGATCGGTAATCCATGCACATCCTTTGCGACCCATCCTTCTTGTCCACAAATAGAATGGGCGCTCCCCAAGGTGAAGAGCTTGGGCGAATAAAACCCTTCTCTAGTTGCTCTTGAATTTGCTTCTTCAGCTCCACTAATTCAATAGGACACATCATATACGGCCTCTTAGCTATAGGTGCAATTCCAGGTATTAAATCAATAACAAACTCAATGTCTCGATCAGGTGGCATACCTGGCAACTCATTTGGAAAAAACATCCAAAAATTCACACACCACCGGAATCTCCTCAATTGCGGCACCGTCCATATGATTCAACTCCAATCGCTTCGGTGCGGTTTGAGATGCTTTGAACTCTACGGTGATCCCTTCTTCATTGGTCAACTTCACCGTCATCACGGCACACTCAATAACTCCATTGTGCTTCCTCAACCAGTCCATACCATGTATAATGTCCAATCCTTGAGAATCCAAAACAATGAGGTTGGCGGAGAAGTCTACCCCCCTTATTCTAAGGCTTACTTTTGGACATACTATATTTTTCCTCATCTCTCCTCCAGGAGACATAACCAATAGAGTAAACTTCATATGAGATATAGGAAAACTATACTTGGCGACATACTTCAATGCAATGAATGAATGCGATGCTCCAGAATCAAACAACATAGTCACAGTGTTGGAGTTGGCAAGAAACATACCAATGACCATGTAATCCGCTTGTTGAGAATCCTCCGTAGAGACATGGTTCACGTTGCCACGAGCAAAATTCTGCTGTCCACAGTTCCCTTGCGGTTGTCCTCCATTGGGTCTTGGTTTTTGCCTCGGTACATTGCTTCCTTGACCAAGTCCGGACTTAGGACATTGATGTGCGAAGTGTCCAGCTTCTCCGCAAGTATAGCACTTCTTTACTCCATCGGGATTATTGGGGCGAGCTTGGTTCTGAACATTTGCACCAGGAAAATTAGCATGAGGTGCATATGGTATCGGAGGCCTAGGTGCTTGCATAACAGGGCGCTGCTACACAAACTGAGTTGGACGCGGTGCAAATCCAGGGTGATGAGTAGGCACAAAAGAGGTGAAGTAAGGCGCATTGGGTGGTGTGAAGCGATGGAGCACATTACTTGTTGCTGTCCTTGATATGGCGCCTTCCTCTTGTTGTCTTGTTCCATCTCACGGACCTTGTTCTCAACCACAATTTCTTTGTCCACAAGCTTCTAAAAATTGGCATAATCACAGTTGAGAAATTGCACTTGAATCTCATTGTTCAAGACCCTCATGAACAAGTATTGTTTCCAACTGTCCCGGCTCACATCCTCACGTGCATACCTTGAGAGTTGAGTGAACTTGTTGAGATATTCACTCACGCTTGATCTTCCTTGCCTTAACTTCTCAAATTCTTGCCTCTTCAAAATCATAACACCCTCGGGCACATAATGGGAAGGGAAACTCTCCTTGAATTCGACCCAAGTGAACCTCTCTTGGTTCTCATGAGCATTGCAATAAGAATCCCACCAATCCACAGCTGCTCCAACTAGTTGATGAGAAGCGAAAATCACTTTCTCCCGGTCACTGCATTGGACAATAGCTAGCTTCTTCTTCACGGACTTGATCCAATCATCCGTATCCATAGGGTCAGCGGCTTGAGCAAAGGTTGGCGGCCTAGTCCTCATAAACTCTCCCAACCGGTTATGAGGAGGTGGGGGTGGTGGTGGAGGCATGTGGGGCTGATTGTTGTTATTGCCAGCCTACAACTGTCCCATTGTTTGTATCATGGTCTGCATGAGCTGGTTCTGCATAGCCAAAAGTTGCTCAATGTTGATAGCTTTATGAGCAGGTCCTTGTCCATTGTTGTTCTGAGGTGCTCCGTGGTTCTCATCATTATCATTAGCATCCCTCTGGTTGCGAGTCCTCACCATCTGGAGAAAAGCAATAGGGGAGAATTAAAAACGTCCCCAACTATATGCATCAAGAGATATGAAACTAGACAACTAACTAGCCTACGTGGACATGGCAATGCTAAAGCATTCCAAAATCCTCTATTAAGCACACAAGCAAACAATATATAGCAAGCATCACACCAAGCAAGAACACATCGATTCCTGAGTGTTTCTATGTGCTCTAAAATGTCCATTCTATCTAGGCTGCGTCCTACGGTCAACCTGTGGCTTTGATACCAATCTGTGACACCCGGTTTCGAAAATGAACCAAGTGAGCGCATATGTGTGCCCAAGATGTTCAACACACATACACAAGTGCATTCACAAAAGAGTATATAGAAAGTTACCACAGAACAAGATTAATTAACCAAATTTTATTACACAAACCATATTATCCTCGAATACAAGTCCTAATAAATATTAATAACAAGTTGAACTAATGCAGTGGAAATAAACTAATTAAGCAAACTAAAAAGCTAGGCAGCATAAGCAATAGGGTATAGTGCAGCTCCATGCAACACCACACGCAAAGCTGACGGCAGACACGGCCTAGAACTCCGCATTATCATCATTAAACTCCCAATCCTGACCTGCAATTGTTGAGGGGGGATTGCAAGAGCGAGTACATGTCGTACTCAGCAAGTGTGGAAAGTATGACATGTGGCTGATTCAAATGACAAATATAATAATGGTTGAGTGCTGAAAAGTACATTAAAACATTTGAAAAGCAATATATTACATGTATATGCAATAAACCTATCATAAACCATATAGTCATCATAATTCCAATCCATAATTCATTTCCATCATCCATATACCAGATTTCACCATTGCCAATAGCCATATTCAATACGAGAAACCAATTCATAACCAGCCATAACCATTACCAAACCATAACCATAACCAACCAACCATCCCAAATCCCAAGTTTCCTCTAATCATGTGAGGGTCCAGGTTGCTCATAGCCGGGAGCATGACTATCATGATAGTTTTAGACACACTCTGCAGGGTTGTACCGCTTTACCCATGTGTTTGTGATTTTATCACCTTTCGATGACTATAGAATCTCAATTATGTCGTCTCACACTTCCGTAGGTGTCTGGCCAAGAGATCACAAAATAGCCTTAACAAATGGATTACTAGCCTATTTAGACCCCACTGAGATTTCACCGATGGCGATGTCTCCATCTGAGCACATCTTCAACCAAGGGCCCCCTCCTGAGCCGTTCAGATCCCAGGAAAGTCCCACCAATAATCAACAAACCCAATTCGACTACCCCTTCCTCGAGCATCCTTAATGGTCCAAATAGCACTGGCAAATTGCTAATTAATTAGCTACGCCGCACCCATACTTGGCCTCGTGGTGGCACTGTAAATCCTGGATGGTCGCTCCACAAACCGGTCCTTAGATCTAAAGCAAGAAAAACCACCATAACATCCAACCCATCCACATACGAGGCTTGCTTAGATCACCCATTACCATATCATATTAACCATTTCATGTCAACCACAATCTCATTAATACATAATTAAATCAAGTAGTGTAGTTGTTCTTCCATCCGAATTAATTAAGCGAAGCAAAAAGGTAAAAATCTCATCTCGACTCTCTACCATATATTCTAGGTGACAAGGGTGGTTAAACAAAGCTAGTAAACTTCCTATCATAGGATTCCCATCAAATTGACACAAGCATGCAGTTTTGCAACCAAAACATTTATTTCAAAACAGGATCAATATGCTTCAAGGACACTTGCCTTGCTCTTGCAGTTGGTTAGGATAAAAGCCTTCAAACTCTTGGTGTTGAAGATCCTCCATGGCACTCTCTAGCGGAAATCCGTCTAATCCGCACAATAAACATACAAGACAAGAAACAAAATCAAAGAGTGCACAAATATTACTCAATATGACATGATATGCATGATTGATGCTAATGCAAGGTAGAACTTGTTAATAGATTGCTTTTAATGATCACTAACTAGTTCTAATAGATTTTAACAAGTTTATACAGGTTTGGATTTGAATAGACCAAATTTTAGAATTAGTTCAACACAATAGGGTCAGCGGCTTGAGCAAAGGTTGGCGGCCTAGTCCTCATAAACTCTCCCAACCGGTTATGAGGAGGTGGGGGTGGTGGTGGAGGCATGTGGGGCTGATTGTTGTTATTGCCAGCCTACAGTTGTCCCATTGTTTGTATCATTGTCTGCATGAGCTGGTTCTGCATAGCCAAAAGCTGCTCAATGTTGATAGCTTTATGAGCAGGTCCTTGTCCATTGTTGTTCTGAGGTGCTCCGTGGTTCTCCTCATTATCATTAGCATCCCTCTGGTTGCGAGTCCTCACCATCTGGAGAAAAGCAATAGGTGAGAATTAAAAACGTCCCCAACTATATGCATCAAGAGATATGAAACTAGACAACTAACTAGCCTACGTGGACATGGCAATGCTAAAGCATTCCAAAATCCTCTATTAAGCAGACAAGCAAACAATATATAGCAAGCATCACACCAAGCAAGAACACATCGATTCCTGAGTGTTTCTATGTGCTCTAAAATGTCCATTCTATCTAGGCTGCGTCCTACGGTCAACCTGTGGCTTTGATACCAATCTGTGACACCCGGTTTCGAAAAGGAACCAAGTGAGCGCATATGTGTGCCCAAGATGTTCAACACACATACACAAGTGCATTCACAAAAGAGTATATAGAAAATTACCACAGAACAAGATTAATTAACCAAATTTTATTACACAAACCATATTATCCTCGAATACAAGTCCTAATAAATATTAATAACAAGTTGAACTAATGCAGTGGAAATAAACTAATTAAGCAAACTAAAAAGCTAGGCAGCATAAGCAATAGGGTATAGTGCAGCTCCATGCAACACCACACGCAAAGCTGACGGCAGACACGGCCTAGAACTCCGCATTATCATCATTAAACTCCCAATCCTGACCTGCAATTGTTGAGGGGGGATTGCAAGAGCGAGTACATGTCGTACTCAGCAAGTGTGGAAAGTATGACATGTGGCTGATTCAAATGACAAATATAATAATGGTTGAGTGCTGAAAAGTACATTAAAACATTTGAAAAGCAATATATTACATGTATATGCAATAAACCTATCATAAACCATATAGTCATCATAATTCCAATCCATAATTCATTTCCATCATCCATATACCAGATTTCACCATTGCCAATAGCCATATTCAATACGAGAAACCAATTCATAACCAGCCATAACCATTACCAAACCATAACCATAACCAACCAACCATCCCAAATCCCAAGTTTCCTCTAATCATGTGAGGGTCCAGGTTGCTCATAGCCGGGAGCATGACTATCATGATAGTTTTAGACACACTCTGCAGGGTTGTACCGCTTTACCCATGTGTTTGTGATTTTATCACCTTTCGATGACTATAGAATCTCAATTATGTCGTCTCACACTTCCGTAGGTGTGTGGCCAAGAGATCACAAAATAGCCTTAACAAATGGATTACTAGCCTATTTAGACCCCACTGAGATTTCACCGATGGCGATGTCTCCATCTGAGCACATCTTCAACCAAGGGCCCCCTCCTGAGCCGTTCAGATCCCAGGAAAGTCCCACCAATAATCAACAAACCCAATTCGACTACCCCTTCCTCGAGCATCCTTAATGGTCCAAATAGCACTGGCAAATTGCTAATTAATTAGCTACGCCGCACCCATACTTGGCCTCGTGGTGGCACTGTAAATCCTGGATGGTCGCTCCACAAACCGGTCCTTAGATCTAAAGCAAGAAAAACCACCATAACATCCAACCCATCCACATACGAGGCTTGCTTAGATCACCCATTACCATATCATATTAACCATTTCATGTCAACCACAATCTCATTAATACATAATTAAATCAAGTAGTGTAGTTGTTCTTCCATCCGAATTAATTAAGCGAAGCAAAAAGGTAAAAATCTCATCTCGACTCTCTACCATATATTCTAGGTGACAAGGGTGGTTAAACAAAGCTAGTAAACTTCCTATCATAGGATTCCCATCAAATTGACACAAGCATGCAGTTTTGCAAACAAAACATTTATTTCAAAACAGGATCAATATGCTTCAAGGACACTTGCCTTGCTCTTGCAGTTGGTTAGGATAAAAGCCTTCAAACTCTTGGTGTTGAAGATCCTCCATGGCACTCTCTAGCGGAAATCCGTCTAATCCGCACAATAAACATACAAGACAAGAAACAAAATCAAAGAGTGCACAAATATTACTCAATATGACATGATATGCATGATTGATGCTAATGCAAGGTAGAACTTGTTAATAGATTGCTTTTAATGATCACTAACTAGTTCTAATAGATTTTAACAAGTTTATACAGGTTTGGATTTGAATAGACCAAATTTTAGAATTAGTTCAACACAATAGGGTCAGCGGCTTGAGCAAAGGTTGGCGGCCTAGTCCTCATAAACTCTCCCAACCGGTTATGAGGAGGTGGGGGTGGTGGTGGAGGCATGTGGGGCTGATTGTTGTTATTGCCAGCCTACAGTTGTCCCATTGTTTGTATCATTGTCTGCATGAGCTGGTTCTGCATAGCCAAAAGCTGCTCAATGTTGATAGCTTTATGAGCAGGTCCTTGTCCATTGTTGTTCTGAGGTGCTCCGTGGTTCTCCTCATTATCATTAGCATCCCTCTGGTTGCGAGTCCTCACCATCTGGAGAAAAGCAATAGGTGAGAATTAAAAACGTCCCCAACTATATGCATCAAGAGATATGAAACTAGACAACTAACTAGCCTACGTGGACATGGCAATGCTAAAGCATTCCAAAATCCTCTATTAAGCACACAAGCAAACAATATATAGCAAGCATCACACCAAGCAAGAACACATCGATTCCTGAGTGTTTCTATGTGCTCTAAAATGTCCATTCTATCTAGGATGCGTCCTACGGTCAACCTGTGGCTTTGATACCAATCTGTGACACCCGGTTTCGAAAATGAACCAAGTGAGCTCATATGTGTGCCCAAGATGTTCAACACACATACACAAGTGCATTCACAAAAGAGTATATAGAAAATTACCACAGAACAAGATTAATTAACCAAATTTTATTACACAAACCATATTATCCTCGAATACAAGTCCTAATAAATATTAATAACAAGTTGAACTAATGCAGTGGAAATAAACTAATTAAGCAAACTAAAAAGCTAGGCAGCATAAGCAATAGGGTATAGTGCAGCTCCATGCAACACCACACGCAAAGCTGATGGAAGACACGGCCTAGAACTCCGCATTATCGTCATTAAACTCCCAATCCTGACCTGCAATTGTTGAGGGGGGATTGCAAGAGCGAGTACATGTCGTACTCAGCAAGTGTGGAAAGTATGACATGTGGCTGATTCAAATGACGAATATAATAATGGTTGAGTGCTGAAAAGTACATTAAAACATTTGAAAAGCAATATATTACATGTATATGAAATAAACCTATCATAAACCATATAGTCATCATAATTCCAATCCATAATTCATTTCCATCATCCATATACCAGATTTCACCATTGCCAATAGCCATATTCAATACGAGAAACCAATTCATAACCAGCCATAACCATTACCAAACCATAACCATAACCAACCAACCATCCCAAATCCCAAGTTTCCTCTAATCATGTGAGGGTCCAGGTTGCTCATAGCCGGGAGCATGACTATCATGATAGTTTTAGACACACTCTGCAGGGTTGTACCGCTTTACCCATGTGTTTGTGATTTTATCACCTTTCGATGACTATAGAATCCCAATTATGTCGTCTCACACTTCCGTAGGTGTGTGGCCAAGAGATCACAAAATAGCCTTAACAAATGGATTACTACCCTATTTAGACCCCACTGAGATTTCACCGATGGCGATGTCTCCATCTGAGCACATCTTCAACCAAGGGCCCCCTCCTGAGCCGTTCAGATCCCAGGAAAGTCCCACCAATAATCAACAAACCCAATTCGACTACCCCTTCCTCGAGCATCCTTAATGGTCCAAATAGCACTGGCAAATCGCTAATTAATTAGCTACGCCGCACCCATACTTGGCCTCGTGGTGGCACTGTAAATCCTGGATGGTCGCTCCACAAACCGGTCCTTAGATCTAAAGAAAGAAAAACCACCATAACATCCAACCCATCCACATACGAGGCTTGCTTAGATCACCCATTACCATATCATATTAACCATTTCATGTCAACCAGAATCTCATTAATACATAATTAAATCAAGTAGTGTAGTTGTTCTTCCATCCGAATTAATTAAGCGAAGCAAAAAGGTAAATATCTCATCTCGACTCTCTACCATATATTCTAGGTGACAAGGGTGGTTAAACAAAGCTAGTAAACTTCCTATCATAGGATTCCCATCAAATTGACACAAGCATGCAGTTTTGCAAACAAAACATTTATTTCAAAACAGGATCAATATGCTTCAAGGACACTTGCCTTGCTCTTGCAGTTGGTTAGGATAAAAGCCTTCAAACTCTTGGTGCTGAAGATCCTCCATGGCACTCTCTAGCGGAAATCCGTCTAATCCGCACAATAAACATACAAGACAAGAAACAAAATCAAAGAGTGCACAAATATTACTCAATATGACATGATATGCATGATTGATGCTAATGCAAGGTAGAACTTGTTAATAGATTGCTTTTAATGATCACTAACTAGTTCTAATAGATTTTAACAAGTTTATACAGGTTTGGATTTGATTAGACCAAATTTTAGAATTAGTTCAACACAATTTAACCAGGAAAATTGGACTAGTCTGCAAAAGGCCGGACTAGTCCGCAATTCGCAGAACTAGCAAACTAGAGTTTTCTATATCGACGTGGATTTGGAGGTTTGGGGTTGAATTCACGTAAGAAAAAGAGAATAGAAGGTATACCAGGTGTTTAGGACTCCAACGAATAAAGAAACTTGGAGGTGGCACTTGGATCTTGATGATCTAGGGTTGGGGATAAACTTGGAGATGAATTGGTGATGTAGAACAAAAGCTTGGTGGAGATCTTGATCCTCTTTCATTTCCTCCTCTTCTTCATCTTAATTGGGATCTCCTCATCCCTCCTTGATGGTGGCTCTCCACGAACTAGGGTTCGGGTGGGGTGGAAAAGTGGCAAACAGATGTCAAGCCAAGGGGTGGGGTTGTTTATATAGAGGTGGATGCTAGGGTTTGATAGATTTCGAGTTTGAGAGGAGTAGAGGCCGGTTTAGAGTCCCACATGGGCTCTAAAAGAGTTAGGCATGACGTCGCTAGGCCCACTTAACGTGAAGCCCAAGAAACAAGTCGTAAAACAAAGGATTAATTCGGAGTCGTAAAATATCAGACAAGTATGAAAAGGACCGGACTAGTCCGAAGTTGTCCAAAGAGAAATCGGACAAGTCTGGCCAAAAATCGGACAAGTACGACTTTAGTCAGAGAGGAAAACGGACAAGTCCGCTCAAACACCGGACTAGTCCGGACAAGTCCAGAGACTTAGAAAATTTTCAAGGATTCTTGGAACACCAGACTAGTACGCATAAGATCGGACACGTCTGAAAGTGTCCAGAGACAAAATCGGACAAGTCCGATCGAGGTCAGAGAGAAATCGGACCAGTCCTCACCAAAATCGGACTAGTCCGCACTTTTCAGCATTTTAAGTGTGGTTTTGTTCCAAAACAATTTTAAACCCGTTCCTCTTTATGTGGGTTAATGTAAAACATGTATATGAATGTATGTAGGACATGATGCATGAAAATGAGGGTGTTACAAACTTTCAATTGCATGAGATCTGCACTCAAAGATCTCATCTGCCGCATTCAAAACAAGCCACGCGGCGAGGGTTCAACCCCAGACCATCACCCCAACAGTACATCAGAAAACCTTTGAAGTTGCAGTGCGGGAATCGAGGATGGCCCCACCTCTTGTAGAATAACTTAACCCAAAGGGTTTGTCCAAGAGGTGGGCCTGGGGGCCACTGTCGGTACCCTGGATACTGGGTACCCCATGATACCGTAAGAAGTACAAGAGAGTTCCACTTGTCAAAGTTGAAGACCTCTGTAGGCCCCACGTGTCACACGACACTGGACCCGCCTCCTTCATATGGGTAGCTCCGGCATTACCACATGTAGTATAAGACCAGAGCTAAACTCCCTACACAGGGAAGCTCCGCACTTAACATGTGTCTAGTGATACCGGACCTAACCCCCATTAGAAAGAAGCTCCTGTGCCTCCACGTGTATAGCAGCTCCGGACCTACCTCCCCGCGAGGGAAAGCTCCAGAGCCGTCATGTGTTGATCCTTCAGACCTACGCTACCAACGAGATTACAGATGGATCTCTAACGGCATAAGCATTCAAAGGACACTTATTGCTACAGTATAAGGCTTGATTATGTGCCATTAATGCATATCTAATGGCGCACGATCAGAAGACCCTTAATACTGGTAACACCACCATTAAGGCGCGTTATCACGTTATTAGGGTGCTTAAACACACTTAATTGTGTATTAGGAAAGAATAACTGCTGGGGCCACATGCTGGGCCAGGCAACCGATGTAACAGGCATCCCTTGGTCTATAAAAGGGATGTGCTACACGGTACAAAACAACCAAGCTCATACGCATGCAAGCACCAACAAATCTCTAATACAGTAACACACACCCAGTGGAGTAGGGTATTACGCTCAGGCGGCCCGAACCACGTAAATCATGTGTGTCACCATCTTGTCTAAGATCTCCGTGCACCCAAACCAACACAGAACCTCCACGGGCTACAATTTAGTAGTACCGGGTGAAGTGTCGTTCGTACGCTTCGACGGGACTGGACTGATCCCAACCCTAACCTCTCCTAGCAACCACCAAAGGTGCGCTAGGTGCTTCACTATCAATCACAAGGGAAATTAAAAACTACCTAGGTCTCAACCACAAGTTGGGAGCTCTATGCGACCTCTAGCTGGCTAGGGATCAAATCCTAAGAGTATCAAACACAAGAGAGAGATTGGAACAAAGAATCAATCAAAAGCTAAACCCCTAAGTGACTTCTCACACAAATCCTCTAAAACCCGAAATCTGAACCAAAGATTCGATTTTTGGTGCTTAGGTTGAGGAGATGTGCTTTGAGTGCTCTAAGAAGTGTATTGCGGCGCTAGGGTTTCGTGTATGGCCATTTGGGGGAGAGAACCCGAAATCCGAAATCCAGAGCCCGGACATGTTCGGAGTGGCGCCGAACAAGTTCGGGTTTCAGAGAGTTGTCCCCCCCCCCCATACTATACAAAGTGATGAAGTTTGTGGTATAACCTGGTAAAATCTGGGACCCAGACATGTTCGCCTTAAAGTTGGACAAGTTTGGCTTTTCCAGTGAATTTCACTAAGTTAATTTTAGTTTGTTAATTTACCCCGGGATTGAGCTTTAGGATTCAATGTTGCAAGCAAACTTTGTGTCCCTCTTGATACTAGACATTTCTGAGACTCAAGAGAAATAAAACCCTACAAACTATGAGTCTTCACATCGCCTTTATCCTTTTTCGAACATGATGAATGCACCAACCTCTTTGATTTGCACTTATCTCCATTAAAACATTAGCTTTTTAATCTTTATGTCATTAATCAACCAAAACCCACATAGGGGTGCCTAGATGCACTTCCAATCTCCCCCTTTTTGGTGATTGATGAGAACCAATTAAAGTTTCCAAATTGGATTAAAGGCTTGTTTTGATTACAATGAATAATGAAGAGATTTCCTGGAGCAGGAGTATGACATATCAAGGCATTTAGTAAGAGCACTTTATATTCTCATGTAACCGTGGGGTGCCTGCGATCAAAGTGTTATAAGTGACATAGTATGAGAAGTACGTGCAAGAATAATTTATATAAATTTTAACGCAAGTGATATAACATAGGTGCAACAAGCATCCAAATAACATAACCAGAATACATAGGTAACTCAAATAATATAAGTGCAATAACAATTACCCTTACAAGAGAAAATAGATAGAGGAGACCAAGTCCAACAGCTAAAACAAGCCCTAAATTATGATAGGACACTAAGACCATGCTAAGAACTCTCTCACTTCCCCCCCTTTGGCATCAAGACACCAAAAAGGAAAAAAGCGAGAACACTACTCGTCGTCGTGCCCGTCCCAATCGTAGTCATCGTCGCTTTTGTCATCGCTGTCACAAGATGGAGTGGGTGGAGGAGCACTCGAAGAAAAGCTAGTGCTAGCAAAGAAAGCAAACTCCTCCTCGAAGAGAGAGGGAAACTGAGGAAGCTCTTTGCTCGAGGTGGATGAAGAGACGGGAGGAGAGATCTCGAGCTTCTAACACATCTTGGCTTGGAATGACTTTCTGGCAAACCTTTCATGCTGAAGCTTCACATGTGTGCTATGACAGATAGAGAAAATTGACTTGAGAATCTTTAGGAGGCCGCCAGAGGAACCCTAAGATCTTAGAATTCATTGAATTGTCTGTGTTGTTGCCCTAGCTGCTACCTTTGCTACTCTAGAAGTCTCGGTAGCTTGACCTCGTCGCATGCCACTGGAGGGAGGAACAAGTGGCTGAGGAACGTGAGGCTAAATACGTCGGTGAGAGGCATCCTTCGCAAAAAAAATTTTGGTGGGATACTCGATGAGCTTCATGGCATAGGGTGCATACAAACAAAATCTGGAAGGAGTCTGAGAAGATGCATGTATCTCATAATAGATGAAGTCAAAAGAATTGAAGCGCTCTTGTGTGGAGATCCACCTCATCAAGTTTCTAGCAATGTTGTGAATATTGTTGGCATCACCTTCCTTGGGTGCAAGAGTAGCCCTCAAAATTCAGTTTAGCACCTTTAAGAAGGGAACAAGATAGTGAGTCTGAGAAAGGTTGAATCCCCAGTTGGTGTCATAAAGGAACTCAATCTCATCATTATTCAACATGGGATTACCGTGATTCTTATTGGAGTACTTGAAGCACTCATCCATCCCATGATTTTTGGCTGAAGCCACATATGAGGTTGTGTATTGTGCACCATTTGTCATCTCAGACTATCTCCAACAATAGAGCCCAAATAAGGGAGTTGTTTAGGCTACCTCAAAGCACATTTATGTATCCTATTTTAATACATCTCCAACTGTTATTGTAAATAGGTAGATGCAACCATCTGTGAGCTACACGGCCAGTCCTCCTCCGACAGCGGCACCTCGACCACCGGCTACTGCCTCGAGGTCGCGCTCCGTCCACCCCATGCCGTCGGCCTCCTCCCGCTCGAGATTGCGGCTCCACCTCGCCTCCCTCCTCGGTTGCGCAGCGCCATCCATAATCGACGCCCTCCTCCTTTTCTCCTTGCGCGTTCACGAGCAGCACAGGGCATTCACGCAGGAAGCCGAAGATGTCCTTTGCTTTCTCCTTGTTTCCTCCCCTGAAATCCTCACCCAGTGAACGTGTTTTGCTCATGCTCCTCTCCCCGCCCCCTCCATACAGCTGTGGAGGTAGTTCTCGTCCATCCAGTACTGGAGGTCGACGATCCAGATCCTCCGATTCTCGTCGCCACCATTCCCACCATATCCGCCCGACGGAGTTGGTGGGGTCATCGAGGCTGGCGGCGCGAAGTGCTTCACGAACTGCAGCAACGGAGGTAAAGGCGCTGTCACCATGAGTGCGTTGGTGGGTATGAGATGGCCATCCACCGCGGCTGCGGCATGTGGTGGTGTGGGTGCGGGTGACCGTGGCCGTGCGGCGTGGTTGCTGTGTGCGCATGTGGGTGGGGATGTTGATGAGGCACCGCAGCTGCCGAAGCATCGGTGGTAGCCGCCATTGCCGCCATCAGCATTGCCGCCGCAGCCAGGATGAGGAGAAATGGGACAAGACACCGAACTCGCGAGAGGGTGGAGGCAGAAAGAAAGGAGGACCTCATGGTCAGGTCGGCGCTCGGTCGGCGAGGACAAGGGCACTCGGGCGGCAAGGACAGGAGGAAGATGACAAGCAACGGAGGAGACGGGGTGTGGCACGTGGAAGAAGAAAATGATTCGGGGATGGGCTTCGCCCGTGCGGCTCCCATCTTAGGGATACGGAGAGGTGGATGCCTTGAATGGGCTCTGTATGGGCTATCTGTTGGAAGATGTTTCAACATCCAAATAGGGTTTGGGTTCTATGTTAGGGTATCTGTTGGAGATAGTCTAAGAGACCTTCTTGTTTCTAGTGGGATGAAAGTAAACAGTGGAGTAGAACTGGACTATGACTTCAGTATTCCATGGGTATTTAAGACCCATCACATCCTTGATTCCATGAAATTCACAAGCAAAAACCACTTCTTTAAAGTTGGATCGTCCTCTTTTCCATATATTCCCAATCAAGCCATTGAACTATGTTGACTTGGTTCTTCTTGTAACACCCTTATTTTCATCCATCATGCATTGCATACGTTCTTAAACTTGTTTAATATTAGGCAACATAAAAAGGAACAAGTAAAAAAAGAATTAGAAGCAAAACAACACTTAAAAGTTTGTAGATGTATGGACTTGTCCGGTTGGTACCCCAGAATAGTCCGGTTTGCCCCTCTGAAGCCCCTCCAGATTTGTCTGTTTTTGCTGCGGACTAGTCTGATCAAGTCTCTGTTCCATTCCGGACTTGTCCGTGGTTGACTGCGCACTAGTCCGATCTTTGGACTGGTTTTCGAGTAAGTTACCAAATTCTTGGACTTGTCCGATCTATGTCGGACTTGTCCGTTTTCCTCTCTGGACAAGACCGAACTTGTCAGGACCACCTAACGGACTTATCCATTTTTGTCTTTGTGCAACATCGAACTAGTCTGGTCCTTTAGCGGACTTGTTCGGTGAGCCCGACTCGGATTCAATATTTTCCTCCATGACTTGTGTTTGGGTATTTAACTTAATTAGGCCCAAGAACGTCGTGCTTAAGCCCTATGGAGCCCATGTGGGATCCCTACACGGCTTCCACCGCCTTGAACATGAAATCCATCAAACCCTACCTCTCCACCCATATATAAACAACATAACACCCCAACTTATCATCTATTTGCCACTTTTGAAATATCACAAAACCCTAGTTCGTGGGAGCCGCCATCAAGAGGAGATCCAACAGCAAGGAGGAGGAGGAGAACTCGAAGGAGGATCAATCAAGCAATATGTTCATCGACCTTTTGTTCTTCATCACCAATTCACCCTCAAATCTCCATCTACTCTCCATCATCAACTCTAGATCATAAAGATTCAAGTTTCATCTTCAATTATCGATCCTTGGAGTTCTAAATATGTGGTACACCTTCTACTTTCCCTTTTCTATGCAAATTCAACCCCAATTCTGTGAGCACTGGGTCCACACATTCCAGGAATCGCAGAGGGTGGTGTTGTGCGATGCGGCACCCAACAGCACACATGAAAAGAATATGAAAAAATATAAAGTTTTATTTCTATAAACAGCGGAAGTCTTTTACAATACTTAATATACATCGGAAGTAATATTCATAGCTAAACTCTTATCCTAGCTATGCAAAAGTGCAGCCGTCCAGCCCGGGGACGCTACACACTAGCAGCACACAAAAATCACGGCGGCGTGCAGGGCTCCCACTCGGCAGTATACCCCAACGGGGGCATCGCCTCATCTTCGGGCCCTTTCTCATACGTCTCACCTGCAAACAACTTAATATAGAAACCGTGAGCACGAAGTCTCAGCAAGACTTAACGCGTCTCACCTAAACATGGAACTCTACATGTAGGGATACTTAACATAGGAATAGATATAGCAGTAAATGACTCGCCTACATTTGATCCTTAATTTTCAAGTTATTAACAGCAGCATACAAGTTTAATAACAGTAACTTTAGTGAGCATATTGGACAGCAATCATAGTTACAAAGCAATTATATTTCAATACATCATATTCTCCTGGCTTCTTCAGTATTTACTACGTCATAGCGTAGGGAACAAGCGCTACTCATATAATCGTGAGGGGCGATGATTGCAATCAGTAGACACCCGAATAACACGTAACGTACACCCGTGCCTAAGGAGCGTGTCGTGCTCCTCACCACGTCATACGCAGCAACCTTTCACTAGAGACTCAATCGCCGAACCGGTCCCACCATCGCGGGCACAAGGTCCCCGCACGGGTGTGTCTTTGCCCGCCGGCCGATTTACACCTTGCTGCCCTCAACCCACCGCTATCAATAGTGGGCTATGCCTCGACATCCAAGTTATCGAGTTACATCAGTTTCCTGGGTTCCATATGCCTGATATGCATCCGGTACAGTTCAAACTTGTCGAGTAGGGCTACGCACGTGAGACCACGTCTCGTTGCATCCTACCCGCTGCTTGATCTCAATTTCATATTCATAAACTATTCTGAGATCAATTCTTTCCCATGTGATATAATCCTATCTCGTGAGTAGATTCCAACTACTCGACTTCTAACGGATTCCTAAAAACCTAAGCATGTCATTTTCTACTCGTCAATCTGTAGACCTACCCAATACTCAATGGGATTTGTGGGTCATGCAAGTGGAGTTTCAATCACTTTAGCCCTCATGCTCAAAATTCATCCTAGACATAAGTGATACAAATATAAACTTTGAAATAACACTTAAATACAAACCGGGTCTTGCCTGGCTGCGAGTCAGAGGGATAGTTAGCTACTGGAAGTATACTCTCCAAGGGCTCCGGGTCCTCCTCGATCTCGGTAACTATATGATATGCAATATATAAATTACATGAGTGATATTGAAACTATAGAAAAGATCTTATAAATACTGATCAGTTATGAAGATGATTGTAATTGTATTTAGGATTTTTACAGTGGATACTAGGTTCTATAAGGAAGATACCAAGAATTGGAGATGTTCAAGGAAGCTTGTTGTCTCTAAAATTCCAACAATAAAAGTTTTCTATGAATTTTGGTTGTAATTCTGTAGCCTTTTCATGGAAAACAGAGGATGATATTGGTACAGGAGTTTCTTTGGTTCTGGGAAAATTTGTTTCACATTTTTCTGAGCTTTCTACAAAGAATAATTGATTTTACAAGTTTGGGGAAAATTCTGGAAATGTTTCTGTACATTTCACAATCTTCCAACTACATAGACATTTGAAATTCTGATCCACCCAGTAAATAAAGTCCAATAAACTTGAAATTTTTACTGGAGATCAACTGTCCTTTTAAGAGTTTCCTGACCAAAATTGGGAATTTTCCAATTAACAGAACAGTGGTAATTAATTTCCCAAGCACTTTGCTCAAAAAAATTAATTATGAAAATTCTGGGATTTTCATGTCAAACAATTTGCACAACTTCAAGGTTTGGATCAAGAGGAGTCTACCAGAATTTATTGGGAATTATTGGAGGAAGTTTACTAGGAGTAATGGATTTTAGAAGTTTGCTCAAAATCTGGAATTATTTTCCACCTGAAAAATTTGAATTGAACCGCCTGGCTCCACCCATTTAAAATGGGCCGATCAGGACTAGGCCGCACCGAGGGCCACATATTAAACCATGTTGCCGCACCGGATCAAACAGCCACAGCCGATCCTCCGCCCTCGCGCCGAGAGACTGACAGACGGGCCCTGCCAGTGTCGTCTTCTTGCTCTCAACCCAGGCGGCGCTCTCGCCGGAGCCGCGGCGGTGCTTGCCGGACTCGCTGCGTTGACCTTCTCTCGGCTCGGCCGTGGCTGCCTAGCCCTAAAATTGGGCGTGCTACATGCTGGTGAGGTGGCGACGACCGGAGGCGAGCGCACGACGGCGGCGACGGCGACTAGGGTTTCGGCTATGTCGAGATTCCTCGGAAATGGCGCAAACGTATCGGAAAAAGGCGGGAAAGGTTCCTGGAAGCATGATAGAGACTAATATGAGGTGAAACAGGGGTGAAATAGTTGGCAAACTTGACTTCGACGGTGGAGCGACGGGATTTTCCATAGCGGCGTGGAAAACTCGAAGATTCTGGCCAACCGTCGACGATTTTCCTTGCTGTTTGTTCGAGAAGGTTTGCAAGGAGGTTGGCAAGCTATTTGCCAACTTGATTAGAGAATAGTTTTATGTACAAATGGAATTAGAGTGGTAATCTAGCTTCAAGGTTATGTTCATGCTGTCGGGGATACTGGAAATACGATGTCGATAAAGGACGAAACGACGAACGGTTTTCACCATCATCTAACATGGGTGCTGGCGCACCTTTTTCTAGTTGATTGTGAAGCACGAAATATCCAAGAACCTCGGCTTCACGGTGATGCACAGATCGTCCAATGGCGGTCCCACGACGACGTCCGCGAAAACTTCAAAATAACACCCCACCGTGAGGGAGCTGCCCACAAGAAGATTTAGGAAGGTGCACAAGACAGTTACCAAGTTACAAACACGAAGAGAAATGATCAGGAGCCTCTGGGTAGCTTGGATTCTCAGCTTGAACGAGAGGTTCGTTGCCGGCGGCCAAGAACAGAGGAAGAACGTTGAGGGGCTTGCACTGGACGCTATGGGAGGTGATGAGGACGCTTGCTAGGTGTGTAGGGGCGCTGGATTCAACGGCAATCGACAAAGCAAGAACACAGGTGCGTGGCTTGCATGTCGGGAGGTGTCGCCACGAGCCAAAGCAGAGCACTCACGTATTTGCTTTTCTGACCAGTGGGTCCCACTGCCCCTTCAAGTTAATCTTCTCTGGTTAAGGAAATATCTTACCAACTAATGTCCAAAATTAATGAAAACTTCTAGATAGGCTCAACCTACCATATGGGATTTGATTCTGAAATCAAAACTTTGAATTGATCAAGTTTCAATGAAAATTTAAATTTGAATTTGAATTTGAAAGAATTCAATGTTTCCACTGATTTATATATCAATTGTACTTCAAAAATTTTGAAACTTCGCAGAGAGACTATTTGGAATATTTGGAAATTAATGGTGAACTCAAATATTTTTTTGGCAAAGTTTGAACAGGAGCAAGTTTTGAATATTTGAATTCCCTCCATTGAAGTTTGAATTGGCTTGATTTTTAATGGCCAATTTGATTTATTTTTACCATTCAAATTTCAAATTCTCCTATATTAATTTTGCACTTTGAATTTAGGGCTTTTACATTCCTCC
Source organism: Tuctoria greenei (assembly GCA_036927565.1). Classification (NCBI taxonomy): domain Eukaryota; kingdom Viridiplantae; phylum Streptophyta; class Magnoliopsida; order Poales; family Poaceae; genus Tuctoria; species Tuctoria greenei. Next base: position 135,162,156 of record JAYESD010000001.1, on the reverse strand, counting down.
CCCCTTAATAGAATCTCGTCCCGAGATTACAAATAAAAGAGACAGTGTTAAAAAGATTACCGGATATGGTATGATAATAAATCCGAATAGTCTGATCGGAGATAGTCCTCGCTTTCCCATGTCGCTTCCTCATGTGTTCGGCTTTCACCCGCCGACACATATCACACTCCGATATGTACTTTGCAATTTCTCTTTTCATCCGTGTCCACCAAAATCTGGTTTTCAGATCTTGATACATTTTGTTGCTGCCTGGATGAATAGAATACTTGGACAAGTGGGCTTCTTCCAAGATTTTCTTCCTATGTGTAAATTCACGGGGTACCACTATACGGTCTTTGAACCATAGAGTACCATGTTCATCACTTCGGAAGCACTCCATTTCCCCATTCTTCATTCTCCTCCGAATGTGTGACATACTCACGTCTTTCTTTTGAGCTTCCATAATTTCCTATCGGATAGTAAGGATGAGAGCAAGATTATATAACGCTCCATACGGAACCAAGTATAAACTCGGCTCGTCCTCTTCCATCGGAGTGATGGACAGTTTATTGATGTGAGACTTGTGGCTTAGCGCATCGGCAACTACATTCGCCTTGCCAGGATGGTAATGAATTTCAATCTCATAGTCTTTGATCAGTTCTAACCATCTTCTATATAACATATTCAACTCCTTCTGAGTGAAGATATATTTCAGGCTCTTGTGATCATTGTAGAGGTGCACTAGATTTCCAAGTAAATAATGCCTCCCCATTTTCAAAGCGAGTACCACGGCAGCAAGCTCAAGGTCATGAGTTGGATAATGTTGCTCATGATTTTGGAGCTGCCGTGATCCATACGCGATAACACGGCCTTCTTGCATTAACACACAGCCGAGACCAATGCCAGACGCATCACAATAAACATCAAAAGGTTTGGTCGTATCCGGCTGAGCTAACACTGCGGCTATTGTGAGATGCTTCACTAATGCTTGAAATGCATCCTCACATGCCTTGCCCCAATTATATTTGGTCCCCTTTTTCAGCAGCTCCGTTATCGGTTTAGCAATTTTCGAGAAGCTTGGAATGAACCTCCGATAATATCCTGCTAACCCGAGGAATCTGCGAACTTCGTGTACGGACGTTGGAGACTTCCATTTCAGCACTAACACAATTTTGCTTGGATCAACAGCGATGCCCTACACTGAAATAATGTGAAAAAGAAATGGTACTTGGCTGATCCAAAATTCACACTTGCTGAATTTTACATAAAGCTTGTGATCTCGCAATCGTTGGAGCACGATATGCAAGTGTTGGGCGTGTTCTTCCTCAGATTTTGAATACACCAGAATGTCATCGATGAAGACCACGACAAACTTGTCCAACTCCGGCATAAACACTGAATTAATCAGATACATGAAGTGAGCCGGCGCATTGGTAAGTCCGAATGACATGACGAGATATTCATAGAGTCTGTATCTCATCGAGAATGCCATCTTCGGAATATCCTCTGGTCGAATTTTGATTTGATGATGACCCATCTTCGAGAATACTTAAGCACCCACTAATTGATCGAATAAGATATCGATGTGCGGTAGTGGATACTTGTTCTTGATCGTCACGGCGTTGAGCGGACGATAGTGCACACATAGATGTAACGTCTTGTCCTTCTTCTTTACAAACAATGCGGAGCATCCCCAAGGTGCTGAACCTGGGAGTATGAGACCTTTGTCCATCAGGTCCTTTAATGCTCCTTTAATTCTGCCAACTCATTTGATGCCATCTTGTACGACTTCGAGAAAGAGGCATGGTTCCCAGAATCAGTTCAATCTTGAACACGATACCTATCCGGTGGCATACCCGGAAGGTCGTCAGGAAACACATCCGGATATTCACGGACCACACAAATGTCCTCAAGCTTTGTGGCTTCCATGTTGTATGTGGCTGAAATTTCTTGGATAAGGCAGTCTAGAATGAGAGTGTGCGGTTCATATAGTGTAGAGTTCAAATGGACCACACGTGGAATAATGTCAAGAACAGCACCATGACGGTACAGTCACGACATTCCTAAGATGACATCGAGCTTTTGACCCTCTAATATAATTAGAGAAGTCGGATAGATATTCCCACCCATCTTAAGTTGTGCTTTATGGACTTTCATGTCCGCTGTTATTTTCCCAACCGAAGAGCAAATCAAATATGGACTTTCTGTGGGAGTGATAGGTAATTTATGCTTGACAACATATGATTGGCTAATAAAATTATGGGTGGCACTGGAGTAAAAGAGTATGACTACGGGATTTTGGAGTAGAGAAAACGTACCCGCGAGGACGGGTTCGCCTTGCGGCATGTCTTCGATGACTATGTGGTGGACGTTGCCGGGTTTTGGTGCTAGTTTCTTGGGCTGGTTGCGGGACTGAGTTGCACCCCGATATGGTGCTTGCGCGCTGCCTTGTCACTGTTCGGCACAGTCCCTCAAAAAATGCCCGACACGGCCACACGTGTAGCACATGTATTGTGTTGGGTTCATGCCAAGCTGCGGACGGAATCCCGGTGCACGTGGTGGAGGTGGATAGGCACGCGGGACCATCCTTTGCTGCTGCTGCTGCTGCTGCTGCTGTGGAAATGGCGGTTGGAAATGCAGCACGTTGAAAGAACGACCGCGGAATTGCTGCGGTCACGCTGGTGGCTGCCATCGCTGACCGGATGGTGAGTGATACACCACGCGGAATTTCTACGGACTACCACCGCTGCTGCTCAGTGGCGCGCTCCGTTTCCTCTTATCAGAAACAAGCTCGCGCTGAGCATCCTCCTGTATAATCGCGACATTGACGATGTCGTTGAAGGTGTCGCAGTTGCATTGTGCGAGTTGGACCTTCATCTTAGTATTAAGGACCCAAAATAATATATCTCGCTTCCTATCTTCCGTCCCCACATACTTCGGCGTGTACTGCGCCAAGTGATTGAATGCGCGGGAGTATTCGTGAGCACTCCTCCTGCCTTGCTTCAGCTCCAAAAATTCCTGAAGCTTCCTCTTCATTATACCGGGAGGTATATGGTAGGCGCGGAACGCCTCCTGAAATTTGTTCCAGGTGACTGCATGACCAGCCGGCAGTGACGCGATGTAGTTCGCCCACCAAGCACTGGCGGATCCCTGAAGTTGTTGCGCTGCGAATAGCGCCTTCTGTTGTTTGGTGCATCGTAGTAGACCGAACTTTGCCTCAAGTGTGGGGATGAAGTTGTCCGCCTCCAGAGACTCCTCGACCTCCGTGAAGACTGGTGGATGCGTTGCCAAAAAGTCCAAATACGAATTCTATCGGGGATGGTGTTGCCCATTGTCTTGTCGCCCCCTTTGACGGGATGAATTCTGCACCAAAATACGTAGTAACTCGGTTTGCTCGTCGCGCGAGCCGAGTACTGCAGCCAGAATCTCCGCGAGAGTCCTCGGAGGTTCAGGTGGTGGTGGTGTAACTTGTTGCTGCGGTGTCGTGGTTTGCTCCCGGGTCGAAGATTCATCCTCACGACCCCGGCTCGAGCCTCCCATCTCGGGCGTAGAACGCGTACGCACCATTCTGCATCCACATGAAATAAAATCAGCAACATGTTTGTTTGCTTTCACCCATTCTATACCATAGTACTGCGAGTATTAACAATGTGATAATTGCATAACATTCACATATATTGATAAAGTACATACTTTATACATGATATATTATCTCATGACCAAGCGTACAGTGGTGAACTCCAAAATGACGGACTCCCACTACGGAAGTGCATCTCAACTATACTTGGTATCCATGAGTCGTCATACACACCTTTTCATCTCCCACACACCCACTACTATTTATAATATGACACAAACATGGCTACCAAATTAACACGAACAACCACTAACTATATGTTGCCCCGTGATAGCAATAGTGCTGCCCCGTCCTAATTCGATGCATCCTCATCGACGTACTCGAGTATCTCAGGATCTTCTTCCTCCTAAGAACTTGAAGGCACCTGCTCACCCATGTTCAGCGGCATGTCTTGAGCCGGTGGAAACATGATTGGGTGTGGCAAGTGTGCTTCGGCCTCAATCAAGTCATCCCGAAGTTGGTATGCCTCGAACTCCCAATTCTGAGCTTCTTCGACGGCTTCATCTCGTGCCTCGGTGACTGCCAACAGCTGCTCTTTCTGTTGCTGCACCACCAATTGACTCTCCTACAGTCCATCAAGAGTTTGCTGCAGTTCCTTGTGAGTTTGCCTGAGTTCAGCGCGAGCTTTTCGCAGTCTAGTGCGGGTGTGATGCAGCAGATACTCGCATTGATTCAGCTGGTGATTTGTTTGAGCGAGGAACGAGCGTAGGTTCTCATTGATGTACTCAAGAGTGTTACCCCGTTCAATCGTTTGCCTCAAGACTTCGACCTGCTCCTGGAGGATTGCACCTTGTGTAAGAACTACCATACTGGATGCAGCGGCATAAGTCCCAAGTGTTGTCGAGGTTGTGTCGCCATATGGTTGATAGGCCGCAATCATACGACGTTGCCACTCAAAACCAGCAGCACCACAGACCGGGAGAAGAGCAAATTTTGTCCCAGCCATGGCATATTGGTGAAGCTCGCAAAGCTTCATAAGTGCTTCGCCCGCTGCAATGGCCCATATGTCCTCCAAACGAGCCCCCTGGATAGAGACCGAAAAAGGAGCCCATCCATAAAAACGCGGACTCGCCTGGATGTCGACCAGGATGGTATATGACAGTACGCCTCTGACAACCGTCTCTTGACCCCAATAGCATGGCATCTCGATGAAACCAAACTGTTGGAGCACTTCCCGCAGCATGATCGGGAAGCCCTGACGGCTAGCGCACGTGGAAAATACCCATCCGTCCGACAACAGCATCACATCCGCCATCTATAAAAGAAGTACTTGAATGAATCAAATAGTAAAATTCAACAAACTTTGTTGATAAACAGATCATGGATGTGAAAATTGAATTATCAAAGTGAATTCAAATTCAAATGCCAAATGAAACATAACACTGGAATTCTGTCTGAGTTTCTGTTCATTCTGATCAGTCTGGAGAAATTCGATTTTCTCCCAGTTAGAGCCACATTCAGAACTTGAGATCAACTACAACGTTGTAGTACACTAAAATTGGTTTCCAGAATGTATTAATTTGCCTCCGGATCATTTCTGTATGAGGAGATATGATTTTTGCAAGTTGACAGTTTTCTGGAAAAAATTTGACAGCATCTCCTTTGTTTAAGGCTGATTTGTCCACATTTTTCCAGATACAAAACATCAATATATGAAAAAAAATCATAAATTACAACATTATTGTATACATCCTCAGGATTACAGAAATGCATTACATGAAGTCATTCGTCGAATCTACGAAGAGATATGATCAAGACAGTAACAAGATACAGAACTGTTCAGTCCCTGTCCCTATTCAACAGAGTTTGGAAATTTAAATTTTTCATTAGTTTACAGGGGGATTATGATCTGGAGTTAAACATAAGGTTTTAGAAGACTCTCTAATATCTCCAACCATGTGCAGTAGAACTCCAGGGGTGAGATATACAGGAAGTTATGCTGTTCCAAACTTAGTCAATTTTCTGTCCAGTTTACAGTCTGAACTGGGCAGTTTAAGTTCAAGTGAAGTTTTCAAGTTTTAAATCTTGAAATCTGCCTTGGAGCTGAAAATGAAACTTATGGAGGGCTTTCTTAAGTTCCCAAAACACATGCCCGCTTATCACAGAGACCACACGATTAATTGTAAATCTGACCAACACGCTCCAAAACAGAGATTACAAATTCAAACTTAGTCCTAAGTTGGAAATTTTTACTTGTTGTCGAGTCACAACACCAGCACGGATTTCGTTGTCGACGTGTCTGATGAAACTCGAATGCAATGCCGGTACTACGCCCTCACCAAAGAAAATCCTAGGCCGGTATTCTGGCATATGTCTCAACGGTGGCAGTAATGACGTTCACTCGCAAACGTTTTCTACTCGAGCTACTTAAAACATGTTTAGTGTCCTTCAACTACACACAAATGATAGATCAATCATATGGTGCCATACAGCACAGGCCGCATGGGCAATCAGTTCACAATAATATATATGGAAGTAAAAATATTCGTCCTGTATCATTCCATACAGGTCGCCCCGAGCTAAGCCATGTCTCGAGGTACATGGCCGGGTTTTCTACCACCCGACGGGGGCTCCCACTAACTTTGAAGCATGCTGGGGTACCGCATGTCATATGTTCTCAGAAACATGGAAAGTTTCAGAGACACATATTAACATTTCCGTGCCAAGTCATGGAAACAATCACATGCTATCTCTCGCATGGTGAGCTTATTGCAATTGATCCGCTTGCGGTGGCGTACCTTACCTCTTTCCTGACGTCAGAGCGTCGTTACAGAATATAATAACACATAAGTTAGCTTGCCACCTTAAGTACCTAATACTATAATGGACCTTATGTGGGCATAGTAACTAATCCTCACTCGACTACTCTTAATTTTCAAAATAAGCTCTTTTCGAGCGTGCTATTCCAAATACGGCTATGATACCAGGCTGTGAGGACCAGGTCCTGACATTCCAAGAATCACAGAGGGTGGTGCGGTGCGATGCGGCACCCAACAGCACACACGAAAATAATACGACAAAATACAAAGTTTTATTTATATAGACAACGGAAGTCTTTTGCAATACTTAATATATAGCGGGAGTAAGATTCATAGTTAAACTCTCAGCCTAGCTATGCAAAAGTGCAGCCGTCTAGCCCGGTGACGCTACACACTAGCAGCACACAACAATCACGGCGGTGTGCAGGGCTCCCACTCGGCGGTATACCCCAACGGGGGCATCGCCTAATATTCGGGCCCTTCCTCATACGTTTCACCTGCAAACAACTTAATATAGCAACCGTGAGAAGGTTCAGCAAGACTTAACCATCTCACCTAAACATGGAACTCTACATGCAGGGATACTTAACATAGGAATAGATATAGCAGTAAATGATTCGCCTACATGTTGATCTTAATTTTCAAGTTATTAACAACAGCTTACAAGTTTAATAATAGTAACATTAGTGACCATATTGGACAGCAATCATAGTTACAAAGCAATTATATTTCAATACATCATATTCTCCTGGCTTCTTCGGTATTTACTACGTCATAGCGCAGTGAACAAGCAGTACTCAAATAACCGAGAGGGACGGTGACTGCAATCAGTAGACACCCGAATAACACGTCATGTACACCTGAGCCTAAGGAGTGTGTCGTGCTCCTCACCACATCATACGCACCAACCTTTCACTAGAAACTCAAACGCCAAACCGGCCCCACCATCACGGGCACAAGGTCCCCGCACGGAGCGTGTCTTTGCCCGCCGGCCGATTTACACCTTGCTGCCCTCAACCCACCCCTATCAACAGTGGGTTATGCCTTGACATCCAAGTTATCGAGTTACATCGGTTTCCTAGGTTCTATATTCCCAGTATGCATCCGGTACAATTCAAACTTGTCCAGCAGGGCCGCATACGGATCGGTCCTCAATCAACACAAGCAGGGCTACGCATGTGAGACCACGTCTCGCTGCATCCAACCCGCTGCTCGGTCTCAATTTCATATTCATAAACTATTCTTTGATCAGTTCTTTCCCGTGTGATAAAATTATATCTCGCGAGTAGATTCCAACTACTCGACTTCTACCGGATTCTTGAAAACTTAAGCATGACATTTTCTACTCGTCAAGCTGTAGACCTACGCAATACTCCATGGGATTTGTGGTGTATGCAAGTGGAGTTTCAATCACCTTAGCCCTAATGCGCAAAATTCATCCTAGACATAAGTGATACAAATATAAACTTTGAAATAGCACTTAAATGCAAACCAGGGCTTGCCTGGCTGCAAGTCAGAGAGATAGTTAACTTCTGGAAGTATACTCTCCAAGGGCTCCGGGTCCTCCTCGATCTCGGTCACTATATGATATGCAATATATAAATTACATGAGTGATATTGAAACTATAGAAAAGATCTTATAAATACTGATCAAGTATGAAGATGATTTTAATTGGATTTGGGATTTTTAAAGTGGATACTAGGTTCTATAAGGAAGATATGGACCAAGAACTGGAGATGTTCAAGGAAGCTTGTTGTCTCTAAAATTCCAACAAGTAAAAGTATTCTCTGAATTTTGGATGTAATTCTGGAGCTTTGTCATGGACAACAGTGGATGATATTGGTAGAGGAGGTTCTTTTGGTTCTGGAAAAAAAAATTCACATTTCTCTGAGCTTTCTACAAAAAGTGATTGATTTTACAAGTTTGGGGAAAATACTGGAAATGTTTCTGTACATTTCACAATTTTCCAATTACATAGACATTTGAAACACTGATCCACCCAGTAAATAAAGTCAAATAAACTTGAAATTTTTACTGGAGATCAAGAGTATTTTTATGAGTGTCCTGACTAAAATTGGGAAATTTTCCAATTAACAGAACAGGGGTAATTAGTTTCCCAAGCAGTTTGCTCCAAATAATTAATTATGAATATTCTGGAATTTTCATGTCCAACAAATTGCACCAATGCAAAGCTTGGATCAAGAGAAAGTCTGCCAGAATTTATTGGTAATTATTTGAGCAACTTTACTAGGAGTAATCGATTTTAGAAGTTTGCTCAAAATCTGGAATTATTTTCCTACTGAAAAATTTGAATTGAACCGCCTGGCCCCACCCATTTAAAATGAGCCAATCAGGACTGGGCCGCACCGAGGGCCACATATTAAACTGTGTTGCCGCACCGGACCAAACAGCCACAGCCGATCCTCCGCCCTCGTGCCGAGAGACTGACAGGCAGCCCCGACAGGATCGTCTTCTTCCTCTCGACTAGAGCAGCGCTCTTGCCAGAGCCGCGGTGGCGCTTGCCGGACTCACTGCGTCGACCTTCTCTCGGCTCGGCCGTGGCCGCCTAGCCCTAAAACCGGACAAGCTACACGCTGGTGAGGTCCAATTGCGACGGCGACGACCAGAGGCGTGCGCGCGACCGCGGCGGCGGCGGCGGCTAGGGTTTTGACTATGTCGGGATTCCCCGGAAATGGCACAAACGTATCGGAAAAAGGAGGGAGAGTTTCCTGGAAGCATGATAGAGACTAATATGAGATGGAACAGGGGTGAAATAGTCGGCAAACTTGACTTCGACGGTGGACCGAAGGGATTTTCCATGGCGGCGGGGAAAACTCGAAGATTCCGGCCAACCGTCAACGATTTTCCTTGCTGTTTGTTCGAGAGAGTTCGCAAGGAGGTTTGCAAGCTATTTTCCAACTTGATTAGAGAATAGTTTTGTGTACAAATTGAATTAGAGTGGTAACCTAGCTTCAAGGTTATGTTCATGCTGTAGGGGAAATTTGAAATATGACATCGATAAAGGACGAAACAACAAACGGTTTTTACCTTCATCTAACATGGGTGCTGGCACACCTTTTTTTAGTTCACGGTGAAGCGTGAAACATACTAGAACCTCGGCTCCACGGTGATGCAGAGAAGGTCCGACGGTGGTCCCACGACGACGTCCACGAAAACTTCAAAATAACACCCCACCGTGAGGGAGCTGCCCACAAAAAGATTTAGGAAGCTGCGCAAGACAGTTACCAAGTTTCAAACGCTAAGAGAAAGGATCAGCAGCCTCTGGGTAGCTTGGATTCTCAGCTTGAACGAGAGGTTCGTCGCCGGCGGCCAAGAACAGAGGAAGAACGGTGAGTGGCTTGCACTGGACGCTATGGGAAGTGATGAGGATGCTTGCTAGGTGTATAGGGGTGCTGGATTCGACGGCAATCGGCAATCAAGAACACAGGTGCGTGGCTTGCATGTCGGGAGGTGTCGCCACGGTGAGCCAAAGCAGAGCACTCACATATTTGCTTCTCTGACCAGTGGGTCCCACTGCCCCATCAAGTCAATCTCCTCTGGTTAAGTAAATATCTTACCAACTAAAGTCCAAAATTCATGAAAATTTCTAGATAGGCTCAACTAAATATCTGGGATTTGATTCTGAAATCAAAACTTTGAATTGATCAAGTTTCAATGAAAATTCAAATTTGAATTTGAAAGAATTCACTGTTTCCACTGAATTATATATCAATTTTGCTTCAAAAGTTTTGAAACTTCGCAGAGAGACTATTTGGAATATTTGGAATTTAATGGTGAAATCAGATATTTATTTTGGCAAAGTTTGAACAGGAGCAAGTTTTGAATATTTGAATTCCCTCCATTGAAGTTTTAATTGGCTTGATTTTTAATGGCCAATTTGACTTATTTTCCCCATTCAAATTCTAAATTCTCCTATCTGAACTTTGCACTTTGAATATAGGGCTTTTACATTCCTCCCCCCTTAAAAGAATCCCGTCTCGAGATTACAAATAAAAGAGACAGAGGCAAAAAGATTACCGGATATGGTATGATAATAAATCCGGATAGTTTGATTGGAGATAGTCCTCGCTTTCCCATATCGCTTCCTCAGCGGTGCGGTTACTCCATAAAAATGCAATAAATCAACTATTTGAGAGAAAATTAAGGTGAGTTCTCGCAAGCATGCATAATTTTGAATAATATACACTACAAACAATCAGATGTGCAACATCTCAAGCCATATTTTGAGAATCTAGGATATTGAGCTCATTCCTAAGTTTGCAAAAGTTATTTGCATCTAGTGGCTTGGTAAAGATGTCGACTAGTTGTTTTTCGGTTCTAACATGAGAAATGACAATGTCCCCCTTGATTGAATGGTCTCTCAAGAAATGGTGTCAGATGTCTATGTGTTTGGTCTTAGAGTGTTCAATGGAGTTATGGGCAATCTTAATGGCACTCTCATATAGGAGTGCAGTATGGTTCATATTGAGACCATTGTCCCTTAGAGTTTGTCGCATCTAAGAAGTTGTGCATAACAACTTTTGGCTGCGACATACTCCTTTTCGATCGTGGATAGGCCAATGGAGTTTTGTTTCTTGCATGACCATGACATTGGGGACCTACCCAAGAATTTCCATGTCTCAGATGTACTCTTCCTATCAACCTTACATCCAGCACAATCTGCATAGGAATATCCAATGAGATTAAACTTATATCCTTTTGGATACCACAGCCCAAGGTTTGGTGTATGAACTAAATATCACAAGATTCTCTTAACGGCGGTCAAATGACACTCCTTAGGTGCGGCTTGAAATCTTGCACACATACATACACTAAGCATAATATCGGGCCTAGATGCACAAAGGTAAAGTAAAGATCCTATCATGGAGCGATATATCTTTTTATCCACACTAGGCCCATCTTCGTTGAGGTCGAGGTGTCCATTTGTCGCCATGGGCGTCTTGATGGGTGTTGCCTTCTCCATGTCAAACTTCTTGAGTATGTCTCGTGTGTACTTGGTTTGACTTATGAAGGTGCCTTCCTTGAGTTGCTTGACTTGGAAGTCTATGAAAAACTTCAATTCTTCAATCATGGACATCTTGAACCTCTCTGTCATTATCTTGCTAGACTTCTCACAATAGACTTGTTAGTAGAACCAAATATAATGTCATCGACGTATATTTGGCACACAAATAAATCATCATCAGTATTCTTAGCGAAGAGGGTATAACCGCTTTTCCTATCCTAAAACCATTATTTAGAAGGAAATCTCTAAGGCACTCATACCATGCTCTAGGAGCTTGTTTGAGGCCACAGAGAGCCTTACATAATTTATAAACATGATTAGTATAATCATTGTCTTCAAATTGGGCAGTTGCTCCACATATACTTCCTCCTTGATCAGACCATTAAGGAAGGCTCTTTTCACATCCATTTGATATAACTTAAAATCATGGCGAGTACCATAGGCTAATAGAATATAAATTGACTCAAGCATAGCTACGGGAACAAAAGTTTCATCGAAATCCAAACCTTGGACTTGTGAGTACCCCTTGGCCACAAGTCGTTCTTTGTTTCTTGTCACCACCCCGTGTTCATCTTGTTTGTTGCAGAAGACCCATTTGGTGCCAACAACATTGGTATTTGGTCTTTTAACTAGCTCCCACAGTTGGTTCCTATTGAATTTGTTGATCTACTCTTGCATGGAAATCACCCAATTCAGGTCTCGTAGGGCATCTTGAGCCTTAAATGGCTCTAAAGAAGACACAAAGGAATAGTGAGAACAAAATTAGTCATACAAGATTGAGTCATTACCCCCTTGGAGATGTCTCTAAGATTGTTGTCAACGAGGTGATCCTGTTGAACGCTTTGATGGACTCTTGGGTGTGGCACTTGTGGTCTTAAGTCAACTTCTTCTTCACCTTCTCCTTCGTCTCCCCCTTTATCATTGCAACCATGTTGATCTTCATTGTCTTGAACTTTGTGGTCTTAATCTTGGGGGTGTTGACCTTGATCTTGTGTGGGAGGCACCGACTGTGATAAGGTATGATCACTTGGTCCTCGATGTTCTTGAGGACGAATATCTTCAGGTGCCATCCTCCTTAGCGCAACATATGGTGGTTCTTCTTCATCCAAAACACATTGATCAACTTGGTCCCCTTGGGAGCCATTAGTTTGATAAAACACCACATCACGTGCAATTTTTCAAAACAACCAGGGGTTTTGTTGAAGAAACGATAGGCATAGGTGTTTGAATCATAGTCAAGTAAAAAACCTTCATCGGGTTTCGAAGCGAACTTCAAAGTCCTAGGCTTCTTGATAGGAATATAACACTTCCTACCAAAAACACTACAGTAAGAGATGTTTGGTTTGTTACTAGTAAGAATTTCATATGAAGTTCTTTTCAATAAGCAATGGAGGTAGAGGCAGTTTGTGGCATGGAAAGTGGTGTTGACTACTTTTGCCCAAAATCGATTGGATGTTCTTTATTCATCAAGTATGGTACTTGACATATCTATAAGAGTGCAGTTATTCCTTTCGACCACCCCATTTTGTTCGGGGAGTAGGGAGCCGAAAACTCATGTTTGATGCCCTCCTTGTCCAAGTACTCCTCCACTTGAGTGTTTTTGAATTAAGTGCCATTGTCACTTTCTATCATCTTGATCCTTAAGGAAAACTCATTTTGAGCTCTCCTCAAGAATTTCTCGAGAACACATTGAGTTTCACCTTTGTCATGCAAGAAAAACACCCAAGTGAAGCGGGAAAAATCATCAACTATTACTAGACCAAATTTTTTACCGCCAATGCTTATGTAGGCAATAGGACCGAACAGGTCCATGTGAAGCATCCCCAATGGGCTTGTTGTCATCATCACATTCCTGGCAGGATGAGAAGCTCCAACTTGTTTCCCAGCTTAGCACGCGCTACAAGGCCTATCTTTCTCAACAATAATATTCTTAATACAACAAACAAGATCACACTTAAAGAAGTTTTTGTAGATTCCTCATACCAACATGGGCTAGCGTACGATGCCACAACCACTCCATGATGGTCTTTGCCATCAAACATGCGTCAAGTTGAGTTTTATCTGCGGTGAAGTCTATGAGATAAAGCTTTTCCTTGAGCACACCCTTGAAGGCAATTGAGTTATCACTCCTTCTAGTGACGATCATGCTCTCGTTAGTGAACAAGCAATTATAACCTTTATCACATAATTGAGATATAGATGAAAGGTTATAATCCAAATATTCAACATGCATAACATGGGAAATAGTGTGTTGAGAAGAAATAGCGATTTTACCCATACCTAGTATCTTCCCTTGAGTATTGTCCCCAAAGTAGATACTTTGACTTGGATCATCATTGGCTTCATATTCCATGAACATCTTCTTGCTGCGGTCATGTGATTAGTGCATCCAACTCTAGCATCAACTTTGATCCATGAGAGCAGTAAGCCTACAAAATAAGTTTAGGCTTTTGTTTAAGGTACCCAAACTCGGTTAGGTCCTTTGAGGTTAGCGACAAGGAATTTGGGTACCCACACACAAGATTTTGAGCTCTTATAGAGTGGCCCAACATATTTTGCATAGACATAACCAAATTTAATTTTCATAAGCACATATGACACATCAAAGTCATGAAACATGGCTGAATTCACATTTTTTGCATTCTTGTCATACTTGACCATTTCAAGGAGGGGGATGCATGAGTTTCATTCTTGACTTGATATGAACCTTCTTTGACAAAAGCAATGTGCACATTGTCATTCTTGAGGGGTCTAGCATTCTGCTTTCCTCCCCTTGAATAGCCAAGGCCATCCTTGATCAAGGGAGATCTTGTGATCGAGTATGCACTATGTGCATACTTGATCTTCTCCTTGTCAAAGATGCCACCATTGGGTGTGTTCTTACTTTTTGCTGCTTTAAGTTCGTTTTTCAAGTCAAGCACAAGATTAGCACATTTGCAAGTTTTAACATTTGAGTCCACATTTGATAAGTTTGATCTTGTTGAGGCGGAAGAGGAGACACTTGACTTGAGAGTGTCACATTCTGCCTCAAGAGTCTTGTGAACTTTGTTCAAGCTCACAATTTTATATTGGAGCGCAACATTCAAACTCTTGAAACATGAAGAGGTCACCTTGCTCTCGGCAAGTTCAAGTGCCTTGTTCTTCTCCCTCTCAAGCTCAAGGAGTTTCTCAAGATGAAGATTATGTTACCTCTCAAGGATAAGCAACTCCTCTTGTTCATTGAGAAGCTCCTCCTCATCAAATATTTCATTGGAGATCATTTTCATTCAAGAAATAACACTCTCGTTGAAGCCTTTAAACATATATTCATTCTCATTAACACTATCAAACTCATCATGTTTAATTGAATGCAAGGAAGCTTTAGATTTAACATTTCTCTTCCCTTCTTTTGCCATGAGGCATGTGTGGCTTGAGGTCCTCCATTCTCCCTTGTTTGGAAAGAGAGTCTTCTTCATGGTTGGCTTCTTGATAGCGATGGTTGCCATCTTCTCTTCATCTTTGGAGGAGGAATCATCGTTGGAGTCCCACTCCTTGCCAACACGGGCTTGGCCATGTGCTTTCTTCATCTTGAAGATTTTCTTTTTTTTAGGCTTCCTGTCCTTCTGTAAAAGCCCTAAATTTCAAAAATTCACTTCAGCTTTGAGGTATTAAAAGTGAGAAGGAGAAGATAAATAAAAAATAACAAAAAGAAAATAGAAAATCAAGTTAGTTTAAACTTCAATGGAGAGATTCAAAATTCAAATTTAGCTCTTATTTAAAATAATTCAAAACACAAATTTGAGTTCACCAGTAGGTTCCCCATATCTCATTTAGTCATCATGTAAAATTTTATAATTTTCAAAGTATCTTTGCTATGTAATTCAATGGAAAAAGGAAACCCATTTGAATTCAAATTCAAATTCGAATTTTAAGTAAACATGGTCAAATAAGGATTTTTATTTCAGAATAAAATCCTAAATGTTTTATTTGGCCTTCCCACAAATATCTAGCAAATTTCGAACAAGACTGGTAGAGGAATTAAGTGTCCAGAGAAGACTTGCCTGAGGGGGGAAAGTGGGGCCAACATGTCGTGTGTTCACATGTGCTCTGGTTTCCCTCTCTCTTTTCAAGGTGCCAGGAAAACTGCATGCAAAATCCAGCGAGCTGCTTTCTTGTGTGCTTGATTCCAACGCATAGCCGTCGTCCTAATCTTCCTCTCTACTCTTCCTTTCCTCTGTTGGCCAGCTGAGTCGAGCAACTCTCTGTTCTTGCTGCTCCCTCGCGCAGACACTTCGGCCACTGGCATTCCCCTCCTGTTCCGACTGAAATACCAGCTGCACACTGAGCGTCCCTCCTTTCTTCATGTCGATTCTCCCTTGCGTTGTTGCGAAATTCACTGAGCACTTTTGTAGGCAGCTCAAGCCACCTCGGCTAGGAAACCAACGTTTTTCCGGTCGTCGGGTTGAAGCTCTCTCTATTCCACCGCCGGTTCAGCATGTCTCGGTTGAGACAACACCTCTTCCACGAAGCTGAGCCTCCACTGCGTGCACCAGTTCCTCCTCAACCTCCCCGAGCTGCTGCCTCATCGCTTTCTCCCTCTGCCATGCTGCTCCGAGGTGGTGGCCCAATTTTATTTAGCTTCACATGTCGTGCGCCCTTTGCTCCACCATGGTCCGGATGAATGGTGAAGTTTTGTAGTTCACTTCCAAACGATAACAGGTGTGTGGTCATCTTATCTCCATCTTCCAAGATGATGCTCTTCATTTCATCAAGTATAACGGGTGCAATCATCATTTTCCTGATGGCAGCATATGAGAGTAGAGTTTGGTTTCATACCAAATTCAGCCTGTCTAATCCACAATGCTCTCCGCCCCTACAAAACTAGCTTCTAGCATTCGTGGCGCATCACCCAGAACTACAAGATCGAAAAATAAGGCACAAATCACGTTAGCATGTCATTTCCCCCCTATGGCTGTTTGGAAACCCTAGGTCATCGGTGAAAATGAGTTTCCGGGCGCTTGGAGCTCGATTTGGTTTCATTTTCGCACTCCTTGTATTCCCCTGCTCCTATAAAACCAACATACGGTTGATTTGGGGATCCACCATACAGATTAGAGCTCGCCGAAAGGTGGAAATCCGTCGCCGTCGCCGCGAGCTTACTTCTAGCCATCCCCGGCCTACCCCCAGCACCACCAGTGTGTTGCGCAACCTTCTTTAGGCCCTGGCGACAGGGATTGACATCGGCATGACCCTGCAATGAAACTCCGGCAGGGCACCACCACGCTCTTGCAAAGGGTGCCGCTGCTGGGCCCTTGGCTTGAGGAAGTAGATGACTCGCGGCGGGCCTCGCCAGTCAGCCTCACAATGGCGCTCATCGGATCCGCTGTGGCACCAGATCCGCTTTGGCCATGCCATTTAAGTGTGTAGCCCGTTGTGGCCCCCTGGTGATTGGTTAATTTAAATCAAGTGGGCCCAGCCCTTGTTAAATCCTTTTTCCCCTTAGAAAATAAATGCAGAAAGTGATTAGATTTTGAAAAATCATAGATCCTGGTAGAGGTGCTAAAAAATTTCCAAATAAATTCTGGGAGACTTCTCATGACAATTACTTTGCAGTGATGCAACTTAATTTTT
Organism: Tuctoria greenei; assembly: GCA_036927565.1. Classification (NCBI taxonomy): domain Eukaryota; kingdom Viridiplantae; phylum Streptophyta; class Magnoliopsida; order Poales; family Poaceae; genus Tuctoria; species Tuctoria greenei. Next base: position 135,145,144 of record JAYESD010000001.1, on the reverse strand, counting down.
ATGAAAGTCCCAGTATTTTTTATAATTAATTCCTTTGAATATTTTGCTTGGGAAATTAATTACCCCTGTTCTGGTAATTGGAAAATTCTCAAATTTGGTCAAAACCCTCATTCAATTACACTTCATCCCCAGTAAAACATTCTAGTTCATTGGACTTCATTTACTAGGTCAAACATTGTTCAAATTGCCAATGTTCATTGAAAATTCAAAAATTTAAAAGAAACATTCCCAGATTTTATTCCAAACTAATAAAATCAATTCCTCCTTGTAGAAAGCTTAAAAAATATGAAACAAATTTTGGTAGAACCAGTGAGACCTCCTCTAACCAGATTACTCACTGTTGGCTATGTTAAAGCTACAGATTTAGTACCAAAATTCAGAGAAGCCATTTACTTGTTGGAATTTTAGAGACAACAAGATCCTTGAACATTTCCAATTCTGGGCCCATATTCTCATCATAGTACCTAGTATACACTGTAAAATTCCCAAAGCCAATTAAAATCATTTAGTACCTGTTATTCTGTTTAGAAGCTTGCTTCATATAGTTTTAATATAACTCATCTATATATATATTGTTGCATACAATATAGTGACTAAGCTCGAGGAAGGACCGGAGGCACTTTACAGCATTCTCCCTAACGCTAACTTTGAGTTCTCATCGCAGCCAGGCAAGCCCTGGTTTGCATTTAATTGCTTTTGCAAAGTTTTGATTTGTATCACCTATGTCTAGGATGAGATATGTGCATTAGGGCTAAGATGATTGAAACTCCACTTGCATGACCCCCGATCATATGGAGTATTGGGTAGTCTACAGCTGATGAGTAGAAAATGCCATGCTAATGTTTTTTCGAGTTCTGATAGAAGTTGAGTAGTTGGAATCTACTCGCGAGATAGGATTTTATCACACGGGATGGATTTCATCAAATAATGGTTTATGTATATGAAGTGGATACCAAGCAATGGGATAGTATGCAACAAGACGTGGTCTCACGTGCGCAGCCCTGCTTGTGTTGATTGAGGACTGATTCGTGTGCGGCCCTGCTGGATAAGTTTAAACTGTACTGGATGCATACTGGCTATATGGGAACCAGGAAACCAATGTAATTGGTTAACCTGGATGTCAAGGCTTACCCTACCATTTTATAGGAGTGGTTTGAGGGCAGCAAGGTGTAAATCTATCGGCGGGTACAAAGACAATCCGCGCGGGTACCTCTTGCCCGTTATGGAAGGACCAGTTCGACATTTGGGTTTCCTTTGAAAGGTTGCTGCATACAACAGAGTATTGAAGTGTGTTCCGCTCCACTTCCGAAATGGGTGTAGATGATGTGTTATCCGGGTGTCTACTGATTGCAATCATTGTCCCTCACGGTTATTTGAGCACTGTTGTTCACTGCGCTGTGACGTAGTAAATACTAAAGAAGCCAGAAGAATATGATGTATTGAATTATTATTACTTTGCAACTATGATTGCTATAGAATATGCTCACTAAAGTTAATTTTTATTTACCTTTAACATGCTGCTAGTAAACCTGTAAATAAGGATCAACATGTAGGCGAGTCCTTTACTGCAATATCTATTTCTATGTTAAGTATCCCTGCATGTAGAGTTTCATGTTTAGGTGTGTCAGTTAAGTCTTGTTGAGCCTTCGTGCTCACGATTGCTATATTCAGTTGTTGCAGGTGAGACGTATGAGGAAGGGCTTGAGGAATAGGCGATGCCCCCGCCGGGTTACACCGCCGAGTGGGAGCCTGCACGCCGCCATGATCTTCTTTGTGTGCTGCTAGTGTCTAGCGTCCCCATGCTAGACAGCTACAGTTTTGCATAGCTAGGCTAAGAGTTTAGCTATGAGTATTATCTTCCGCTATACATTGAGTATTATAAAAGACTTCCGCTGTTTATATCAATAAACTTCGTATTTATCATATTCTTTTCATGTGTGCAATTGGGTGTCGCATCGCACGGCACCACCCTCTGCGATCTTGAAACATGTGGACCTGTTCCTCACACTTTCTTCTTCTTCTTGTAAACATCCTTCTCGTATGGGCCATTTACAATGAAATGCCCATACACGCCAAAATTGTAGCAAGCTCTTTTGGTCCTCGACTTGCTCTTTTCATTGCCATTGCTCGCATAGTTGGACTCTCTTCTCTTCATCATTCTTTTGAATCCTATTATGAAGAAGGCCATTTGCTCATCATCCATGTCCGTGCTTTATGATGAAGAAGGCCATTTCCTCATCATCCATGTTCGTCCTTTCTTCATTACTATCATCATCTTCACTTGATGCTTGTACTTCCTTTCATTCGGACCCATGTTGACGTTTCTTACATCGCAGATCATCTCTCGAAAGAGATGAGGTCCGCAAGCGCACGAAAATTGTCGTGTAGCATTTGACCCAAGAGTATTCCCACGGGTATCGTATTTATCCCAAAGGAAGGCAATGGAGTAAAGTAAAGACTACTCTTATGATCAAGCTATGGGATACTAATCAATTATCAAGACAAGGGTAAGTTGATAATATATGGGCAGTGTGACAAACGCCTAAGCAATATATTCTAAAGGGTAAATGGGTCCTAATAGAGATTAGACTAAGAGTTGGGGAGTTACTCCTACAATGCTTCTAGTATACATATACATAGCCTAGGTTAGATACTAATGAGCATGTATATGGTGAATCCTTATTCTAAGTTGTTCAACACATTGGGCACGGGTTTACCCCTAGCAATACTAGGACGACTCCCACCAAGAGTCTGTGGTATAGCCGAACGTGGAGGATTACAAAGGATAGATAGGACTGTTACCACCTACTGCCTACCTCTTCAACCAGTGGGTCTACGAGACATTAAACGCTACTTAACTATCCTAGCACCATGCTAACATATTAAGTAAATACCTTAGGAGCCCGGGCACAAGCCTTCCTAAGACAATGAACTAAATCATCGTTGAACCAATGTTGATACATAACACAAGTGATTCATATTAACATGATCATATCATAACTAATTAGACTAGTGGGGGTTTGTAGTGTTTATGATGATAGATTAAGAGTGATATGGCATAACCATAAAGACTACTCCTGCCACATACATGGAATCCACAATCAAATAAGAAACGCTTCATCCAAGTTTATGAATAAAAGAAGACTAAAGATAATATCTTTATTATGCAATAAGTCACAAATATAAGAAAAGATACATGAGCCATACCTTTCCCAACTTGGACTTTGGACTAGAGGCTCTCCTCTCTATAGCCTAACTCCACTACGGACTAAGAGAACTAGTGTATACAATAGAATGATGCTCATGTGGTGTGTGTTGAAGTGAGGGGTGAGGGGTCCTATTTATAGGTGGAGAAGGGTCGGTTCCCACCACCAAAAGCGTGCGAATCGGTCACCACTGACTTCTTCATGCCGGGAGGAACCAACACATGGAAGCACACCAAGTTTGGCGCCAGGACCAGGTCGATCGACTAGGGGATCGACCAACCTGGTCTTTGCACCTTTTCGCATGTGCTTTCTCCAGGTCACTGCTAGGTGGGTCCCATCCCTTGATATGGGTGCTACACCATCGAATGGCCTCGGATACTTCTGTTTGTGGGCCATTTGATCCGTGTAGTGCCACATGTCAACGCTTGATTGGCTGGGATGATATTTTATTGGATCCATCCCCTTGTTTCACTTCAATTTTGTATAAAATACCTCCATGCACCAATTTCTCCAAGTACAAGTCAAAATAGGTTAAATATAAAGGTGATGTGTGCAATAAATGATATTTCCTTCACATAATTGAGTTATAATTACAGGTGAAATTGGTATATAATAGCCGTCAACAAGCTCCCCAAGCTTATTGTTTGCTCATCCCGAGCAAAGTCAAGACTTTAGGTTCATGATCAGGAGTTGCTATAATGTTCTACTTTTCAAAAGTATCATGTGCAGAACAAAATACTCTACCTAGTATTGTAAAAAAATTGCATGCTACTTCACCCATCTCAAGTCACTATGCAGCTTATGCCATCTCCTATTCACGGGTGGCTGAAAGATAGAACAACAAATAGAGCACACATACCCTAGAAATCAAGTTCCACTCAAATTTCGGAGAGTTCAGTTAAGATTTTAAGTATCTCAATTTGATTCTCTCAGTCTCTCCTTTATGTGTAGTGGAAATATGTCCTCACCAAGGCATTGTGCCTAAATTCATCCTACCTCTAAATAAGGCTTGTATGTGGAGCTTGGTAGGAAATGTAGTAGGCATATTTGCAATCACATAATATTGCTAAGTCAAAAAAGCAAGCCTTAGGAGAAATCAATTCAAAACAATTTGACTCAAGACTTGTGCATGTGTTATGGAATGGAGGTGGGTGTGGATATTATGATGACTCCTTTTTGAGTGGATTCTCTCATTTTGCAGGGATGAAACATGGCTACTTTTCTTTCTTTTTTTTTCTCTCATGCTTTTGAAGTAAGCATGCATTTTCTTTTCTTTTTCTTTTTCTTGTAGCCATGTCTTCTACTCCCTTTTTATGCAAGAAATACCGGAGAGAGTACTAAGAATGAATGATATGGAGTTTCTTTTTTATTATGGAATGGTTGTATGATGGGAATTTGCTTACTGCTAGTGTAGAAGTATAGCATGTGCAAGTGAAGTCTTTATTCAAAAAGTAATGAATGAAATCTCACATAGGTCTATACTAGTTGGACGAAGCTCAATATGAAGACAAATAGCATATGCATGAGGTCTATCAATATAATATATCTTATGGCTTTGGTAGGTATTTCCAATCAAATGATATTAACTTAAATCTTTTTAGAATTTTCTCCGGAAATCCAAGTTTCACTTTCAAACTAGGAATAGCAGCCCTATCACTATATCATATCTCACAACAACTTAGAATTGATTAAGATTTTGCTACCCACAATTTCTAAATCAAGGCAAAAGTAATTTTAGCCAATGAGAGCAATATGTTGGAGAGTAGTAAGTTGTAAACTAGGGACTTCGGAAAATTAAAGCAGAGCAACTATTCATCATTTCATCTATGTAAATTCCAAACCATTCTTACTGCACATCATTTATTTTGAAAGCAAATCTACTCTACTTATTTTTAAGTTTCTTTTATATGCAAGGTGGATGATGGATGAAAGGAAAATAAATATGCAAGGGGTGTGATACAAGTTACCTCCAGTGGGGGGGGGGGGGGGGGTCCTCCCCCAAGCTTGTTCTTGTTCAAGGTCCGCGATAGGGGCTGAAACCCTAATGACAGATGTAGGCCATGAGGTTGGCCTAACCTTGTTGCAGCATGGCTTTGACATTGGAGGGCTTGGGTGTCGATGTTGGGTTGTCTTCCATGGATTCACGAGTGTGGTCTCAGAGATTGTTGTCGATGTCGGTCATCCACACCTTAAGATTTACATATGTTCGATGTATCTTGTTATTCCTTGGCTAAGGTAATTATAACCCTTAGGTACAAAGGAATGACGTGCAATCAACATGCGTTGAGTGTGTTTTATCATTCTTTGACTAGGGTGTATCATACCTTCTTGCCATATAGGAATAACTTGTACCTCTCATGCATTGAGTGTGATACATCATTCCTTTGCTAAGGTAATGATAACCTTTAGCCACAAAGGAGTGACTTGTACTCAACATGTGTTGAGTACGGTTCGTTATTCCTTGGCTAAGGTACAACATACCTATAAACACAAAGGTATGACGTGCACTCAGCATGGGTTGAGTGTGATCCGTTGTTCCTTGACTAGGGTATAAAACACCTTCTAGCCACATAGGAACAACTTGCACCCAATATACATTGGATGTGATCTTGTCATTTCTTGGTTAAGGTACATCATACCTTTTAGCCACAAAGGAATAACTTACACACAATGATGGTGGCAATTCCCTTGAGCTTTAATGAGAGCTTAGAATAGTTGAGAGCATAACGCTCTCACATATTCGTCGCAGCCCATTGGTCGTTCATGGAGGGTTTCCATGTCAAATCTCCAGCTTCGTATAGTTATGGTTGACCTTCGGGCTTAATTTCCGATAGGTAGCAACCATCCTAATTTACTCCTTGGCTAAGAGATATTGAAATGGAATCCTCTTAGGGTTTCTAACAATCGGATCTTTGAATGCATGCATAGTTGTTTTACTCATGCAAACTTCCTCTCTATGATAGAGAGGGATGGTTAGCTCCCGATACTTGTACAAATGATTTTTTGGGTTAGGTAACCGAATCTTCATTTGTATGCATGGGGAAGAACAAAACCAAAGATGCATTGGGTCCAATTTCCAGTTTATCCATGAACAATGTATAAATCATTGCTAGGAGTGGGGCTTTATGTATAAATCAAGTTGAACATTTTCTAAAGCTTCTACTCATAGCAATGCAAGGGATATAAATACACTATATGGATCCATTCATTTTGTAAAATTTCTAACCATCATAGTTCTTTACAAGAGCAAATATTTATCATTTTGATCATGGCAAACAAGATTCTCAATTTTATCCTCCTCAATATTTTTAACTTATTGCCTAGGAATTTGAAATTTAGTGATCTATGCATGAATGAGTTTCAAATCAAAATTATGGACATCACTATTCCTAGGTTGCTACATACTAATTCAACCATTAAGTCATTCCATAAGCATTACCTAGGCAAAAAATGTCTAAGTCAATTTTAGCAATGCTTATGAAATTCTAGGTACTTCTTTAAATGTATTCCCAAGTAAGGTGACATTCCTTAAATCAAAAAGAGAAATGCCAACACTTACTCTTGTGAGGATGCATAAGAATTGAATGATTAGAAGGTGTAAACCTTCCTTACCAATATAAGCCAAAATTATTCAATCATAATGTAATTCAACCGACGGAATTTTTTTTAAACTTGTACCTCAATTGAAGAGCAGTTCGGGTTGAAGGTCGTTGTGTGATAAACTTATGACCATGGATTTTGGTGTAGCCTTCATGTTCAATCTCCTGCCAAGTTGAGGTTGGATGTTAATGGACTTCATCTTGTTCCTCCATTGGGCCACCATCTGGAGCGTTCCTCCACCATGAACTCAAAATGAGATTGATGGAGGGATATGCACTTGATAAGGCGTTCCAACCTTTTTATAAATTTTGTCCTGGCTGCACTATAATCATGAACAAACAAAACAACTTGAAAATAGGTTACGTTAGCTCAAAAGCATGTTGTACCCTTTGTCAAATTGTTTTGCCCTTACTTGAAACAACTTGCAATTGCAATGATTATTTAAAGGAAATGTTTTTGGTTTGAATTAGTAAGATGAATTCAAGTGGTTACGACCAAGGTTCATATCCAAATAAATTTATTTCCTAATTCAAATTTTAGTTTTATGATGGTTGGAAATTTTACTTTCCAACATGCAAGTGTGAAAAATCAAACATGCTAAATGCAAATGCAAAGATTGATGGGGAATTCAAATATGCAACCGGGAAATCAAATATGAGATAACTACCAATTAACCTATTGGCAAGGACTCACCGAATTTTGAAGTCTGATGAGTGCGACTTACCTCTGTCCTGTATAGCTCGATGATTTGTTGTCCGATCCCGAAGTTGAAGATGTGGAAAACTTCTTTTTATTGACATGCCAAATTGACTTTGGGATGTTAGTTGCACATGTGGGCCACATGCTGGCCCTAGGCTCTCCATCGTCTTGATGTAGACTTGTTGATGTGGTGACATCTTTTCCTTCTTGAAGATATTCATTTAAAAGCATGGTGAGGATTGTCCTTACTTAGGGGTGTCACTTCGACCTTCTTTATATTACTTAAGGTTAACCCATGCTTTGATCATGGATCAAAAGCTTCCTTGGGCATGATGACATGTGGACTCCACAATCAAACAAGAAATGTTTCATCCACAATGTCACTTGCCCTAGGTTGCATGGGCTTGGTCGAAGGGTAGGAATCCCAACAAGTGATTGTGGGATATCTTGGATCTTGAATGCTCTTTAAACTTTTCTTATCCTTGGGCAATGGCTTCATGTAAATGTTGTTTTGATTTCTTGCATCACCGTGGACAAGATACTTCAAGCTAGGCTAGTTCAACTTAAATCTCTTGAAATTCTCATACCCTTCTTGATTACAAGGGTGATATTGATTCCACCCTTGACCTCCTTGTAGGTGGTAGCCATTGGAGTTGTGTTTGGATGGAAGAATCCTCATGTGTCTTTAGGGAAGTGATTCTCTAAGTGGCCCATGTTGACATGAATTTTCACAAATCATGTGAATATCCATGGCTTGGGTAATTCCAAACACTTCTCCATTGGCTTAATCTATCATGATACTTCAATAGGAGGTGTAGCTCCATAGCTACCATGTCCACCTTGCTAAGTCGTGTGCACGCCAAGCTAAGGGAACTAGATCATTCTTCAATCCACCCTTTGAGTAGAGACCATATTCTCATCCATGATGAATGAGAATAGGACTCCTTCAGCTCTAGCATGAATGTGGTCATGGATTGGTGAGGCCAACCCATAACATGAGTGTTGGATGAAGAGCCAACTATCCACCCTATGATGGAGGCAAACCAAGAAGAATTTCTTGGAGCCTCCCCCAAGCTTGGGGATGGATGACTTTGGCTCCTACTGGAAGCTGAAATTCTTTCGGGAAAGGCAATGGTGTTGCCTAGCGGATAATTGTTGAGGTACACCTTGAATTATCTTGCAGTTGAGCACTTGCATCCTCTTAGCCATCCCATGAAATGGGTTAGCCAACACTACCATGTTTTCACCACAAAAGTAGAAAACAAACAAGGGTAATCCTATCTAATAACTAGTAGTACCTATAGCTTAATCGCAAGTGATAGCTATCCTTCACTTCCATTGCCTTCCCCGGCAACGGCGCCAGAAATGCTTGTTCACGTTTCTTACATCACAGATCATCTCTCGAAAGAGATGAGGTCCGCAGGCGCACAAAAACTGTCGTGTAGCATTTCACCCAAGAGTATTCCCAAGGGTATCGTATTTATTCCAAAGGAAGGCAATGGAGTAAAGTAAAGGCTACTCTTATGATCAAGCTATGGGATACTAATCAATTATCAAGACAGGGGTAAGTCTATAATATATGGGTAGTGTGACACGCCTAAGAAATCTATTCTAAAGTGTAAATGGGTCCTAATGGAGATTAGACTAAGAGTTGGGGAGTTACTCCTACAATGCTTCTAGTATACATATACGTAGCCTAGGTTAGATACTAATGAGCATGTCAATGGTGAATCCTTATGCTAAGTTGTTCAACACATCGGGCACGGGTTTAACCCTAGCAATACTAGGACGACTCCCGCCAAGAGCCTGTCGCATAGCCGAACATGGAGGGTTACAAAGGACAGATAGGGTTGTCACAACCTACTACCTACCTCTTCAATCTGTGGGTCCATGAGACATTCAATGCTACTTAACTATCCTAGTACCATGCTAACATATTAAGTAAATACCTTAGGAGTCCGGGCACAAGCCTTCCTAAGGCAATGAACTAAATAATCGTTGAACCAATGTTGATACATAGCACAAGTGATTCATATTAACATGATCATATCATAACTAGTTAGACTACAGTGGGGCTTTGTAGAGTTTATGATGATAAATTAAGAGTGATATGGCATAATCATAAAGACTACTCCTACCACATACATGGAATCCACAATCAAACAAGAAACGCTTCATCCGAGTATATGAATAAAAGAAGACTAAATATAATATCTTTATTATACAACAAGTCACAGATATAAGAAAAGATACACGAGCCATACCCTTCCCAACTTGGACTTGGGACTAGAGGCTCTCCTCTCTATAGCCTAACTCCACTGAGGACTAAGAGAACTAGTGTATACAATATAATGATGCTTAAGTGGTGTGTGTTGAAGTGAGGGGTGAGGGGTCCTATTTATAGGTGGAGAAGGGTCGGTTCCCACCACTAAAAGTGCGCTAATCAGTCACCACTAAGTTCTTCAAGCCGGAAAGAGCCAACATGTGGAAGCTGATCGAGTTTGGCTCCAGGACCAGGTCGACCGACTAGGGGGGTCGACCAACCTAGTCTTTGCACCGTTTCGCGTGTGATTTCTCCAGGTCACTGTCAGGTGGGTCCCATCCCTAGATATGGGTGCTACACCGTTGGATGGCCTCGGATACTTTTGTTTTTGGTCCATTTGATTCGTGTGGTGCCACATATGTCAGTGCTTGATTGGCTGGGATGATATTTTATAGGATTCATCCCCTTGCTTCACTTAAATTCAGTATAAAATATTTGCATGCACCAATTTCTCGAAGTACAAGTGGAAATAGGTTAAATAGAAAGGTGATGTGTGCAAGAAATGACATTTCCTTCACATAATTGAGTTGTATTGGCGTGTGAAATTGGTATATAACAACTGTCAAGAACTTGGATAATGCTTTGAGAGCAGTATCCTTCTTATTTGAGGGTGTGACTTCGCAAATGTCATTGATGTGGCGTGCTTCAGTCTCCATCATTTCTTGGTTGATTATCTTACCTAGCACCTCATCTAGAGTCATCTTGTGGAAGTTGGGACTTTCTCGGATTAGGGTTCATAGGGTGATGTTGCGGGGCATGAATGCCCTAATAATCCTCTTCACAACTTCATGATCCGTCCACTTCTTGCATCCCTATGCTTGGCTCTTGCTGATGAGTGTTTTGAGCCGGTTGTACATCTCTTGAGGGGTCTCGCAATCTTTCATGGCAAATCTTCCAAGCTCCCCCTCTATCAACTCAATCTTAGCTTCCCTCACCGATCGATTGCCCTCATGAGCAATCTTGAGTGTGTCCCAAATCTCCTTGGCTTGCTCCAATCCATCCACTTTGGTTAATTCTTCTTGGCTCAAGGACAAGATGAGCATGGTCGTTGCTTGAGTGTTGCAGTGGATTTGCTGCTCGTGCTCGAGAGTGAGCTCTTCATCATCCACGGGGATATCTATACCTGTGCAAACGATGTGCCAAAGAGTGGGGATTGAGAGAAATAATATGCAACTTCATTTTATGCTTCCACATAGTATAGTTAGTGCCATGGAAGTGTGGTGGTTTGCCCAAATGAATTGACAAGTAGTTAGAATGAGAATTTAAATGTTCATAGTTAAAAGTATATTGTGTGTAGTCTTATTGATTCCTCTTGAGCTTCTTCTCTTTTTCAAGTCTCCTCCTCCTCTTGGCCTCATCTTTTGTCTTTTGAAGAAGATCTGCAAGTTGCTTCACTTCTTCATCTTCATCTTCGCTAGCTACGTCGAAGAGAGGAGGTGTTGGCTTGGTTCACTGGTTGTTGTCGATCTTGAAAGGCGGAGGGGGGGGGGGGGGGGTTGATTCTCGTGCTTCATCCTTGGTGTTAGCACTGAATTCTAGTTGTGTCTTTAAGGGGCAACACCTTCTCACTGTTTCCCCCGTCTTATCTCCGAGCGGTTAAGATCTTGATGGAGAAACCTGCTTTGATACCAATTGAATGTTGCCTAGAGGGGGGTGAATAGGATAATAAAATTTTAAATGCTTAATTAATTTAAAGAGTCAGGCAAAGCTGGATATGCCTGGGTTATGTCCGGGCTGGTTCGGGTTTCCTCGGACAAGTTGGATGAACTCGGATATATCCGGATGAAAAGAGTTAAAATGGATTCTAAGCAATTCTAGGAGGAAATAGTAATGCACATAGATGCTAAAACAATATCGAGAAGTCTAGCAACCTATTTGAACAATAAATCAACTTATAATCACTAAGAATGCAAAGTTAGGGTTTCTAGCACGATATGAAGAACAAGTCATAAAGTTAATACAAAGAGCGACAAGTGAACACAAGAGATTTTCTCCCAAAGTTCAGCTTCACAAAGAATCCTACCTCTCTATTGAGGAAGTCCACAAAGGATTGGGTTCATCTCAACCCTAACCTCTCCTAGCAACCACCAAAGGTACGCTAGGTGCTTCACTATCAATCACACGGGAAATTACAAACTTCCTAGGTCTCAACCACAAGTTGGGAGCCCTAGATGACCTCTAGCCGGCTAGGGATGAAATCCCAAGAGTAACAAATAGTAGAGAGAGATTTCAACAAAGAATCAATCAAAATCTCAACCCTGCCAAGTGATTTCTCACTCAAATCCTCTCTCAAACCCTAAATCCCAACCAAAGATTCGATTTTTGGTGCTTAGGCTTGAGGAGATGTGCTTGGGGTGCTCTTAGAAGTGTATTACAACACTAGGTTTTCGTGTATCCACATTTGGGGGTGAGATCCCCACTTTTATACTCTCCAAAAAGTATAAACGTTGCCAACCACTATAGGACGTACATGTCCCTGACTTTCCTGGATATGTCCAGGTTTCAGGATCTGAAAGTGCATCTAGGCATCCCTTGTGGGTTTTGGTTGATTTATGACAAACAAAGGAGATCCTAATCAAATTGTTGAGATGAGCGCAGATTTTGATGAAATTATGAAGTAAGCGCAAAAAGAAAGAAGAGTGATGAATCAAGTTGAAAAGAGCTCAAGAGATGAATAGAATACTCTTTGTGTATGGAGTGTGTTGGAGAAATAGACCCCAGGAGCTCAAGCAAAAGAAAACACTCTCACTGCACAAGTTTACACAGGTCCGATAGTCCGATATTCCCCGGACTAGTCTGATATGCTCTTTGTCCAGGATCGAACAAGTCCTCCCAGTGAGGACTTGTCCGCGACGGACTAGTCCGATAAAGTCTGGACTAGTCCTATAATCCTTCTGATCAATATCGGACAAGTCCGATATTCCACAGACTAGTCTGAAATTCCCACTGACCAACATCGGACAAGTCCCCCCAAATTTCAGACTTGTCCTTAGTCCCTCAAAATTTGACGACATCGGACTAGCCCGATATCATCCGGACTAGTCCGATAACCTCTTTGACTAAAATCAGAGAAATCCCCCAAGTGCGAACTTGTCCCCAATTCACTAAGGGATTCACCACACCGGACTAGTCCAATATGTGCTGGACTAGTCCGAACATGTCGAGAGATAAAATTGGACTAGTCCGCCAATTGCCGGACAAGTCCGATAATTCAGGACACTTAGGGTTTCCCACACGTCGCACACCAGACTAGTACTAAGTCCACCACAGACTAGTCTGGACTTTATAAACCCTAATGGTAACCCTTGGAAACCCTAGTATAAATAGAGGTGTATGGCCCCTAATAAAACACTCTCAACCCCCTGCGCTGTCACACCTTCCAAGAGCCTAGGAAACATGTGTCTCCACACAATCCAATGCAAGAAAGATCAAATCCTTGAGGATTAACCATAGATCAAAGGAGAGACACGTTCTTCACGTCTTGAGCTCTTGGGTTTGATTCTCTCGCACACTCTCGCTATTTCATTGCATACTTTTCGAGTGTGTTTGCTGGTGTTTCGAATTATAAATCTTGGGGAGCACTCAACTTGTGGGAATGCCCCTTGAAAAGGGTTATTTACCCCCCTTGTGATTAATGGAAGAGAATTGGCCTCCGTGGCGATTCGACGAGGGTAGGGTTGGTGAACACCCGGTCCTCTGTGGGCTCCTCAACGTGGACGTAGATTTCCTCTATGGATTCGAATCACGGGATAAAATCATTGTGTCCATTGCTCTTGTTCTTACTATTCATTGCAATCTAGGGTTTGCTCGATCTTGTTCAACTTATGTTAAAAGTTTGAAACTAAAGTTAACTTGTGTCATATCTAGTTTCGTTGAAGCAATACACTCTATTTATAACTCAGTTTCCGCTGCATATAGTACTTGGATCGAAATCATCAATCGAACTTGATTGATCTAGTCTGCACACACCGGACTAGTCCGCACACTACCGGACTAGTCCAATTTTCTATGTGTTTGATCAAGTTGCTAAGTATTTTAGGTTCCGACAGAAAGTTTAAAAATCCTATTCACCCCCCCCCCTCTAGGCTACTTTCAATTGGTATCAGAGCCAGGCTCTTCAAAAAGAGACTAATAGCTCGAAGAGAAGATGTCGAACATCAAGGATGCGCACAGGAACTTCAACCAAGAGAAGGTTGAAGATGAACATACTTAGAAGTTGGAGAAGCTCCTCGATGCCATCCAAGACTTCGAGGATGATGATGAGTAGTCTCTTGAACTCAAGGCGCTCCTAAGGAAGAAGGCCCTCTCTAAAGGAAAGATAAAGATCGAGGATGAGAAGAAGAAGAAGGGGAGTAGTCACACGGACTACTCCCGATATCCTTTCAACTATGATCGTTTAAATGCAAACAATAATCATTATTTATCAATTCCTCTAGGAAAAGCCCCATACTTTGATGGCAATGATTACTCAATGTGGAGGCAAAATATGAAGATGCATTTAATATCACTTAACCCTAGCTTGTGGCATATAGTGTGTACAGGGATAGATATTCCGGATCACGATGAAGACCTCACACCAAGTCAAGAGCAAGCTATTCATTGGAATGCTCAAGCTGCGGCTGTCATAAATTCATCATTGAGTCGAGACAAGTTCACCAAGGTGGATGGACTCGAAATTGCAAGAGAGATATGGGACACATTACAAACTTCACATGAAGGCGATTGCCATGTGCGAGAGGCCAAGACTGAAATGATCGAAGGCGAATTGGGAAGATTCGTCATAGAAGAAGATGAGTCACTTCAAGACATGTACAATCGGTTAAAGACTTTCATCAATAAAGTTCGAGCCTATGGAAGCAAAAAGTGGAATGATCACGAGGTGGTGAAGCTAATTCTCAGAGCCTTCATGCCTCTCAATGTGACTCTATCTTCGATGATTGGAGAAAGCCCTGGGTACAAGAAAATGACCCCGAACGAATTGCTTGGAAAGATTATCAATTTTGAGATGATGGAAAAGCAAGCAAAACATGTCAAAGAGATTGTCGACCTCACCTTGGCAAAGAAGAAAGGAGTTGCTTTAATGTCCACTTGCAAGCATATGTCAAAAGAAGCTCGAGAAACTCAATAAGAAGAGGACAGCGACGACGAAAGCAACGATGTAGATGAAGAAAATATGATCCTATATATGAATAAATTCAAGAATATGATGAAAAGAAGACAAGGTGGTAGATCAAATGAAGGAAGACACAAAGACAAATCAAGACCAAAGTTGAGGCGCGCTTGCTATAACTGTGGTGAATACAACCACTTTATAGTCTATTGTCCTTATGAAGAAAACAAGAAGAAGACCAAGGATACAAAGCCTCAACCCAAGAAGATATTCAAGAAGAAAAGGAAAATTGGACAAGCGCACCTAGGAAAGGAGTGGGACTCCAATGATGAGTCCTCATCCGAGAGGAAGAGGAGATGGCTAGCATAGCCATCAAAAAGACAACCAAGAAATCCACCCTCTTCCCATCTATTGGCGCAAGGAAGGACAATGACACATGTCTAATGGCGAAGGAAGGTAAAAGAAAGGTAACAACTAAATCTTCCTCTTCGCATTCTTTCTCTAGCGATAGTGATGCTTATAGTGATGATGAAGATATGCTTGTTGGCTTAGATAAGAATCCTGCTGCAAAAATGAAATTCTTGATGGATAAGCTTGTTGATAAGGAGGAGCTTGTTGATCGCCAAGAAGATATGATCATCCTTCAAAAGGAGGAGTATCTTAAGATCAAAAATCTCCTTGAACTTTAAAAGGAGCGAAGCAAGTCACTAGAGCTTGAGTTAGCTTCAAGCAAGGATGCTTGCTTGAAGTTAAAGTACTCAAATGCAATCATCAAGGATGAACTTGCTAACTTAACCAAACTTAACAAGAACCTTAAGGTACAAGTTGAGTCACTCAAACAATGTGACCTTTCATCCTCTTCAAGCTCACCTTCTCAACACTTAAAGTCTGAAACTACCATTACTTGTGCGTGTGCTAAAATTGACACTAACTTGAAGGAGAAGTCAAACTTGACAAAGGACAAGCATGACCACAAGACCTCCTAATGTCAAATATGGCATTGGGTATTCTTATGGTGAAAAGCCAAATGCTAGAAGCCACAATAATACTAAGGAATGCATTGCCTTTGTCAAGGGAAACTCCTCTCAAGCTAGAAAGCCTAATAATGTTGATAAGTTCAAAAATGTCAACACCTATGAACAACAACTAATGTTTAGAACCTTTGACGCATCATATGTTCTCATGAAAAGTAATATTGGTAGAGTTTATGCTAAACATGTTGGGTCATGCCATGGGAACATCAAGTCTCATGTGTGGGTGCCTAAATCACTTGTAACTAACCTCAAAGGACCTAAGCAAGCTTGGGTACCTAAAACCAAGCGTAATTTGTTTTTGCATGCATATTCCTCCGGTGGGTCGAAATGGGTGCTAGATAGTGGATGCACCAACCACATAACGGTAGAAAGAAGGATGTTTGTTGAATATGAAGAAAATGAAGATCCAAGCGAAGGCATCTATTTTGAAGACAATAGTCAAGGAAGGGTGCTCAGTACCGATAAAATTGCAATTTCATCTCAACACACTCTTTCTCATGTTTTACATGTCGATTCCTTAGATTATAACCTACTGTCCATATCTCAATTATGTGACAAGGGTTATATTTGCTTGTTCACTAATGAGGGTGTGACCGTCTCTAGAAGGAGTGATGACTCGGTTGCATTCAAGGGTGTGTTAAAGAAAAAGCTTTATCTTGTTGAATTCAACAAAAATAAAGCCGAACTTGACACATGCTTGATTGCAAAGATCAATATGGGTAAGCTGTGGCATAGACGGCTAGCATATGTTGGTATGAGAAATCTTCAAAAACTCCTTAAGGGTGATCACATCCGAGGTTTGAAGGATGTTGTTTTTTAGAAAGACAGGCCTTGTAGTGCGTTCCAAGCCGGGAAGCAAGTAGGAGCACCCCATCCCATGAAGAACGTCATAACAACGACAAGACCGCTCGAGCTACTTCACATGGATATATTTGGTCCAATTGCTTACATAAGCATTGGTGGTAACAAATACGGTTTAGTAATTGTTGATGATTTTTTGCACTTCACGTGGGTTTTCTTTTTGCATGATAAGACAAAAACTCAAGGAACCCTGAAGAAGTTTCTCAAGCGTGCCAAAAATGAGTTCTCGTTGAAGATCAAGAACATACAAAGAGAAAACAGCATGAAATTGAAGAACACCCAAGTTGAGGAGTACCTGGACAAAGTAGGCATAAAACATGAGTTTTCAGCACCGTACTCCCCTTAACAAAACGGAGTAGCCGAAAGGAAGAATCGAACCCTCATAGAGACGTCGAGGACAATGCTTGATGAGTACAAGACTTCGGATCGATTTTGGGCTGAAGCGGTCAACACTGCTTGTCACGCCATAAAACGACTATCTCTTCATCGCCTACTCAAGAAAACGTCATATGAACTACTCACCGGTAACAAGCCTAATATTTCCTATTTTCGAGTTTTCGATTCTAAATGTTATATTTTGAACAAGAATCCTAGGACTTCAAAGTTCGCTTCAAAGTCCAATGAAGGTATCTTGCTTGGCTATGATTCGAACTCTTACGCCTTTTGTGTCTTCAACAAGGTCTCTGGACTTGTTGAAATAGCACGTGACATAGTGTTCGATGAAACTAACGGCTCTCAAGAAGAGCAAGTTGATCAATGTGCGCTAGATAGAGAAGAAACTCCATGTCAACCATTGAGAAGAATGGCGTTGGGTGATGTTCAACCACAAGCGCCACCTCCAAATGCAAATGAAGAATATGAACCACAAGTGGAAGTAAATGATCAATGGGGATCTTCTACAAAAGATCAACCTCACGAAGATCAAGGTGACCAACAAATCAATGAGGGCAATCGTCTAGGGGGAGAAGAAGATGACCATGAAGATTCAAGACCACAAATGCCACATCCAAGAGTACACCAATGCATCCAAAGAGATCATCCCGGCGACAACATAATTGGTGACATCCAAAAGGGAGTAACAACTAAATCTCGAATTGCTAATTTTTAGAACATTACTCGTTTGTATCCTCTTTGGAACAACACAGGGTTTAAGATGCATTGAAAGACCCAGATTGGATGGTGGCAATGCAAGAAGAATTGCATAACTTCAAACGGAACGAGGTGTTGGAACTTGTCAAAAGGCCTCAGTTCAACATTGTTGGCACTAAATGGGTCTTCCGCAACAAGCAAGACGAACACGGTGTGGTGACAAGAAACAAGGCGCCACTTGTGGCCAAAGGATATTCACAAGTCGAAGGTTTGGATTTCAATGAAACTTTTGCTCGCGTAGCTAGGCTTGAATTGATTAGAATATTACTTGCATATGCTACTCACCATGATTTCAAGCTCTATCAAATGGATGTGAAAAGCGCCTTCCTCAACGGACCAATCAAGGAGGAGGTGTACATGGAGCAACCCCTAAGATTCGAAGATCAAGAATTTCCCGACCACGTGTTCAAACCGCATAAGGCTCTCTATGGCCTCAAACAAGCTCCTAGAGCTTGGTATGAGTGTTTTAGATATTTTTTGAGTGAAAATGGATTTAAGATTGGCAAAGATGATTACACGTTGTTTACCAAGCACTTTTACAATGATATATTTATCTGTCAAATTTATGTTGATGATATTATATTTGGTTCAACTAACAAATACTTTTGTGAAGAATTTAGTAAGATTATGACAGATATATTCGAGATGTCTATGATGGGAGAATTGAGATATTTCTTGGGATTCCAAGTGAAGCAACAAAAGGAAGGGATGTTCGTAAGCCAAACCAAGTATACTGAAGACATACTCAAGGAGTTTGGAATGGACAAGGCAAAGCCTATAAAAACTCCCATGGCAACAAATGGACACTTGGATCTCAATGAAGGCGGACAAATGTGGATCAAAAAGTATATCGCTCCATGATTGGATCCTTACTTTACTTATGTGCATCTAGGCCTGATATTATGTTGAATGTATGTTTGTGTGCAAGATTTCAAGTCAATCCTAAGGAGTGTCATTTGACAGTCGTATAAAGAATCTTGCGATATTTAGTTCATACACCCAACCTAGGCCTTTGGTATCCCAAAGGTTCCAAGTTCAATCTCATTGGATACTTCGATGCATATTATGCCGGATGCAAAGTAGATAGAAAAAGTACATCCGGTACATTCCAATTCCAAGGTAGATCCCTAGTTTCTTGGTCCTCCAAGAAACAAACTCCATTGTATTATCCACGGCCGAAGCGGAGTATGTTGCAGCTGGGAGTTGTTGTGCACAACTCCTTTGGATGCGACATACTCTAAGGGATTACAGTTACAATATGAGTCGTATTACACTCCTTTGTGATAATGAGAGTGCTATTAAAATTGCCCATAACCCCATTGAGCACTCTAGGACCAAACACATAGACATCTGACATCATTTTTTGAGAGCACTCAATGAAAGGAGACATAGCGATTTCCCATGTCAACACCAAAAAACAACTAGCTGATATCTTTACCAAGTCACTTGATGAAAAAACGTTTTGCAAGCTCTGAAGTGAACTAAATATCCTTGATGCTCGGAATGTGGCTTGAAAACTTGCATACCTATATGCCACCTTAAAAATCCATTGATTGTATTATGAAAATCATCTCTCTCTATTTTCTTCGAAAAATTATGTTAATTACTTGGTCTTGGTGAATTATGGTCATAACTTGATTGTTAGATGTTTAGTGATCATTTTTTATTTGTGTGTTTTGCCCCCTATTTTCTTTGTAAGCACCTTCGAGTATATACGAATGGGCTAAATGCTTTTGTCTGGTGACCACGGACTAGTCCGTGGTTACCCGTACTAGTCCGCACACTGCAGACTAGTCTGGTTGACCACGGACTAGTTCGATTTTTCAACTCCATAACCCTAGGGCCGCCAAACCCTAATCTCCTTAATCCTCACAATGTTCCTCACACACTCTCTCTTCACTCAAGTGCCCCAAGGTGATTTAGCGATTCCTCCACCAAATATCTTCAACTTTCCGTGGAAAACAATCTTCATCGCGAGGGGATCGAGGTCCACGGACTTGTCCGCACCAACAACACCTCCAACCTCAAGAATCGATGGATTTTGGTGAACTTTCTCCAAAACCCTAGAGCCTTCGATTTCCTGTGTTATGGACCAAATAGCTTAGTTCCACTTGTTAATACATGACTCCTTGTTGTATTACATCTACCTTGAGCTATTTTTGCATTGAGAAATATCATTGATTTTCTAGTTAGGTTTTGAGCAGTTGACCACCAGACTAGTTTGGTACGCTGGACTAGTCCGCACTTGAGCACTGGACAAGTCCAATTTTTGACTAAACTCAACCCTAAATTCCAACTACTCAATGCATTTCCTTGCCATCAATCCTCATCCATGTATTGTATAATCCTCTTGTCAGGACCATGTCGAGCTCCAATGATGAGATCTCCGACTATGAGGCCGAGATGGACCAAGAGTCATTGCTTCGGTCCTCAACGGGCCAAAGCAAGAAGTGGCGAAACCGTGCCGCTGACCCATCGCCCACTTCACCTCAGGTGCAGCGAAAAGTCGTAGCCAAGAAGCTCGCATCAAAAGAAAAGGATGCAGCTGGCCCTAGCTCGGCAGCTCATCGCCAAGCTAAGGGCAAAGGGAAAGGGATCGCCTCTGGCCTGATTGGCCCTCTCCAGATGAGTCCTCCGAGACAGGACCCCTCTGAAGATAGATTCAATGGCAAAGGAAGTGATGTGGCTTCAAAACTCAGGACTATTGAATGTTACAGTAGTTCCAGAAAAGCAGCTGATGCAAGGTTCAGGAGCAACTTCCATGCGGACTACTATAGTTCTGTGTACCTCACGATGAAGACTCCGATGATCCACATCCAGTGGATTGGGTGGGGCCACTTTGAGAGAAAAAACTGCCCAGCCTTTGATGATGTGATTGCAGCTGTGGTGAGGCATGGTCTGAAGGGTTTGTTTGCCTTCAGATACAACTGGAATGATGAAGTTATTGTTTAGTTCTATGCTACCTGCTATTTCACCAGTGATGAAAATGAAAGAGTGACTTTGATTAATTACAGATCCAAGTACACCGTGACCTATGATGAGTTTGCGAGATTGCTTCAACTGGAAGACACTGGCAACAATGAGCTCATCATCCACAACATTGGCATCCAAGAGAAGGACAAGATGGAGTTCCTCTCTATGACACTCGCCTAAAATTCAATCCCCCTTCCACCGAGAACATGAAGCCATTCTTCATGGTTCTAAATAGAGTCCTCCAGATGACAATAGCTCCAAAAGATGGAGATGTAGGAAGTGTTCAAGGTTACCTAAGGACACTAATGAAGGTGATAAGTAAGAACAGGAAGATTGATGTCTTCGACTATATCTGGAACGATATGGTCAACATCTCTTGTACCCCTAACCGCTCCTGTGGCTTTGCACCATACCTGATGTTTATGATTGAGAAAGTCATAGGAATTGAGTTTGTGAAGGATGTAGAGCAAACTCCTCTATGGCTCCAGAAGCCTCCTCAAGCCACTCTCCCATCTGCTCCATCTCCTATGTCAAGTGAAGAGGCTCCGAGGAGGGCTCAAGGATATGCAAGGACTGCTCCCACTATTAGGGCCCCTTCTCAAAAAGGGTCTTCTAGTGGCATCTTGAAGTATTTGGCCGCCATCTTTGGCTCCTGCAAAAAGGCTGAAGTCAAGCTTCATAAGTTGCGCAAAGCAAGGAAGGCAGACATGAAGTATGTGAAGTAAAATGTCAAGAATATATGTCAGAAGATGGAGATCGAGCCTGTTGGATCTTCCATTATCTCTGATGATTCAACTTCAGACTTCTCTGAGCTGCCACCTCTCTCTCCCTCCGAGCTAGCCTATTTTGGTGTTGGGGGCACTTTGAGTGGATCCACTCCTCCTCCTCCTGAGCCTGACGATGAAGACGATGAGAGGACCGACAGCAAGGAGCGAGCCCACAGCGATTGCTAGATCCCTCCTCTCCTTCTTTTTGCTGCCTTGATGCCAAAGGGGGAGAGATTGAGGGGGGTCACTAGGTCTAGCAGTAGTTTGAGAGATGAGAGCTCTTTTGCATCTTTTGCTCTTTGTTGTGATTTTGGTACTGTAAGACTGTTGTTGGGGTTGTAAAACTTTCATTATTCTTTTATTATGTTTCTAGTCATGGTTATGAAGTGTGTGATTGTGCGTTGATATGATCTATGTTTTTGCTCTGAAATTGACATATATGCTTGATGTTGATATGATTATTTCAATTATCTCATTCTCATCACGAATATTGGTTACACACACTTAGTTTTGCACCCCACCATAAAGAGTGCACATATTCTTATGTTTTCATTGCTCAACTTGTTCTAAGCTCATATGTGCACACTTTATGAAAATCTGGATTTTTAATCATATTTGTGAAATCTCAATTGGTTGTCATCAATCACCAAAAAGGAGGATATTTAAAGTGCATCTAGGAATCTCTTGTGGGTTTTGGTTGATTTATGACAAACAAATGAGATCCTAACCAAATTGTTGAGATGAGCACAGATTTTGATGAAATTATGAAGTCAGCACCAAAAGAAAGAAGAGTGATGAATCAAGTTGAATAGAGCTCAAGAGATGAATAGAATACTCTTTGTGTATGGAGTGTGTTGGAGAAACACACCCCAAGAGCTGAAGCAAAAGAAAACACTCTCACTGCAGAAGTTTACACAGGTCCGGACTAGTCTGATATTCCCCGGACTAGTCCGATATGCTCTCTATCTAGGATCGGACAATTCCTCCCAGTGCGGACTTGTCCGCGACGGACCAGTCCGATAATCCTTCTGATCAATATCGGATAGGTTCGATATTCCACACACTAGTCCAAAATCCCCACTGACCAACATCGAACAAGTCCCCCCCCCCCCCCAATTTTAGACTTCTCCTTAGCCCCTCAAAATTTTACGACACTGGACTAGTCCGATATCATTCGGACTAGTTCGATAACCTCTCTGACTAAAATCGAACAAATCCTCCAAGTGCGGACTTGTCCCCAATTCACTAAGGGATTCACCACAACGGACCAGTCCGATATGTGTCGGACTAGTCCGTACATTTCTAAAAACAAAATCGGACTAGTCCGTCAATTGCCGGACAAGTATGATAATTCAGGACACTTAGGGTTGCCCACACGCCGCACACCGGATTAGTCCGGAGTCCACCATGGACTAGTCCAGACTATGTAAACCCTAACGGTAACCCTTGGAAGCCCTAGTATAAATAGAGGTGTACAGCCCCTAATCAAACACTCTCGACCCCCTGCGCCGTCACACCTTCCAAGAGCCTAGAAAACATGTCTCTCCAAACAATCCAATGCAAGAAAGATCAAATCCTAGAGGATTAACCATAGATCAAAGGAGAGACACGTTCTTCACGTCTTGAGCTCTTGGGTTTGATTCTCTCACACACTCTGGCTATTTCATTGGATACTTTTCAAATATGTTTGGTGGTGTTTTGAATTATAAATCTTGGGGAGCCCTCAACTTGTGAGAAGGCCGCTTGATCACGGTTATTTACCCCCTTTGTGATTAGTGGAAGAGAATCGGCCTTCGAGGCAATTCGACGAGGGTAGGGTTGGTGAAGACCCTGTCCTCCGTCGGCTCCTCAATGTAGACGTAGATTTCCTCTGTGGAATCGAACCACGTGATAAAATCGTTGTGTCCTTTGATCTTGTTCTTACTATTCATTGCAATCTAGGGTTTGCTCGATCTTGTTCAACTTGCGTTAAAACTTTGCAACTAAAGTTAACTTATGTCATATCTAGTTTCATTGAAGCAATACTCTCTATTTATAACTCAATTTCCACGGCATAGAGTACTTGGATCGAAATCATGAATTGAACTTGATTGATCTAGTTCGCACACACCGGACTAGTCCGCGCACTACCGGACTAGTCTGATTTATCTGTGTTTGATCAGGTTGCTAAGTGTTTCAGGTTCTGACTAAAAGTTCAAAAAGCCTATTCACCCCCCCCCCTGTAGGCTACTTTTAGGATCACCACCAAGGATGTCATCCCCGCCAACTCATCATTTTCAAACGATCAAATTTGAATTCCCGGACATGTCCAGGACAAGTTCCGGACAAGTTCGTACTTCCTAGGTTAAACCAAGTTTTAGACAGAGTGATAATGTTCGTAGTGAAATGCGGATAAGTACAGGGGCCAGACATATTCGGGTTTATCCTAGACGTGTCCGCAGTTCTTAGGGAAGCATAAGATCTATACAGAGAACATATGCCCGGAGTGCAACTCGGAAAAATTCGGGGCCCAGACATGTTCGGAGTGGGGCCGGACAAGCCCGGGTTTCAGAGAGCTGCCCCTAGACTATACAAAGTGATGAAGTATGTGGTATAACCTGTAAAATGCGGGACCTAGACATGTCCGCCTTAAAGCCGAACAAGTCCTTTCCAGTGAAATTCACTAAGTTAATTTATTTTGTTCATTTACCCGGGATTGAGCTTTAGGTTCAGTGTGGCAAGAAAACTTTGTGTCCCTATTGATGGTGCGGCGTTTTCTATACTCAAGAAAAATAAAACCCTACAAACTATGAGTCTTCACATCGCCTTTTTCCTTTTTTGAACATGAGGGATGCACCAACCGCTTTGATCTGTACTTATCCCAATTAAAACATTAGCTCTTTAATCTTTATGTCGTTAATCAACCAAAACCCACACAAGGGTGCCTACATGCACTTTCAAAGACATTGAGGGAAGAAGGAAGTGTTGCGAGCGGTCATGTGAGCGCACTTCCTAGAAACCTGATCATCGGCACCCTACAGGTCTTCAGATCACCAGTGTCGACTCGGAGACACTGCTCTCTCTCGATCCGCTGCACAGCGGACGAAGGGACGGCAAGGCAAAAAACAATGTCGTAGAGCAATTTCTGAAGACAGGCATGTTTCTTTGTTTGTTTTATCTAGTATCCAGGATGTCTCCATTGTACTCGAGCCTGCAACCGCCTCAGACTCTATTTGCCATAATTTTATGAAACCGCCCCTGGAATTTCTCAACGTGCAACTAATGGATGCAGTATTGGATGCATTACGCGTGGAGAAAATGCGTCTGTGGTTACGCATCACATTATTGTCTTTGTTGATGTGGCAGTCTAGATGTTGATGTAGTATCTATCGCTCGGTAGAACACAACCCGCCACGACGCGAATGTGTAACGTCGCAAGTCACAAGTCACGCGATAAACATGCGTAAAATCGTGAAATGCGTGTGCGCGTGCGTGTGTGTTGTGTTCATAGCAGCAACCTCTATTTTCCTAATTATTCTCATTTTGAGAACTAACCAAAAGGACACTATAGGTATTGGGGTACATCCATCTACGGGTGGGCAAAAAAATTGGGACCGAAAAACCGAAACCAAAAAAACCGAGACCGAGACCTAAAGGACCGAAGTATCGGGTACCGGGTACCTATTTGGGTAGCAAATATAAATAATCGATATAATAATTTTGGTTTCGGGTATCACCCTCGGGCAAAATACCCGAATACTGGAACAATAAAATCTCAAGTTAAATTATGATCTATGAACACTAAACAATGAGAACTTTGATATTTTATTTGTGAGTTATATATAGTCATTAGATTAAACTACTTATTTATGATCCATCATTAATGAACTAATAATTTATTATCTTTTGAAATTAAATTTACGAATAATGTTAAACTTATATTGATTGTTGAGAGTGTGAAATTAGAATAATATACAACTCGGGTATTTCGGGTAAGACCGAAGACCGAACCAAAATTTTGATACTCAAAATTTTCAGATACCTAATATTTGTATAACATTTCGAGTAGTGATTTTAAAAAACCAAAATTCAAAATGACCGAAATAACCGATTCAAATTAACCAACCCTACATGTGCAATGTAGGAGTAAACTTCTCAGCCACCTCTCAGACCATTTTGGCTTTCTACGAGGGTTTTGGCCCAATAAATCAGCCCACGTAGTAGGCTGCTGCAGCATAATCCCAACAACTTAACAGCCCTGCAGACCAGGTCTAACTAACCAGTTAAGACTGGTTCTTTTCGGACTAAGCAGCCTAATCAACGGCTAACTCAGTCCCTGACTCCAAAGTGAAACAGACTTGGTCCACTACTACAAAAAGCATTTTTACAGGCGCCTCAATTTTTCAAACACAGGCGGTCCTTAAAAATATGCGACTGTGATGACGAATGATATAATAACCGTCTGTGATGAAAGAACAACACAGGCGGATTTTAAAGAACAACCGTCTGGGTAAATACATGATCTTCAGAATCGGTTCTTAATTAAGAACCGCCTGTAATCCAACGAACTTCACAGGCGGATTTTAAGAAACAACCGTCTGGGTAAATACATGATCTTCACAGACGGTTATTAATTATTAACTGTCTATAATGCAATGAACTTCACAGCCGGATTTTAAGAAACAACCGTCTGGGTAAATACATGATCTTCGTTGGCGGTTCTTGATTAATAACCGTCTGTAATGCAATGAACTTCACAGATGGATTTTAAGGAACAACCGTCTGAGTAAATACATGATCTTCGTTGGCGGTTCTTAATTAATAACCGTCTGTAATGCCATGAACTTCATAGCCGGTTCTTGATTAACAACGGCCTGAGAAGATCATGTATTTTCAGTGGCGGTCATTGTTTAATTATCATAAGCGGTTTTCATTGAAATTACAGGGATGTAGTTGCAATTATATATCACAGCCGTATGTAGTCGTGCAGGCAAAATTGTATCAGGAAAAAAACACAGATGAGCTAGCGGATACTAGTACAGTAATGCATTATAGGAAATGCTCGATCACCAGTGAGGCTGGCTTAATTGTGATAATACACCATTAGAGGCTTTACAATTGTTCAAAGATAATTTCTTTACACACTGAACAAAAATCATGCTACATTCATTGTAGATCGACGATGAAGCTCCCATCGATCAATCTAAATTGTACCATCCTACTTGCTCCCGAACACGTCTCTTATATTCCGCTGGATCCTGAAAATATTAACATTATTTAAATTAACAAATGTCGAAGGAGGAATGAATAACCTACATTGGTCACTAAGTCAAAGTGTCATCTAACCTTGATAAGTAGATTATAGCAATCATTTTCAACATCAGGCACATTTGGCTGATGCAGCAAACGCTGAACTTCAAGTAGTATAGTTTTGATTGTAAAAGCACTGCACCACCCCTATGAAATATAATTTAAGCAATATAAGAAACCATTTCAATTAAGTTCGACAACAATTATAAGTAATAATTACATGAACAAAATAGGTCTATCTTACAGTCTCTTGATCAAGAATCCCGATGTAGAGTGCTCCCGAACGATGGACATTTGGATGGAAGAACCCAATTGGAAAGGCGCATCTTGGAGGCATCAAGGGATAGTCCTCAGAGAAGGAGATTGTCAGGGGGTAGTAACCATCTTCCCATTCAGTCTGCAAAAGAAATTTATTAATAGGAGGACGATGGTTAAACTCATATTGTGCTTGTTCTTCATGACTTACCCCTTCTTTACCGGGGACGATGCACTGCCACTTCAATAAATCTCCCGATTCAGGCTTCGCAGAGAAACCCTACACGGAGAAATTGAAAATACCAAAAACAAACAACACGGAAAAACAAACTACAGTTAAGTTCATCAGTCCATTACAAATACATATGTATATACAACCATGTGACCGGTGTGCCATATGTACATACATGGGGATGGTTCTTGCGCCACGCCAAGCGCTCCTCCTTCAATCGGCTACACGCCCGAGACATCATTATCTGAAGAAAGACCAAACTTCCAAACTTCCAAATCATTGAGTCCAAACGCATATGTACACAAATGCAAAAGGACACAATCCATATACCAACATTGTTCTAAGTTGATTTCAGAAGATACAAGTATATACAATATATATCATCTCGCATTGCTATATACATTTTTTCCAGCATTGACATCTTCTCGCATATAGGGTTTCAAATTCTTTTTAATGCTTCTCTCTACGCGCTTGATGTTTTCTGGTTTGGTGAAAAGGTACATCTCTTCATACTGATTATATTCCTCTTCATTATCTCCCACATTGTCAACCCCAACAATATTTTGCTTTCCAGAAACAACTACGTGCAACTTCTCAGTTTCTGGATCTTGAACATAAAAAACATGTGCAACATTATCGGCGAGAACCCACAGGTCATCTTTGTAACCCACTTTATTCAAGTCTACCAGTGTCAGTCCGTAATTGTCCACTTTCAAACCATCAGGATGTTTGACCCATTGGCACTTAAATACGGGCATTACCATTCTTTCGCCATAATCGAGTTCCCATATTTCCTCTATGAACCCGAAGTATGTGGTCTTCTGCCCTTGTGAATCATAAGCCTCAATACGAACACCACTATTTTGTGCAACACTCTTACCGTCTTTTTCTTTAGTGTAAAATGTGTAACCATTGATGTCATATGCTTGCCATGATGTTACCAAAGCAGATGGGCCACAAGCTAACTTCTTCATTGTTGCCTCTTCTATAGTGTTTCCGTATGATATATTTTTGTCCATTAACCATTCAGTGAAACATCTTCTGTGCTCTTTCATGATCCAGTCCTCTTTGCGGTCTTGGTTTTTATCACGAAGCTCAATTTGGTGTTCCTCGATGTACGGCTCAGCTATTGCGAGCTGTTGTAGTACACCAAAATGTGCACGGTGTACATTCTTGTAATCTTGAACAATAAAAGTTTTCTTACCCACTTTGACTCTCCCACGTAGTCTACCCTCATGTACCGGTATAGGCACACCTATCGATTTTCCATCTTTGATGTAATCAGCGCAACCCTTAATCACTTCTTCAGTGGTGTATCCTTCCATAATTGAACCCTCTGGGTGAGCACGGTTCCGCACATAACCTTTTAATACTCCTAAATATCTCTCCAACGAAAACATATGATGTAAATATAGTGGCCCCAATGCTTTTATCTGATCAACAAGATGTATGATTAGGTGTACTTGCATATCAAAAAAGGATGGTGGGAAACACATCTCAATCTTGCACATTGTCTCGACGATGTATGTTTTCAGATAGTCTAAATCTTCACGTGCTATCACCTTTTGCGATACTGCATTGAAGAAGTAACACAAACGTGTGATGACAACTTTTATATGCTCAGGTTTGATTACTCTTATTGCAATGGCAAGGAAAACTGTCATCATCATGTGACAGTCGTGAGAATTATAACCGAATAAAGACAAGTCTTTCATCGAGACTAGTTTGCGGATATTGGATGAGAAACTTGTGGGCACTTTGATCCCTCGCAAGCATTCGCAAATTGCTTTTTTCTCTTCTAGCGTCAAGTTGTAGCTGGCTGGGGGAAGGTAATGCTTCCCGTTCGCCTTTTCTACTGGATGAAGCTCTGGTCTCAAATCAAGATTTACTAGGTCCATACGTGAATTTAATCCATCCTTTATTTTCCTCGGCATGTCCAGCAAGGTCCCAATGATGCTGTCAAATACATTCTTTGTAACGTGCATCAAATCAATACTATGGCAAAATTCCAGATTCTTCCAATACGGAAGATACTTGAAAAAAATTGTTTGTTTCTTGAAAGCCATGTCAGTTGTATCATCCGAAGATGTACTTTTCTTTCTCTTAATTCCTTTACTCTTTTTTCCCTTACCGAAAGCAATATGAATGTTCTTGACCATTTCAAACACAAGTTTTCCACTGTAAGGTTTCGGTGCAGTATCTTTTTCGATTTTGTTATCAAATTGTTCTTTCATCTTCCTATACTTGTGTGTATCTGTCAAGAACCATCGATGTCTCATGTACACCGTCTTTCTGGATGAAGTGAGGTATAGATATCCTGTTCTATCCACGCACCTAACGCAACCTTTCTTCCCTTTCATTTGTCCTGATAATGTAAACAGTCCCGGATAATCATGCAGGGTAACGAATATCATTGCTCTTAGCGTGAAATACTCCCGCTTGTACTCATCCCATGTACGTACCCCTTCATTCCACAATTTCGCCATATCTTCCATTAAAGGTTCCAAGAACATATCAATTTTGATGCCGGGTTGTTTTGGACCTTGGATAAGAACAGATAATAAGATATATTTCCTTTTGTGACACAACCACGTCGGTAGGTTGTACATAGTTAAGACCACGGGCCATGTGTTGTGTATGCTCCTTTTTTCACCAAACGGATTTATTCCATCTGTACCCAAGGCAAACCTCACATTTCTGATTTCCTTCGCAAATTATGGATACTGAATATCAAAATTTTTCCACTGCGTTGCATCACCAGGGTGTCGTATATGTTTTTCATTCTTCTTGTGTTGCTCGGAATGCCAACGCATAAGTTCAGCCTCCCTAGGGTTTGAGAACAAACGCTTCAAGCGATCAATTACTGGAAGGTACCACATCACCAATGCAGGAATTTTTCTCTTATTCTTCCCGTCTGCATCGCCAGAAGTATCGTCATCGTCACCTTCAGGACCAATAATAAACTTCTTATTCTTCTGAGTCTTTTTCATGTTGGTAACATACTGGTGATTGTAGTCCTTCTTATATCTACTGACACCACAAATGGGGCATCTAGTTGCGAGCTCATGCTCTTTGCGATACAGAATACAATGGTTCACACAAGCGTGTATTTTTGTCACACCTAGTGCCATCGGGCAAAGAAGTTTCTTCGCTTTATAAGTGCTTCTAGGCAGTTTATTTGGATTTGGAAGAATTTCTGCCAGAAGATTCAAAAGATCAGAGAAACTACAATCGGACCATCCGTGCGTAGCTTTCAACTTTAGTAGTTCTAAAACTGCACGCAATGTAGTAAACTCTTTATCACAACCGTTTGATTCATCATATAAAAGCTCTATGGCCGCATTCTGCAATGTCTCCATTTTACTTAAACCTTTGCTTGCTCCCATAGAAGTCGGTACATATGGTTCAATGTGACGCAACATCTCCTCACAATTGAACTCATCATCATCATCACCAGCTTGATTGTCACTACCATCATCGATATGAACATTATCATCATCTGAGCCTCTCTCATCATCTTTATCCACATCATGTGTATCTAACTCACCATGCTCTGTCCATATTGTGTAGTTATTTTTGAAACCTCTTTTCACCAAATGAGATTGGATTACTATAGTATCCGTCCAAGCAATCTTATTTTCGCAATCGATACATGGACATAATATGTCATCTATCTTTTGCAACTTCGCATGTCTCTTGGATGCTTCAATAAAATTTGCAACATTACGAATGTACATAGGATCGGGTATTGGCATGTTATACATCTACGCTCGACGGTCCATGCTTCAATAATAGAATTTTTTGTCAGATTTACAAAATTTGGCCACAAATATTCTCTAAAGGTCTTCTATAAAATGAATTTACAGAGACATAACAAGTATGATTAGGGCGACTAATGTAGGAGACGGGCGACGTCTTGAGGCGGACGGAGTCAAAGGGGGAAACAGGCCCAGCAGCATGGGCTAGGTCTGGGTGGGATCCAGTCCGTTATATCGGGAAACAAGCCCAGATGCATCTTATATATATTACAATAGCATCTGTTAATTAAACATCATATTCATGTCACATAATAGGTACAAAAAGGAAACAATCCATATAGTCCATACATCAATATACCAGAACACAATCCATACAGTCCTTACACATGCAAAAGGATAGAATCCATATACCAGAACACACAAAACTAACAGCTTATCAGCTAATGAAAATATACAAAGAAAAAGTAAGGAAACTACATTTACCTTGCAGAGGCGTCAGCACGGTGGAGAGGCGTCAGCACGGTGGGCCGGCTGGGTGGAGAAGTGGCGGTGCGGGGTTGAGCGGCGGCGCGGCAGTATGGGATGGGCGGTGGAGCAGCGGCACGGCGCAGGGGAAATTTCAACAGCCTGGCGGCGTCGATATAAATTCTCCAGGGTTGCGTTTTGACTGCGGTGAGGGGTCTTTATATAGACGTAGGTTTTTCACAGGCGGTTTTTAACTTTATCGCAGACGGGTTTTACTTACCAACCGCCTGAGATGATGTTTATTAATTAAGAAGTAAATATCTTCACAGACTGTTGGTACTTAATAACCACCAAGGAAGATTTTTATCTCAGGCGGGTATTACTTAACAACCGTCTAAGGTAATGCCAACTGAACAAAATATTTTTAAAACTTGTATAGCTGACGTTGAAATGTTTTGGTAAATATCAAATTAATTTCTACTCACATATTATTCACATTTGTGTATCTCATAAAAAAAGATCTTTCACTCAAAATTGTTGGTACGAACATATTTGTATAATTTATACATGTATGAATTTTTTTAATTTTTTTAAAAGCACTCCAACATGTCAAACTTCAAATTATCCACCAGTATTCATTGACACTTGATTGAAATATGTACAAAACACAAGAAAAATGTACAAGAACACTTGATTGAAATCCTAAAACTACACTACGGCCCCGCCTCCTCCATCCTCTCCGCCAGCTTCTCAAACCAAGTCAAGCGGTCCTCCTCCGACTCGTCGTCGTCGTCGTCGTAGTCGTCACCATGGTGGTGGTCGCCGTCGTCGTCTTCGCCGTCGTCAGTGGACGACTCGTCGTCGCCGTCGTCGGAGGACGACTCGTCGTCGCCGTCGTCGGAGGATGACTCGTCATCATCATCGTCATCATTGTCGTCGTCGTCGAAGTCGTCGTCCTCCTCCTCCTCCTCCTCCTCCTCCTCCTCCGGCGACGATGCAGCAGGAGAGAGGGTCGGCTGCTCCGGCTGAGCCGATTGCTCCGGCTGTACCGGTGGCTCCGGCTGCACCGGCGGTGGAACGCGCTGGTCGTCATTCACCCTCTCGGGGGAGCTGCAGCGTATCCGCTTGCAGGGTGGCTGCCTCGACGGGCTAGGTGGCGGAAGGTTGGCCATGGCTGTGGTGGTTAATCGGCGCCGAGCTAGGAGAGGTGGAACGATGGAAGAAGAAGAAAGGAGTGGAGAAAAGTTATGTGCTTGTACATAACCGACGACGCGCCTTATATAGGTCTGTGCAGAGTAGACGAGGGAGCGGTTCGTTTCCCGCGCATTGAACTCTTTGCAGACCTCGTGCGGCGCACAATTAAACCACTGTGGAAGACGATCTTGAGAGATCCTTGCACGCGTCCCTGCACCACGGCTTCTCAACTTCTCCGCAGACCTCGTGCGGCGCGTCAGTTAATTAACACTTCTCAGGCCGTTAATTAACATATTGTAGTTTCAAAAATGATTATCTCAGGCGGGTATTACTTATAAACCGCCTGAGAAAAAAGAAGTAAAAATCTTCACAGACGGTTGGTACTTAACAACCGTCTACAAATATGTTTATCTGAGGCGGGTATAACTTAACAACCGCCTGGGATAATGCCCGATAC
Organism: Tuctoria greenei; assembly: GCA_036927565.1. Classification (NCBI taxonomy): domain Eukaryota; kingdom Viridiplantae; phylum Streptophyta; class Magnoliopsida; order Poales; family Poaceae; genus Tuctoria; species Tuctoria greenei. The sequence continues at coordinate 135,111,772 of JAYESD010000001.1, read as the reverse complement.
TGTTCTTCAGTTTCCTTATCCCTTGCTTCTTTTTTATTTAGATTCCAATATAAATACTCAAACATGTTTACATTCTGCAAATTGTGTTCAAATTCGATGATTCTTTCTTCTACACTTGTATTAAATTAACATCTACCAACTGAACAAAATATTTTGTTCATTGCGCATTGAACTCTTTGCAGACCTCGTGCGGCGCACAATTAAACCACTGTGGAAGACGATCTTCAGAGATCCTTCCGTCGCATGCGTCCCCTGCACCACGGCTTCTTAACTTCTCCACAGACCTCGTGCGGCACGTTAGTTAATTAACATCTTCTCAGGCGGTTGGTACTTAACAACCGCCTGAGAATATATTTATCTCGGGGACGGTTGTTACTTGCCAACCGCCTGAGATAAGCCCATGGAGTTCCCCTTGCCGCACGATATTGCGGTCCTGATCGCGGGGTGGGTCGCCGCAACCTCCACCCAGCCCATGGACGACCTCTCCAGTCTGCGCGCCACCTGCAAGGCCATGCACGCGGCATGCCGTGATCCCACTGTGGGCAGGCGCGTGGCGCTGGAGCGGGAGAGCAGCTGGGAGTGGTTCCAACGGCACGGGAACGGGAGCTACGACGGCCTCGTGGAGCGCCTGGCCAACGTGGGCAACCCTCATGCGTGCTACGTCACCGGGTTCGACCTCGTCTTCAACTACGGCCGCGCGCAGGCGCAGCGGGGCACCCAGTTCCTTGCCCGGGCGGCCGCGAACGGCCAGAAGGTGGCGGCCTACGTCCTCGCCATGCTCCGCTACGACGCCGACCGCAGGGACCGCGATGCCCTCGAGTATATCCGGCAGGTCGAAGGCGAGGCCCACGTCGGCGACAACACGGTCGGGTCCGTCGCGATGAAGAGGACCAACAAGGAGTGTTGCCGGTGTCACAATCAAGCCATGCAGAGGCTCGACGTTTTCGTGAGCTGGAGGTTACTGCGTAGGCCTCCTCCCGGACCACCGCCGGTGGCGCTGCCCGACATTGACGATGGCGTTTGCCGCTGCCCAACAGGGGGGAACCAGGGGCCTGCCCGCTGCGTCAGGCGAGGGTGGTCCGAGACCGTCTTCTGTACTGAGAACTGTAGGATTGAGCGCGAGTATGACCTGTTCTCCCATAACGTGTTGTACACTATGGGTTATATTAATTAAAAAGAAGTAAATATGAAAAAAGCATTATATTCATCAAGATAGAAAAATGAAAAATAGCATTTGTTGTATGTTTTTTATGTTCTGACCAATTTCAAAGGATTTATGAAGTGAAATTTAATGGTAACCTTTACTTATCAATAATATTACAAGAAAGTGGATTTTTGCCTTTTTAAAGGACCACATTTAATCAAGAATATTAATTAAGAAGAAGTAAATATCTTCACAGGCGGGTATTGCTTAACAACCGCCTCAGATAATGCCCGATACTGTTCTTCAGTTTCCTTATCCCTTGCTTCTTTTTTATTTAGATTCCAATATAAATACTCAAACATGTTTAGATTCTGCAAATTGTGTCCAAATTCGATGATTCTTTCTTCTATATTTGTATAAAATTAACATCTACCACCTGAACAAAATATTTTTAAAACTTGTATAGCTGACATTGTAATGTTTTGGTAAATATCAAATTAATTTCTACTTACTTATTATTCACATTTGTGTATCTCATAAAAAAAAGTTCCTTCACTCAAAATTGTGGGTATGAATATCTTTGTATAATTTATACATGTATGAATTATTTTAATTTTTTAAAAAGCATTCCAACATGTCAAACTTCAAATTATCCACCATTCTAACTAAATGCTCATATTCATATGAGGCATTCATCAAATTATGAACACACATTGATTCCAAAAAAATTAAAAAAATATGAAAAAATTCGTAGAGGTTGGTATGATGATTAAAAATGTCCACTGAAAAAATAAATGAAAAAAGCATTATATTCATCAAGATAGAAAAATGAAAAATAGCATTTGTTGTATGTTTTTTATGTTCTGACCAATTTCAAAGGATTTATGAAGTGAAATTTAATGGTAACCTTTACTTATCAATAATATTACAAGAAAGTGGATTTTTGCCTTTTTAAAGGACCACATTTAATCAAGAATATTAATTAAGAAGAAGTAAATATCTTCACAGGCGGGTATTGCTTAACAACCGCCTGAGATAATGCCCGATACTGTTCTTCAGTTTCCTTATCCCTTGCTTCTTTTTTATTTAGATTTCAATATAAATACTCAAACATGTTTAGATTCTGCAAATTGTGTCCAAATTCGATGATTCTTTCTTCTACATTTGTATAAAATTAACATCTACCACCTGAACAAAATATTTTTAAAACTTGTATAGCTGACATTGTAATGTTTTGGTAAATATCAAATTAATTTCTACTCACATATTATTCACATTTGTGTATCTCATACAAAAAAAGTCCTTCACTCAAAATTGTTGGTATGAACATCTTTGTATAATTTATACATGTATGAATTTTTTTAATTTTTTTAAAAGCATTCCAACATGTCAAACTTCAAATTCTCCACCATTCTAACTAAATGCTCATATTCATATGAGGCATTCATTAAATTATGAACACACATTGATTCCAAAAAATTTAAAAAAATATGAAAAAATTCGTAGAGGTTGGTATGATGATTAAAAATGTCCACTGAAAAAATAAATGAAAAAAGCATTATATTCATCAAGATAGAAAAATGAAAATAAGCATTTGTTGTATGTTTTTTATGTTCTGACCAATTTCAAAGGATTTATGAAGTGAAATTTAATGGTAACCTTTACTTATCAATAATATTACAAGAAAGTGGATTTTTGCCTTTTTAAAGGACCACATTTAATCAAGAATATTAATTAAGAAGAAGTAAATATCTTCACAGGAGGGTATTGCTTAACAACCGCCTGAGATAATGCCCGATACTGTTCTTCAGTTTCCTTATCCCTTGCTTCTTTTTTATTTAGATTCCAATATAAATACTCAAACATGTTTAGATTCTGCAAATTGTGTCCAAATTCGATGATTCTTTCTTCTACATTTGTATAAAATTAACATCTACCACCTGAACAAAATATTTTTAAAACTTGTATAGCTGACATTGTAATGTTTTGGTAAATATCAAATTAATTTCTACTCACATATTATTCACATTTGTGTATCTCATAAAAAAAAAGTTCCTTCACTCAAAATTGTTGGTATGAACATCTTTGTATAATTTATACATGTATGAATTTTTTTAATTTTTTTAAAAGCATTCCAACATGTCAAACTTCAAATTATCCACCATTCTAACTAAATGCTCATATTCATATGAGGCATTCATCAAATTATGAACACACATTGATTTCAAAAAATTTAAAAAAATATGAAAAAATTCGTAGAGGTTGGTATGATGATTAAAAATGTCCACTGAAAAAATAAATGAAAAAAGCATTATATTCATCAAGATAGAAAAATGAAAAATAGCATTTGTTGTATGTTTTTTATGTTCTGACCAATTTCAAAGGATTTATGAAGTGAAATTTAATGGTAACCTTTACTTATCAATAATATTACAAGAAAGTGGATTTTTGTCTTTTTAAAGGACCACATTTAATCAAGAATATTAATTAAGAAGAAGTAAATATCTTCACAGGCGGTTGGTGATTACCAACCGCCTGAGAATATACTTACCAACCGCCTGAGATAATCTTCTTCTCAGACGTGAAATTTTAATTAACGATGAACACACTACATTCATTAACAATATTCAATCATTCACACAGTTGAAGAACACACAAGATACTCATTCATTAACAATATTCAATCACACATCTCACAAAAGAACACACAAGATGCACAATATTTACACAAGAACACACAAGAACACACAAGATACACAAGTAATATTCAATCACATAGATGAAAAAAGATAGATTTCATTCATTAACAATATTTACAAAACAGAAGCAACTAAAAACAACAAAAAGAAAAACTAATTAAATCCTACTCCTACTCCTCTTCCTTCTCCTCCTCCTCGTCCTCCGGCGGCGACTCTGGCACCGGTGCAACAGGAGACAGGGCCGGCTGCACCGGCTGCACCGGCTGCACCGGCTGCACCGGCGGTGCAACCCCGAGGTTGCTAGCCGTCGCCTCCACCAGCGTTCTACGACCCTCGGGGCCAATAACCTGGGCCATCATCGCGAATAGAATGTCGAGACGATCAGCCACCCCCATGAGGGCGTAGAGGTAGTGGCCCAAGGTACCCATTCCAGTATACTCTGGAAGGGTACCCAGCCCCCAGGCACTCATGGCGCGAGACGTATTGTTGTACGCCTCTCGCGCCATGAGGAGGCGCTGCTCGGTGTTGATCTTCTCGGGGGAGCTGCAACATAGTTTCTTGCAAGGTGGCTCCCTCGGAGGGCTTGGCGGCGGAAGGTCGGCCATAGTGGTGTTGGGTCGTCGGAGCGGAGGAAGACGAAGAAAACAAGAGGATTCAAAGTGAGCGATGCGCTTGTGAGCGATAGCGCGTCTTTAAGGCCGCGCGGAGTGGAAAAGAAAGGTCGCACCTCGGGGAAAAGAAAGGTCGCGCACGCGTGACATGGTCACTGACGTGTGGGACCGGGTCCACATGTCAGTGACCGCTAATTAAGTCAGGGGATCCTCATCCCGATTGGTGAGGGGTCTTTATGTAGGCGTTCATCAAATTAAGAAGAAGTAAATATCTTCATAGGCCCATGTTTAACTCAGGCGGGTGTTACTAACCAACCGCCTGAGATAATTGTATCTTCTCAGGCGGTTGGTAAGTAAAATCTGACTCAGGTAACAGTCTTCCCTGATGGTCGGTACTTAAAATCCGCCTAAGAAAATGTGAGTCTATATATACCCCTCGGCAGCATTGGAAAAACCTAACCCGGGCGAAACACTTAGACGCCGTTAGGCTGCCAAAATTTCGTTTGCCGCCAAGTGTTTCCCCTCGTCACTTCCAGGTACGCCGCCGAGCTTCGCCGTCGCCGAGCTTCGCTGTCGCCGCCGAGCTTCGCCGTCGCCGCTGAGCTTCTCCCTCCTCACTTCCAGGTACGCCGAGCGAAGCCATTTCCGTCGCCGCCGAGCTTCAAGGTAAACCCTAAACCCTTCGACCTTCCATCCTCCTTCGCCGTGTCGCCTCCCTCCCCGCCCTCGCTGCCGCCTTGCATATCCTTGGTTAGGGTTCGGGAATTAGATAATGGTAGGCATCCTTGGTTAGGGTTCGGTGGAATTCGAAAAACTGTCAAGTTCGGTGGCATCTTTGGTTAGGGTTCGGTGGGGCAAGATTTATGTGGATGGTTATATAACGATAAATTGGTAGTTGGTTCTGTGTGTCTGAAACTGTTCAGACACATTAGTGGTAAACATGATTCTAGACTCTAGTAACAGCAGTATATTCCCTATTTCTGTCATCGGCCTTGCATATGCCACATAATTCTCTATTAGGGGCAAGATTTAGCTATATTTGGTTAAGTTGACCAAATTTGGCTAATTTTGGCTAAGTTACATTAGATATAGTTATACTTGACTAATTTTGACTAAGTTATGCTATATTTAGCTATATTTGGCTACTTTTGCTTAGAGTTAGCTATGCTAGACTAAGTTTTGCTAAGTTTGCTTTTATTTCTCTAAGTTTCATTTGAGCAATTGTAGCTAATCTGTGCTACCAAAGATGTCTGCACTTGTGGCTCCATCAGCTTCATTTGAGCAATTGTACCTAATCTGAGCTACCAAAGTTATGCTATATTTAGCTCTGAAGCCAAACAAAAGTTGCTGGCCAACTCATTTGTGATGCCAGGAGCATCCTCACGCCCATATCTAGGTAACACTAGGTGTGGCGATGGAGTCTGAGCATATGATGCCGATCTCTATGATACAAGAATTTAGTTAGACCTATATAACTTCAAAAATGTGTTTTGGCTAAATTTACTTAATGGAGCCAAAATTGAGAAAATTTGTTTTAAATATGACCAAATTTAGTTATGCCATTTATTAGATTTTTTGTCTTATTAGATCTAGCATGGAAAGCCCTAAGAAGACTGGTCCTGATAGTAACAACAAAGAAGACAATATGGAGTTTACTGACTCCAGCAGTTCAGGCTCCTATCATAGTCCTTCGGATCCTTTTCCGAATATAAAAATTAAAAAGACTTCAGTGGATCTAGACCCGGAATATGATCCTGCCGACGAGGTATGGATCACGAATCTTAACTTCAGCAGTTCAAGTTAATGTTGGTTGTCAAGTATACGAAGTCTTATAATTTTTTTCTACCTAGATTAATCTCGAAGACAATGAGGTGACATCGGCTCCTAAAACCGCAAATGGTTCACCAATGGATGAATCCTTAGCTTCACTCAAGCGGAAACGAGGGCAACGAGGTCCCAATAAGGGTCCATTGGACTGCATCATGTACATAACAAGGGTCGGTCCAGGTGGGCTTCCCCAAGAACCACTGGATTCAGTTACCAAGTACCATAATGCATGCAGTTTTCTTGTTAGGGAGGTTGTGCCGATCACAACCGAGAATTGGAGGAAATTACCCGAGCAGACCAAGAATGAGTTGTGGGAAAAGATAAAGAAATAATTCAAGTTCCCGAAAGGCACAGAAGAAGCTGTAAAGAAAGCAACATTGGTCTCTTGCGGCAAGAAGTTTCGATGCTGGAAGAGTGAAATGAATGCTTATGTTAAGGCCAATAAGGTCCCTAGCCCGAGGAAGATGGGAAAAATCACACAAGCTCAGTGGCAAGAGTTTGTTCGTCAAAAGAGCACACCTGATGCTAAAGCTCTAAGTGCAACTAGGTCAGAGCTTGCAAAAAAGAACAAATACCATCATCGCTTGGGGTCTGTCGGATATGCCCCCGAAGTCCAGAAATGGAATAAGATAATAGACGAAATTCTTAGTAAGGGCAATCCTCACCCATTAGAAGGGTGCGATGAGCGAACTCAATCCTGGGTCTTTGCTCGGTCAGGTTTGACCAGCGAGGGCAAACTTGAAAAGCCTGACTCTCTGAATGAAGTAGAGGATAAAATGAAAGAAGTAATTGAAAAGCAACAGAAGGGTCTCTTCAAGCCGAAGAGGGAGAATGACTAGCTTACCGCTATCTTGGGAAACCCTGAACACATCGGACGGGTTCGAGCGGTCTCTTCTCAAATGTCTTGGCTAGATGGTTTCCCTAAAGATAAAGACACATATAGAAGACGTGAGAAGTTTAAGAAAACACTTGATGAAACAATTGCTCAAAAGGTCAAAGAAAATATGCAAGAAATAATGGAACAACTTAGACAATCAGGACAATTAGTGGCACCGAGTACAATGATGGTTCCGGTGCAAAAGGAGCAATTAGTATCTCCAACTGCCTACCCTAGCAGCGTTGGTTCCGTGCCAGGCTCAGGGTCAGCCCATAAGTTCCCTGTCGATGATATTGCTAACGACAAATCTTGTCGTCTTCTTGTCCCAATAGGCAGAGCAGGGAACAAAACCAAACAGGTTGCCACTACTATGGCAAAGCCTGATCGTGACTTCAATGGGAGTCCACTTCCGTTGTATTATTCTGTGGTGCAAGTTCTTCAGATCATTGATAATGATTATGAAGATTATGAAATAGACCATGTCACACCTGAGGGGATCGCGACTCTGGGGCAGGCTGTCAACCAATTAATCCTTTGGCACCGACGCGATATCGTGTTGGACGATGAGCCAATTTCTAGCCCCGTTGCATCTCCAAATACTGCAACCCCATCTTCTAAGGCGAAAGTGCATGAAGATCCACTCCCAGTCCGGGAAGATCCACTCCCCCTATGTCTGAGCAAGGATGATGATATCCAAGAGCAACAAGTTGGACAACAACTTCAAGCAGTACCAGAGCAAGCTGTTGCTAGTAAAGAGCAACTAGTTGAGCAACAGCTTGAAGTAGTACTAGAGCCAGCTGCTGGGAGTAAAGAGCAATCAGATGAACAACAGGTTCAACAACAAGCCAGTGTCCAACTTTCGACGACTACTCCTCGATCATCAGTGCCTGTCAAAGTTAGCTCATACGAAAATAAGAAACCTTCATCAGAAGTGACAAAGTATTTGGAAGCTATGAAGGAAAATATTAGAAAATCGAGTGCATCTCTTTCTTCTCATGAGCCAGCATTAGAAGATATCGAGGAGTGGGAAGAAGACGATGTCATGTATAATCGGCGGACGGCTTTAGTTAAACCAGGTGTTCCAATATACAAGCTTGAGGATGTTCCTCCTAAATTTGAGAATGGGAAGACGTTAATGACATCCGTACAACTTAGCAAACAACCCGTCGCGCTCAGAAGAATGCATGAGTGGTACATCACTGCCAGCACAAAATATGGTCTTAATTGCGTCACATTTCGTATTCCAAAAGAAGTATTCTGGAGCACTGGAGTAGATAAACGAGTCATTTTATTTGACGAGCTTCTTTCCCTTTTCCATCGGGGCATGCTCGAAATCAACCTGCTGCTCGTCTGGTGCTTGTAAGTGCTCTAATATTTTGTATTTGCTTTTCTTACTACACGCATACGCATTTCATGATATTATAACAATTCTGGACTTCTTCAATAGGATGCAATACATGGATAATGTAAAGTTGGTGCACCAGACAGGTATCCTTGACCCTACTAGGATTACAAAGTCGCTATTCGACGTCGAGGCGAATCGAGAATCAAGCCAGTACAAACAAATGAAAAAAAAAGATTTTGAAAGAGCAATTGCAAAACTTAAGAAGGATAGAAAGGCAAAAGTTGCAGCTTACATAGGACATGCGATGTTTAACTTTGTCAGAGACGGCCAGGACCTCGTAAAGGCTCCGTACCACTTCGAGTAAGTTCGACACATGACATTGAAATAGCAATTATTGGTAATTGTTAACACGTGTGTTTGTATGTTTGCAGTAATCACTACATAATGATCTTCATCAAGCCAACGCAGGGAATGGCAATAGTCTTGGACTCGGCCGATTACCCACCAGATCGTTACAAAGATTTCCTTTCCATTTTGAAAAAGTACGTTTATTCAATAATTTTAATTTACGCACATTTAGAATGTGTTGACAAGTTTTATATGACATTTCTTGTATTACAGCGCTTGGCGGTTTTACGCGGAACAGCTTGGCGGTCAGAGACCTCCTAATACGAATGCATTGGACATTAAAACGTATTATGCTTGTCCGAAGCAGCCTGCTGGGAGTGTCTTATGCGGGTATTATGTATGCGAGCATCTTCGGACCGCCGCCGTATATAGAGTCAATCGTGAGAATGTAAGTTATCCTTAATGTCGATATCTTATTTTCTTACTTTTGTGTTTCATTTTCATTGTAACTAGCATAGTTTAATGCTTATATTCTCTGCTGTTCAATATTACCAGAAACATTATTTTCATATTTTGATTCCAACTTCAAAATTCAATTGCTCATAGTACGACTGCTCCAAAAATACCAACTAAATTCTTGTATACTCTCACTTTGATCTATACTTTGAGATTGTTCAAACCAACACATTCTAAACCTTGTTATGTGTTATATTGCAGCACAAGAAGAATCTGAACGAAGAATGGTCGGTTTGTAGAAGTATTCCTGATGGAGGAGCCGACAGGATTGCTTCTGAACTCTGTCAGTTCATTCGTCGCGAAATTTTGCACAAAAAGGGGAAGTTCTTTGATAAGAGAGGTTCAGCAGCTGATGTGCCAGAACATTGCGACTATGCCAATCTAAACAGTTTTTAGTGAAAACTTGTAAACTTTGAGATGAATTGTATCTGTAACTTGTACATATGTATATTGTTTTAGTGAAATTGACTTATGTGATGATAATATTGTTGTCTTTTGTTCTGTGATGATTGTTGTTTTTTGTTCTGTGATTATATTGAATTGACCTGGAAATTAGAAATAACAGCAGTATTACTGCATGACTGTGAAAAACAATTATCACATGCAGCTAGATACAAGTAAAGAAACATCTGTGATAACCTAATTTTCACAGGCGGTGTCTGTTATGGTAGAAACCGGTTGCGTTAAAGGGTCTTCACAGACGGCTGATATAGGTAAACTGCGTCTGTGATAACTTCATTATCATAGACGGGTTAGTTATGCTTCAATAACCGTCTGTAAAGACAAATTATCATTGACGGTTAGTTATGCTTCAACACCCGTCTGTGAAGACATATTATCATAGGCGGTTAGTTATGCTTCAGATTCCGCCTGTGAAGACACATTATCATAGACGGTTAGTTATGCTTCAATACCCGACTGTGAAGACTCATTATCATAGGCGGTTAGTTATGCTTCAAAATCCGCCTGTGAAGACACATTATCATTGGCGGTTAGTTATGCTTCAATACCCGTCTGTGAAGACTTATTATCATAGGCCGTTAGTTATTCTTCAATAACCGTCTGTGATAAGACGTTTATCACAGACGGTTATATATGCTGCACGACCCATCTCTGATAAAGTATTTTCATAGACGGCTAGCCTAAGTAAAGAACCGCCTATGATAATATGTCTTCATAGGCGGCTAGCCTTAGTGAAGAACCGCCTATGATAATTAGTCTTCACAGACGGTTTTACTTCTCCGCCTGTGAAATTGCGGATTATCACAGACTCTTCGTTTCAGGCGGTTTTAAAAGCCGCCTGTGATAATAGGTTTGGAGCCGCCTGTGATGAGGCTTATTGTAGCAGTGGTCTGTCAACACTGACAGAATTAGTTGAACTGATATCAAATAACTGAAGAAACTATGCTAAAATCGATCCTCTCGAGAACTGAAGAGATGAACACCCATGTTTATCTGCCGCTAAACATACACGTTTGTACAACACCGCCGAATACCAAACGACTGAATTTACGCGTTTATATGCTGCAGCAGCGGAATATACAGAGCCCACCGGAGGTGCGCTCCTGCAGTATCGGATCGGAGCACACCGTATGTCCTTCACACCACTGATTTTCTTCGCATTCGACGGTGGCAGAGGCGTGTAAAGATGTATATGTTCAGCGGCATCATATTCGGCAGCACGACGGCATATAAACGCGAACGTTCAATGGCTTCGTATTCGGTGGCGATGACGTATAAACGTGTATGCTCAGCGGCTTCATCTTCGGCCGTGATAGTGTATAAACACAAATATTTAGCGGCTTCGTATTCGGCGGTGGCGACAAGGCTTCGTATTCGGCGGTGGCGACAAAGTATAAACGTCTATGTTCAGCGCAGCATACGTTCAACGGCTGATAAACATGAAGGCCTATGTTCGGCTCGTCGGTTCTTTGCAGGATCGACTTTGTTGATGGTGTTTTATTTAATCAACACACTCAGGTGGGAGGGGATAATTAAAAAAAGCATCGATCTTAGGATGGGGATCCGGTGATTCAAGATCGTTTTTTGCATTTTTCACTACAGAAAACGCGATCATTTGTAACGTCTAACTTTATTTGCGACGGTCTGCCGTCGCAAATAACTTAAATTGTGACGGCCTGTATTGGGCCATCGCAAAGGAGGAGTCCATCGCAAATAAACACTTATTTGCGACGGCTGCCGACGAAGCCGTCGCAAATAAGACTTATTTGCGACGGCCAACCCTAGGACCGTCGCAAATAAAATAGCCGTCGCAAATAGAACCTTATTTGCAACGGCTGCAAAAAGTACCATCGCAAATAACATTAATTGTGACGGCCTTAACTTACGACCGTCACAATTAATGCATCTGTCCAAATAAGCGCTAATATCGGCCTCATCGCCCCCGATAGCTCATTCTCACAGACCGCCCCAAACCCCCGCCACCGCCGCGCCTGCCGCCGCCCCGCTGCGCCCCCGCCGCCGCGCCCGCTGCCTCCTCCGACGCCTCCCCACCGGCCTCCCTCGATGTAGGTATGATGCAATGTTGTGAAGCGGTTGCGATGCAATATTGTGAAGCGGTTGTGATGAAATGTTGTTAAATTTTCTTTCTTCTCCATTCCCACTAGCAATGTTGTGAAGCGGTTGTGATGCTAGTTTTGATTAGGTGATGCAATGTTGTAAATTGTGAGCTGTCATCTACAATTGTTATGCTTAGAGTGTTGTAATTATGAGCTTATGTTAGGTGATGTGATGCTTATGTTTAGGTGATACTTATGTTGAAATTGTGATTCTTAGAATTGTCATCCTTACAACCGAATTCAAGCGTAGAATTGATTTGAACTGAATTTATGTTGAGAATTGATTTGATACTTATGAGTAGAATAGAATTGAATTGAATTGATGCTCAGGTTAAAGTTTATGGTTATGTTTATATTGAGAATTAAATTGCTTATGTTTAGGTCAATGCTTATGTGTATGTTTATAATACAATTGTTTATATTTTAGTTTATGTTTATTAATTGATAAATTACAGTTTGATAATTCTTATGTTTACGTTTAATTGAATTTCTTTGTTTTTTAGATTATGGTTATAACTTTTAATTTAATTGCTTAAGTGTTACTATATGTACAAAAATGGGATTCGGGTTGGCATGACCCAACACAACCCATTTAGGACCCGACAAGGCCTATTTAGTTGGAAGTTAAAGTATACGTCTAAACCAGGGTTGTAAAATCACGCTTGGACGCCTAGGTGCCCGTCGGCCACCTGGACGCCTAGGTGCCCATCATTAACGACAATTTCTTTTGATTTAAACTACAGAGCCAAACATGGGTGAAGACCAGATGTATACTGGTTGGAAGAGTAGGACTGGTGGTCACTCGAATGAGTGATACATCAAGTTAGATAAATTTTTGGATCGAGCATTTTCATTGTCAACGAAAGATATGGTGCCGTGTCCATGTACAAAATGCAGGAACATCAAGTTTTTGAGAAGATTGGAGCTTTTGTTTCACATATGTCGAAACGGTTTCACTCCACATTATGAAGTGTGGACCTTCTACAATGAGACTAAATCTCGAGTCATAGCAGAAGTGGATGAGTATGATGATATAACATAGGTTGATAGGATGGATGAGATGCTAGAAGCTCTGGAAGCGGATGATCCTCTTACAAATGAGGCAGAGGAGTTCTTCGAGAAGCTAAAGAAATCACAAGAGCTGTTGCAAGAACATACGGTTGTGACCGTACTTGCTTTCTTGACAATATTTATGGCAATTAAGTCCAAGTACTTTTTTTCTATCAACTGCTACAATGATCTCATGAAATTGATACGCGATATCCTTCCACATCCTCACAAAGCGCCACCAAATATGTATCAGCCAAAGATCAAGATATCTGGTCTCGGTATGAACTATGAGAAAATCGATGTGTGTCCAGACAACTGCATGCTATTCTGGAAAGAGCACGCCAATGAGAAGATGTGCTTAAAATGTGGTAAACCGAGGTATGTTGAAGTTGTTAATGACGATGGCGATAATGTGATAACAGATGTTGCACATAAACAGCTTTGTTACTTGTCTGTGACACCTCGGTTGGAGCGGTTGTTTCTTTCAAAAAGAACTGCAAGACACATGAGATGACACAAAGAAGGTAAACGTGAGAACAAAGAATTCTTGACGTATCCGTCCGACGGTGATGCATGGAAGGCGCTAGACTGTTTCGATCCAGATTTTTCTCGTGATGCGAGGAATGTTCGCATCGGATTAGCGACAGACGGATTCTCATCGTTCAGTACAAACGCCACGCCATACTCCCGTTGGCCCGTCTTTGTCATTCCGTACAACCTGCCACTTGCTCTTTGTACGAAGAACGAGTTTATGTTTCTCAGTCTCATTGTACCTATACCTGATCATCCCGGGTTACGTCTCAACGTGATGTTGAAACCTCTAATCAAAGAATTGAAAGTCTTGTGGACAGGAGTCAAAGCGTATGGCAGTTACAAGAAGCAGAAATTTAACCTTTGAGTTTCTTATTTGTGGTCTGTCCATGATTTGTAGGCATGCGACATGTTTTCCGGATGGAGCACTCACGATCATCTGACGTGTCCGATATGTGCTTCAGACACGGATTGCATTCGACTAACCCATGGAGGCAAAATATCTTACTTCGATTGTCACAGACATTGGCTGTCCTCGAATCACATATTTAGGCAACAGAGGCATGTCTTTAGAAAAAACACTGTTGTCACTAAAGGACCACCGAAGCGTCTCAAAGGGTCAAAAATTCTGATATGTTGGACAAACTGGTGCCTGATGAAGGTCGTCCTGGATATTTCGTAGGTTATGGAGAGGAATACAATTGGACTCACATATGTGGACTTTGGGGGTTACCTTATGTGAAGTCATTGATTCTAATGCACAACATTGATGTCATGCATCAGGAGCGTAACATGAGAGAAAGTATCATAAGAACATGCATGGATATGCCTAAATGAAAGACAATTACAAAGCTAGACTAGATTTGGCAGACATTTGTCACCGTCCAACTCTTGAAATATCTGAAAGTGGTGGGAAGCCACGTGCTTCTTTCTGTCTTCGATCTAAAGAAAAGAAAAAAGTTATGAAATGGATGAAAACTTTGAAATTCCCAGAGGGTTACGCAGCTAGCCTGAAACGAGCCGTGAATGTGAACACAGGAAACCTCACTGGATTGAAGAGTCATGATTATCACATTATAATGGAAAGACTCTTACCTGTTATGTTTCGGGGCTATCTAGATGATGTGGTGTGGAAGGTTTTAGCCGAGCTCAGCTATTTCTATAGACAACTTCACGCTAAATAAGTCAAGATAGGGATGATGGATAAGTTAGAGAAGGAGATACCCAACAAGTCTATTGCTTTTGTTTCTCAACGTGACATGCCTAGTTCCGGTCAAACATCATCTTGTGGTACACTTGCTTTGCTGTCTTCTCTAACCCTTAAACAGATTGAGGAGTTTCCGGAGGAGGAGCTAGCGCTCATCTCTACCCGGTTCTCAAAAGCATTGCAAAATGTGAGAACTAGAAGGAGAGGAAGCTCCGGACCTCAACGATGCTTTGAATGTGGTAAGAGAGGAAGTTTAGATTGCCCTAACCTTTCAGGTCCTACTTCCTAGGATGAAAAGAAAACAAGAACGAAGCACTCCTCTGCAAAAGATACGAAGAAACAGAAGGATTTTACAGGACGTCAATTGGTGAGCAGTTTTGTCGGTGGTTTGGAACAGGCAGATCTCCCGACACTACTAAGTGTTATAGGAGTTTGAAGTTCGGTGTGGGCGCGCGGAGATTCAAGAAGGTGAATTGTAAATGGCACGGGAGACATAAGAGTTTACGTGGTTCGGTCCGCCTGAGCGTAATACCCTACTCCACGGGTGTGTTGGTTCTGTATTAGCTGTATGAGCTTGTATCGAGTGTCTATGGTGCGTGTCTCTGTGTGTGTGTCTAGCCCCTTGAACGTGTCGTCGTCCTGTCCTTTTATAGTACAAGGGCAGTCCATTACAGGTTAGCCTGGCCCGACATGTGGCCCCGGCGGTTACTAGTATTGATACACGTTTAATTGCTCTTAATGACCCTGTAATGGACTTTTACAGCACTGTTACTGGTGTTAAGATCGTCCATTTAAGTGTCATTAATATGGTATTAATGGCACTTAATCGGGTCTTGAAGTCCTTGATTCCCCTTTCAAGATCTGGAGCCGTTGCGAGGTCTTCCGGAGGCTAGAGGCTGAAGATCCGACGATTGGACACGTGGCAGCTCCGGAGCTTGGTGTGGGAAACAGGTAGCTTTGGGGCTACCTGACACGTGTCAGGTCCGGAGCTTCTCTCGGTCTGGGGTTAAGTCCGGAGGTGCCATTTCAGTACATGGCTCGGAGCTTCCCCCTTGTGGGTGGTAGCTCCGGTTTGGTAGTATACGTGGCGACCCTGGGATTAACCATGTTGGAGAAGCGGGTCCGGTTATGTCTGACATGTGGGCCTTCGAGGGTCTTCAAACCAAGTAGATGACTTTCCTTTGAGATCTTTGTAACCTCAAGGGGTGTACGGTTTCTAGGGTACCGACAGTGCCCCCGTGGACCTACCTCCAGGGAAGACCACTGGGGTGAAGTCATTCCGCCGGAGGTGGGTCCATCCCCGCGACTCTTGAACTGAGTCTTCAAGGGTCTTTGAAGGTGCCGTTGGCGAGGACTTGAAGTTAAATCCTCGCCGAGTGGCGTATCTCGCGTGCGGCAAATGAGATCTTTGGCGTGCGGATCTCACGCAATTGAAGGTCGCCGGTTCCCGATACGAAAACCGTATCGGTTCCGCGCGCCTTGTCAAGCCGCCGCCTTCGGGTTTCCCGCCTCTTGATGACAACCGTTCGCCTGGGTAAGAACCTCGACTTGATCGTCGGAGTGGTCCCGGGCCCCCTTGTCATCGGCAGGGTGGAGTTCTTGAATGGTATCTTCGACTTCCTTGCGGTTTCCATCCAAGCGTTGCGAGGGCTTACTTAAGAAGGAAAGCGCGCACCGTCGGGAGCTCTTCACGCCTCCCATCTGATCTTGCACTCAAACTCCCAACTTGTGCTTCGCTCTTCTTCTCTTGCCTAGCCGTGCCGCGATGGAGTTGGGTCTCCGCGAGAGTCGCTTGAAGACCGACGGCGATTTGAAGAAGGTCCGGGCCCTCATGGGGTGGTCCTCGGACTTCTTCAACCGCTCGGTCCGTGCCAGTGGAGAGCTCCCATTCGAGAAGGAGCACGCCGGCGAAATGGTGTACTTCTCCTCGTACGCCATGGTGGGGTTGATCCCACCTTTTTCTTCCTTTTTCTTGATGTTGCTAGACTTCTATGGTCTGCAGTTATACCACCTTGGCCCTCACTCCATTCTCCTCGTGTCTATCTTCGTCCACTTCTGTGAGATGTGGGTGGGCATCCCCTCCTGCATTGAACTCTTCCATACCTTCTTCACCGTCCACACCACCGGCTGGAGCAATGAGTACCTTGGCTTCTACTACTTCGTGAAGCGCAAGAAGTGCCCATTCAATTACCTCCGGTCCTTTCCCTCTGGGAAGTGGGATGACTGGAAGAAAGACTGGATGGTTGTTAGGGTGGAGGAGCACGAGAGGCTGGAGCTGCCCGATGGTCTTCCCAGCATCGACACGACGATCTGGAGTGAAGCTCCAGTGCTGGCGGAAGCTTTCAACCCTGCTTTGATCAGGATCCGCCAATGCGTGGAGGGAGGATTGACTCCTCAGGCAGTATTTTGCAATTTCTTGGTCAACAGGTGGGCGCCGCTGAAGAGGAGGGAGAAACTCGCTTGGGCCCTCAACAGCGTGATGGACGACGATCGGGTTGAGACCGGGTTGAAGTCCAACATGGTGGGGAAAACCTTGGAGTTCCACTTCAAGAAGTTCCAGCACGGCATCAACGTCGATGGTGATGACTTGAATCCCCCGTCAGCCTTTCTCCCTCTGAACGTGGAAGTGGAGTTCAGCAGGGAGCTCCAGCGAAAGATGCCCGTGCATGACGACCTTGGTGTCGTCGAGAGAAGATCAACCACCCGGGTGGCGATCCCCGGAATGCCCGAAGATGGCTCTGACCCTGCCCCAAAGGCGAGGGTTGAGGTCGTCGGCAAGGGCAAGGAGCTGGCGGATGAACCCGAGAGTGGGAAGAGGAAGCTGCAGTATGCCGACGGAAGGTCCGTCAGACCCGCTACTTCCGCCTCAGCTCCTTCTCTCCGGAGGGGAAGGTCTTCTACAACCGCGGCGACTGTTCCCGCAGTGGGGTCCTCCCGGGACGCGACTGTTCCCGCAGTGGGGTCCTCCCGGAGTGCGACTGTTCCCGCAGTGGGATCCTCCCGGAGTGTTAGCTCCGGGCATGCGACTCCAGCACCTGGGCCGGTGGAGGCCTCCAGGTCCGGGGGTTCTTCCCGATCTAGGAGGGCCTCGACTCGGAAAACGCCCGTGGCCGCGACAAGTTCCGGGGGGCCTTTCGGAGCTTCCACGCTGGCTATGACCAGCCCAGAACACCCGGGAAAAAGGTTCCGCGCAAGCTGGTGCGGAAGCCTCACAAGGTAATTTTTAATCTCTACCTTGGATAGTTGTTTTAATTGTGGCAACTATTTTTTAATTTTCTTCGTTCATCATCTACAGCGTCCCCAAGAAGGGGAGTGAGGCTCCACCCTCAGCCACAGTGGCTGAAGCCATGAGGGTGGGGGCTTCTGCTCCTGTCCCGGTGCCGCCCCAAGTGGTGGTTGAAGCTGCGACAGCTCCGGCGCCGGCTGTCGTGGTCATGGACCTCGACACATCCCTAGTAGTTCCCGTGGTAGCGCCGGACCACGGGAGTGAAGATGCGCCAGCGGCACTTGTCCCGAAGGTTGAAGCTCTGTGTCCTGGTGCTGAGATGATGGAAGCTCCGGCTGTTGAGCCGGAGGAAGTAGTAATCCCGGCCTCTGAGCCGGAAATTGTCGAAACCCCGTCGGTTGAGCCGGAGGTGACTGAAGCCCCGGCGTGCGAGCCGGAAACTGAGGTAGTTCCGGCAGTTGGGCCGGCTACCTCCGAAGCACCGGCCGCTGAGCCGGTCATTGTTGGAGCTCCGGTCACAGGGCCGTTCGATGTTGAAGATCTTCCGCCTCCTGAGTCGGTTGTTGAAGAGGTGACGGAGCTTGAGCACCCATCGGAAGAGGTGCCCAGACCGGAGCTAGCAACAGCTCCCGCTCCGGAAGCGACGACGTCGGAGGTACCTGCGGCTGAGCCGGAGTGCCCAGGCGAAGTCGCTGGCCCCCTGCTTGAGGGGGTGAACGAAGACCTGGCGGCAGGGCCTTCCTCGATGGCGACTGAGGCCATCCCGGAGGACGGCCCTAGTGCCATGGAGACTCAGGGGACCACTCTTGTGGAGTGGGACCCAATTTTTGTATCTGAAGACCCGCTGGAACCAGCGGAGGAGACCCCAGTAGGTCCGGAACCCATCCCGTTGTCACTGTCTATTGACAACGCATGTGCCAGTCTGCGTCAAGTCCAACTGGCCTTCTTCCACGACAGCACAGCTCTTGAAGAGGAGCGCCAAACCCTTAGGCGGTGGCGCAACCGGCTCTACTTCGAGACCAAGCTGGCACAGTCGAGGCTAGCGGATGACAAAGAGTGGATCAAGCGGGAGAAGATCCGCCTGGAATACTGGGGCAAGTTACTGGATGACAGGGAGTTGAAGAGAGGGAGAAACGGCTCGAAGATGAAGAGCAGAAACTCCTAGAGCTGCGGGATGACGTCCTGAGGAGGGAGGAGGAGCTCGCCGAGAAGGTGGCTCTGGCTGACAAGGTCCTCGAGGAGCGCGCCAAGAAATTGGAAGAGTGTTGCCATGAGGAAGAGGAGAAGGCCTGGGTGCGAGGGCAGGAACTCTACGAACAAGAGTGTGCCCTTACTGCCAGGGAGAAGAAAGTGAGGGGAAGAGAGAAGGACCTGGTCGACCGCCGGAACAAGATCCACTTCCGGGAGGAGGAGCTCAGAAAACTCGAAAAGTGGGTTGCTGAGAAGATTCAGCAGAACGCCAAAGAAGTTGAGCGCCTTGCCCGCGAAAATTCTGAACTGGTGGCGGCCAGAAGATCCCTGGAAGAGATGAAGGGATTGAGGACTGAGGACTCCCTACAGATTTGGGAGTTCTTGAGTAAGGCCAATGACGCACTGACACCGATGGGCTTCAGCCCCATGCGCCCGGATGATCCAGAGCCGGAGCCAGACCTGGCGTTGCAGGCATTGAGTTCGGCAGGCAGCAAACTCTCCAAGGTGGGCGATGTCATCGCGGATCAATTGGAGGTTGAGGGGCAATCCCTAGAGAAGAACGTCGCAAAATATGTGCTGACGTGCTACACCAGCCGGAACTCCCAATTTCCTCTGGACCCGGTGCTTGAAGGTCCCGTCGAAGGAGAAGGGGAAGTTGCCCAAGCCAACGTGTCGGAGGTTGCCCAAAAAGTCGCCCAATTCTTTCATAGGGTCTAGGACCTTCTCTGTAATTCTCACTTGTATTTTCTCTTCTTCTTCCTCAATTTTGTAATCCCTTGTCTCCAGATGTAATCCCTTGTCTCCAGATAAATGAAATCCCCAAATTTTTGTGAATTTCACTTTTTGTATTTAACACTTTTATCTTCACTCGGCCCCCTGGTAGATGTATACAATTTGATTGTGAACATGTACCAAGAGGATATTGTGCTTTGTTGAAGACTCATTTGCTCCAAACTTTTAGAATTTAGGTCCGAAGTCTTCGATAGTGAAGGCCCCCTGAGGTTGTCGGAGCTTAGAAGCTCCAGCATTGTCCATCGCTGGAGCTTGATAGCTCCGACAATAGTCTCTATCAATGCGTAGAGCATCGATAGTTAGTCCTCCGGGGTGTCGAAGCTTAGTAGCTCCGGCAGTGACCTTTGCCAACACTTAGTTTGTTGGCAGCAGACTCCATCTATGAGGTCTTCTCACCATCTTTTATTCAGCGTCGACGGCTGGCCCCCCTAGGGGAGTCGGAGCTTAGTTAGCTCTGACTTTTCTCCATCAACGTAGATTTTATTTTTCCTGCACACTTAAGCCAAGAAAAATAGTAAAATTCGTTTCTTGTCTATAATTTCGTCGTGGCTTACGATTCTCAAGAAGACTTTAAGTCAAACGCGATTTTAAATACAACCGAATGCGTTGTCTTTTCTTCTAGATCCAACTGTCCATGGACCCGCCTTACTTCGGCCTACCGAGGTGTAGGTAGAGTGGCGTACTTAGGGTGCTTGACCAGGCTAAGTCGATAGCACACTCCAGCCCTAGATTGGCTTGGCGGCTTTAAGGCGAATTGGCCATGAACAATATTAGAATCCAAAAGAATTGACAATACAACTCGAATTGTATATAAACCGATCGAACTAAAATTTCTTAAGAATTGCACGTCTTTGTTATAGACAAGAAAGAGAAAAATAAAAATGTTGAGCCTGTACAAAATAAATGCACGTGGAGTCTATTTCACATGAAGATGTCTTTCATTATAGGTCCGGGGTACAGGGGAAACGAGTACACTCTTAGGGTACGAAACCAGGCTAAGTGTGTTTCATTTCTTGTTTGACCCAGGGTAGTTAGCCGCACTTTTAGTCCTGAGGCTGTGACAAGTGTTGCATGAACTTTGCGGACCTTTCGGGAAAGGTCCGGATGCTCTCCCGGAGGAACTACCCGACTCTGTACAATGACTCTATAACATACACCTCAAGTTACTCAAGACTCACCTCCGTGGTATTAAGTGTAGAACTTACGGAGGTGCTCGATGTTCCAAGGATTTGTGAGAGGTGTCCCATCCTCAGTAGCCAAGCGAACGCTTCCGGGACGGGATACTTTAATCACTCGGAAGGGACCCTCCCAACCGGGGGAGAGTTTGTTTAACCCTTCTCTGGATTGTATTCTACGTAGCACCAGATCGCCTTCCTCGAGCTGTCGGTTGTGTACATGTCGCTGGTGATAACGCCGTAGGGCTTGGCGATATCGGGCATTCCGAACAGCTGCTTGGCACCTTCCCTCCTCAAGGAGGTCTAGGTCTTCACACTGGAGCTGGTCCTGCGCGGCTTCGTCGAAGGTCCGGACCCGGAGTGAACCCAAGGTGATTTCCGGAGGAAGGATTGCTTCAGCTCCGTACACCAGAAAGAAGGGTGTCTCTCCAGTTGACCGGTTTTGAGATGTCCTGTTGGCCCATAAAGTGGGCGGAAACTCTTCGATCCAGTTGACTCCATGTTTTTTCAAGCGCTCATAGGTGTGTGTTTTGAGTCCTTTAAGGATTTCAGCATTTGCTCTCTCGGCTTGGCCATTGCTGGCTGGGTGAGCTACTGAGGCGTAGCAAACTTGTATGCCGAGGTCTTCGCAATATCCTTGGAATGCTGAGCTTGTGAATTGGGTCCCATTATCAGTGATGATTTTGTTTGGGACTCAAAATCTACATACAATGGACTGCAAAAAGTTGATAGCAGATTGCTTGTTGATTGTCACAACTGGAGTTGCTTCCGGCCACTTGGTGAACATATCAATGGCGACGTACAGGAACTTGTAACCTCCGACGGCTCTTGGGAAAGGTCCCAAGATGTCCATCCCCCACACAGCGAAGGGCCATGTAGGAGGTATCATTTGTAAGGGCTGAGCTGGTGTGTGAATTTGCTTTGCATGAAATTGGCATGCTTCACATTTCTTCACCAGCTCAGTTGCATCCTGGAGTGCTGTAGGCCAGTAGAAGCCATGCCGAAAGGCTTTTCCGACCAGCGTGCGGGAAGACGCGTGGTTCCCACACTCGCCTCCATGGATTTCTGCGAGGAGTTCGCAACCTTCTTCCCTTGTGATGCACCGCATTAGGATGCCGTTGGCACCGCGCCGGTAGAGATCCCCTTCTACCAGCGTGTATCTTTTAGCCAATCTGACTACCCAGTCAGCGGATACATCATCGTCAGGAAGGATGTTGTCTTTCAAGTAGCTCCGGATCTCCGAGATCCATGCATCGGAACTACTTGAGCTTTTGAGTCTTGCGTGTTGGGTTGCTCAGAGCTCCCGGCAGCACCTATGACCCTTAATGGCTGCCATGGTAACAGGGCCATCGGGACTATCAGCTTCGGGATGCTGATCTCGCCCCCTTCGCTCAGTTCGGCAGGCTGAGCTGTTGGCTTTAACAACCCCCGGACAAAGATTCCATCAGGAGCCGGAGCTCCGCTTGACGCTTTGGTCGAGAGTTCGTCAGCTTCAGCGTTATGGGCACGCTGAACATGGTGGAGATATAGGACTTCAAAGTCCTTCTGAAGCCTCTGGACTTCAAGGAGGTAAGCAGCTAGCTGGAGATTATTGCAGGAACATTCACCCTTCACCTGCTTAATGATGAGCTGTGAATCTCCCTTGACCAGCAATTGCTTGACACCGTATGACAGTGCCACCTTTAGTCCGTAGATGAGTGCTTCATACTCTGCCATGTTGTTGGTTGCCTTGAAGTCAAGGTGTAACATGTATTTCACCTTCTCCCCAATCGGTGCAAGGAGAAGGATTCCAGCTCCGGCCCCCTGCTTCTGCATAGAGCTGTCGAAGTAGAGGGTCCAGTGAGGCTCGGTGAAGGTTGGAGCTTGATGCTCTGTCTTCTGCTCACTGGGGCCCCCAGGGTTTGATGGAGAGGGAGTCCATTCCGCCACAAAATCTGCCAATGCTTGACTCTTGACTGCTTGTCTTGAAATAAATTCAAGATCAAATTCAGCCAATTCCGCTGCCCACTTTGCAATATTCCCGGTTGAATTGGGATTATGCAAGATTGCTCGAAGTGGGTAGGAGGTCACCACTGAGACTTTGTGAGCTTGGAAGTAATGGCGAAGCTTTCTGGAGGCAATAAGAACTGCATAGAGCAGCTTATGCACCTCTAGGTATCGAGTCTTGGCATCATGTAATACTTCAGTAATGAAGTACACCGGGCGTTGAATGGTGCGGACCCTCCCGGAGGGGTCCGAAGCTTCCTCTTCACTGACTCGGATCCTTTCGGAGGAGTCCGGATTTTCTTCGGGGACCTCCGGGTTCTGGCTGGAGGAACCCGGAGCTTCTTCAGAAGTGACCTGGACCCTCCCGGAGGGGTCTGGGTCTCCTGAAGTGACTTCTTGTGGATTCGAATCTGGGAGCTGGGACCCAGACTCGCTTTCAGGAACCTCCGGACCTTCCCGAAGGGGTCTGGATTCCTGAGTGTGGGGTAGTTCTGGTCTCTCCGAAACCAGAACCATACTGACGACTTCGTCAGTAGCTGAAATATAAAGCAACAAAGGCTCACCAGGGTTCGGAGCTACCAGAATTGGTAGGGTGGTGAGGAACTGTTTCAGCTCCTGGAATGCCTTCTCTGCTTCTTCGGACCATTGGAATGGTCCGGACTTCCTCAATAACTTGAAGAAGGGGAGTGCCCTTTCCACCAGTCTTGAGATGAACCGGCTGAGGGCTGCTAGACATCCAGTTAACTTTTGGACGTCTTTGATGCGGGTTGTTGGCCGCATGTCTTCAATGGCCTTAATCTTCGCCGGATTAGCTTCTATGCCCTGGTGACTTACCAGGAAACCGAGAAGTTTTCCGAAGCTAAACCCAAAGACACACTTGTCTGGGTTTAGCTTTGTGCGGGTGGCCCGCAGCTTGTCGAAGACAGCCTGCAAGGTGTCAAGGAGTGACTCCTTGTTCCTGACCTTGACCACGATGTCATCGACGTACACTTCCACTATGTCTCTAATGAGTTCTTCAAAAGTTTTGTACATAGCTCGTACAAAAGTTGAAGCTGCATTCTTGAGACCAAAGGGCATGGCTGTGTAATGGTACAATTCATCTACTGTGATGAATGAAGTATGCTCTTCATCTTCCCTAGACGTCCTGATCTGATGATACCCGGAATATGCGTCTAGGAAACACAGTAATTCACACCCGGAGGTGGAATCCACTATCTGATCTATTCTAGGTAGTGGGAATGGATCTTTTGGACATGCCTTATTTAGTGTGGTGTAGTCGATGCACATCAGAAGCTTCCCGCCGGCCTTGGGCACAACGACTGGGTTTGCCAGCCATTTTGGATGGAAGACTTCACGGATGAATCCGTCTTCGAGTAACTTCTTCACTTCTTGTCGAATGAAGTTCTGTCGCTCTACGGATTGCTTCCGGGGCTTCTGATGCACAGGCCGGGCGTCGGAGTAGATCTTCAGATTGTGCTCAATCACTTCTTTGGGGATCCCTGGCATTTGTGACGGTTTCCAGGCAAACACGTCGATGTTAGCCCGGAGGAAAGTGATCAGCGCGAGTTCCTATTTGTCGGCCAGTCCCCCCGATATACGGGTGGTCTGAGTGGCATCGGAACCAATTTGGACGACTTCGACGGGAATGTCGGTGTCGCCGCTTGGCTGCACACGAGGTGCAGAAGTCGAGCCTCGTTGACGAATTCTCGGGGGTTTTCGAGCTTGCTCCTGTCTGGAGTCCTCCTCTTGCACCGTGGTGAGTGCATGGAGTTCTTCCAGAGCAGTTACTCCAGCAGTACGATCTCCGCGGATCCGGAGAACGCCTACTGGCGTTGGCATCTTCAACACCAGATAACTATAATGAGTAGCTACCATGAATTTGTACAGGGCAGGCCTACCCAAGATGGCATTGAAGGGTAAGTTGATCTGAGCGACGTCGAAGACCAACTTCTCGGTGCGGTACTTCTCTCGTGTCCCGAAGGTAACGGGGAGAGTAATAGCTCCGAGTGGGGTAATGGCCCCCCGGACCTACTCCGGAGAAAGGTCGAGAGGGGTGGAGATCCAAAGGTCGGAGCTGAAGCTTAGTGAAAGCTTCGAAGCTGATGAGGTTAAGCCCCGAACCTCCGTCTACCATGACATGGTGGAGCTGGATGTTATTGATGGTAGGAGATACCATCAAAGGTAACTGACCTGCTCCAACCATGCTCCGAGGGCAATCTGAAGCATCAAAAGTGATGGCAGTGTCCATCCACTTCCGATGAGGTTCTGGCCTGACTGTAGGAGCTACAGCGGCCATATCCCATCGCATAGTCTTGATGACGCGACGAGAGGTGATATCCCATGATCCACAAAAAATGGTGTTCATGGTCTTCCGACGCTCGTTGTCAGAGATGTCAGAATCATCGTCGACTGAGGTGTAAACGGCCTTCAGGACCTTTTTGGGATCCTGAAATCCTAACTCCTCTTCAGCCGGAGGTTCGTCGACTTTTTGCTTTCCTTCCCTCTATCGGAAAGGAGATTCTTCCCGGCGCTTGTTGTAGCGCTCGGCAAGGTTTTGGACCTCCCGACAGTCTTCCAAACTGTGGCTGCCCGTTTTGTGAATAGGACACCACACTTTGGGTTTGCCACCGTCTTCAGAAGACGGTCGAGGTCGCTTCTCGGGGCGTGGCCCCCGGCCACCCGGAGTTGCAGCAGCTGCAACGTTGGATGTGCCGGCCGACGGCTTTTTCTTGCCGTTGGTCTTCTTTTTCTTCTTGCCACCCCCGGAGGTAGCGGCTTCTTCTTTGGAGGATTTCTTGTGATCCTCTGAGGTTGGTTTGGAGTGCATCTCATAGCCCTCCGCAGCTCTGGCACATTTGTCAGCCAAGCTGAAGAGTTCCGTGACGCTGGTGATCTCCTTGATCGCCAGTTTCTCCAACATCTTCTTGTCCCGTACGCCCTGTCTGAATGCCACAATGACAGAGGCGCTAGAGATAGAAGGGATAGTGTTTCGTACCTGAGAGAACCTCTGGATGAATGATCGCAAGGATTCTCCCCGTTTTTGCATGACCACAAAAAGGTCTAGTTCAGTGCCTGGTCGGGTGTATGAACTCTCGAAGTTGGCAGTGAACTGCTAGCACAGCTCCTCCCAACTGTTGATAGAGTTGCGTGGAAGGCTCATAAACCAGGACCTGGCGGTCCTAGTTAAGGCCACTGGAAAATAATTGGCCATCACGGCCTCGTTTCCTCCAGCTGCCAAGATTGCAGTGGAGTAGATCTGAAGAAATTCGGCGGAATTGACAGTCCCATAGAAATTTTCCGGCAGGTGAGGCCGGAACTTCTGTGGCCACCTAACCATGCGCAGGTGCATGGCCAGAGCTGAACAGCCTCCTCCTACTCCTTCAGGAGTAGAAAAGTCCTGAGCTTCCCGTCTTTCACGGGCACGCTCAATATGGACTCAGACGTCCTGCTGGCGGTATCGGCGATCAAGCTCCGCCCGGAGGTCATGAGTTGAAAGCCTGGATACCGTGTGAGTGCGTCGTGCCCCGGAAGGCAATGACGTCACTTGTTGCGATGCAGCACATCTCCTGCTATTGGAAACGTGCGGACCAAGTCTTCCAGACAAAGTCCGCCGCTGCGACGGGGCTCGTCCTGAAGGAGGAGGACCCTGGTTGCTGAGGCGTTCGGCTGCTGCTGCAACCAAATGCACCACATCGGCCCTCCACTTCTCCAGCGCATCCCGGGATGCATCCGGAGGTGGTGGGCGTTGGAGAAGAGCACGCGCTGCATGGAGCGCGTGTTCCGGGTTGTCATGATTTGCCGACGCAGTAATTGACGCCGGTGCACCATCACGTTGCCCAGCACGATTTGCTGGAGGAGACAGTGGTGGTGGGAGTGTGACTCCTACTGGTGCTGAGGCTCCTGCTGGTGGCTGCCTATTGGAGGGATTGCCCCCAACAGCCTGAGCAGCAGGTTGACCGTTGGATGATCCAGCAGCTGAGTTCACCATTCTCAAAATCTCAGGCGCCCCCTACCTGGCGCGCCAACTGTCGGTGGTTTGGAACCGGCAGATCTCCCGACACTACTAAGTGTTATAGGAATTTGAAGTTCGGTGTGGGCGCGCGGAGATTCAATAAGGTGAATTGTAAATGGCACGGGAGACACAAGAGTTTATGTGGCTCGGGCCGCCTGAGCGTAATACCCTACTCCACGGGTGTGTTGGTTCTGTATTAGCTGTATGAGTTTGTATCGAGCGTCTATGGTGCGTGTCTCTATGTGTGTGTCTAGCCCCTTGAACGTGTCGTCGGCATGTCCTTTTATAGTACAAGGGCAGTCCATTACAGGTTAGCCTGGCCCGACATGTGGCCCCGGCGGTTACTAGTATTGATACACGTTTAATTGCTCTTAGTGACCCTATAACGGGCTTTGACAGCACCATTACTGGTGTTAAGATCGTCCGTTTAAGTGTCATTAATATGGTATTAATGGCACTTAATCGGGTCTTGAAGTCCTTGATTCCCCTTTGAAGATCCGGAGCTGTTGCGGGGTCTTCCGGAGGTTAGAGGCTGAAGATCCGATGATTGGACACGTGGCAGCTCCGGAGCTTGCTGTGGGAAACAGGTAGCTCCGGGGCTACCTGACACATGTCAGGTCCGGAGCTTCTCTCGGTCTGGGGTTAAGTCCGGAGGTGCCATTTCGGTACATGGCCCGGAGCTTCCCCCTTGTGGGCGGTAGCTCCGGTTTGGTAGTACATGTGGCGACCCTGGGATTAACCATGTTGGAGAAGCGGGTCCGGTTATGTCTGACATGTGGGCCTCCGAGGGTCTTCAAACCAAGTAGATGACTTTCCTTTGAGATCTTTGTAACCTCAAGGGGTGTACGGTTTCTAGGGTACCGACAAGTTTTATCTCAGCACTCCAGGAACTTGGCTCAAGCGACATGGACATTGGAAGTGATGAAGATGAAGATGATTTGGCAAACTTGTGCTTCATGGCGGGAAAGTCAAGATCAAGTATGGAGGAGGCAGAACACAACAGCGACAATGAAGAGGTATGTCCTACTTGCGAAGAAATGTGTGATGCTATTTCTCGTGCCACTGTTATTGTTAAGAAAAATGACAAAAAGCTGAGCAACAATGCTGTTAAAATTGAGTCACTAGAATCTGAAATTAATCGTTTGAAACCCTTGATTCCTAGTGATGATTTTTGTTACTCATGTGACTTAATATACGAACAATTGTCCTCCCTAACAAGTGCACATACCTCCACACTTGATAAACTTGAACTTGAAATTGAAAAGAACAAAAAGCTTGCTGCACATAATATTGGAAACTTAAAAGATGCTTCTTGTTCTACAATTGATTTGCATTGTTCTAGTTGTGATGACTTGATAAGAAACTGCAAGATGCTATGAATGAAATCTCTATATTGAACAATGCTTTACGTTGTCATGAAGTTAGATATTGTTCCAATTGCAAATTAAAAGAAAAAACTTCATGTGAAAATTGCCTTGATCCGTCCAATAAACTTGATAACATGCATAAGACATTTGATCGGTTTTGTAATGGGAATAAGAATCTAATCTTGCTGCTAAATTCATCCAAGTCTTGCAATGATAAAATTGGTTTAGGTTTTGATTCTCATGCTCATGCTAAGGCACATTCACCTAAAATTGTGAAGTCATTAGGAAGTGGTTTGATTCAAATAGTTCCCAAACAAAAATAAGTGGTTTTCAAATCTGCAGGAGTATTGTCTCATTCGGTTTCAAATAAAAATGTTGTTTGCTCATCTAGACATGAACACAAAGTTAAATTTCATTGTACCTACTGTGGTAGAGATGGTCATGTCATAGATTTTTGTTATAGACTAGCTAAAAAATAGAAAAGGGAAAGAATGGTTGCTAGATCTCATAACTTTCATGCAAAATTTGCTGCACATATTGAACCGAATGTACAACCTGCTTTTCTGAGTCGAAAACATTCAAAGTTTAACCCCGAACCTTCTGTTTTTGCCTCCGGAGCTACTGATTTTTGTGCTACACAAGTAACACCTTATAGGTCAGTAGTTAAGAATAAAAAATCTCAAACTTTGACTCATAAACCTGCTGTTTTGTTCCAGCTTTCGCGTGTTTTACTGTTGCATGTCGCGGGACTCAGTACTGGATTCCTAAATGCCTTTTGACTAACCCCAGTATTGAGTCATCAACGTATTGTGCTTCTATATGGGTTAAGTGTTTGAGGAAGGAGAACATTTGGATTGTGGATTCAGGTTGCTCACGCCACATAACCGGTAACAAAGATTGGTTCTCCTCCCTCTCTTTTGTGTTATGTGTAGAGAATGTTACTTTTGCCGATAATTCTTCAACTCCTATAATTGCTAAGGGTTCAGTTAGAGTAAATGATCACTACACTTTGAAGGATGTGGCACTTGTCAAAAATTTGAAATACAACTTGCTTTCTGTTTCACAATTGCTAGATGAAAATCTGGAAATTATTTTCAATAAAAACTACTGCAAAGTTGTAAGTTCAAATAGTGAGCTTATTTTTAACATGTCTCGGTTTGGAAGAGTTTTTTAAAGCTGATTTTGATATGTCTTCCTCTAAGCATAGGTGTCTAGTTGCTAATGATTCAAAGGACCTATATTTTTGGCAACGTAGACTTGGTCACGTAGGCTTTGATCACCTAACGCGTGTTAGTGCTCTTGATCGCATACGTGGGCTGCCTAAGCTTAAAGGGGACAAAGAAATTGTGTGCTCTTCTTGTAGACATGCTAAGATTGTTGTAGGTTCACATACTCCTCTCACAATGATCATGACAACTGAACCATGTCAACTTTTGCATCTTGACACCGTAGGACCTTCACGTGTTCAATCCTTCGGAGGTAAATGGTATGTTCTTATGATTGTTGATGATTATTCTAGATACTCTTGGGTTTACTTTATGGCGTCTAAGAATGAAGCTCTTAGTCACTTTAGAACTTTATTTCTTAGATTATCAATTGATCACCCAAGATCTTTAAAAGCAATTAGAAGTGATAATGGAACTGAATTTAAAAATCAATCTTTTGATCACTTTTGTGCTGACAATAGAATAGATCATCAATTTTCTTCACCATATGTACCTCAACAAAATGGTGTTGTAGAAAGAAAGAACAAAACCTTAGTTGAGATGGCTAGGACTATGCTTGATGAATGTCAAACTCCTAGGAAATTTTGGACTGATGCGTTAGCAACCGCTTGTTATGTCTCAAATCGTGTTTTCTTGCGTGCTAAGCTAGGTAAAACATTATATGAGCTCCGGTTTGGACATAAGCCCAGTGTTACACACTTTCGAGTCTTTGTTTGCAAATGCTTTGTTAAGAAACAGGGTAATCTTGATAAATTTGAACCTAGATCCATTGATGGAATGTTTCTTGGTTATCCATCTCATACTTGAGGCTATCGTGTGCTTTTACTTGACACTAAAAAAATTGTGGAGACTTGTGAAGTGTCTTTTGATGAAGCTAGCCCAGGTACAAGCTCAAACATTGCAGGTCCAGATCCATATCCGCAGGAGGGAGCATTTTCGTTGAAAATGAAGAGGAATTGGAGCTGCTGCCTGAAAATTCAGCAGCTAAAGACTTTGGTTCAGCTCCGGATGTTAATTCTCAACCAGCACCGACAACCATCAATGCTGATTCAAATCATCCTCAAGTCACAAGCTCATCGATTTGTGATGAACATGAAGAAGAAGAAGCTTGTGAGACATCTGTTCCCCTACGGTTTTACAAAGATCATCCCTCACAACAGATGACTGGAAGATTGTACGAACGAGTTACACGGTCCAGGTTTTGCGATCCAAACTCTTATGCTCATTCTGCTTTTGTTGCTTCTTTTGAACCCAAAGATATATCACACGCACTCACTAATGAATCTTGGATTATTGCCATGCAATAAGAGTTAGAAAATTTTGAAAGAAATAATGTTTGGAAACTTGTACCTCCACCTCAAGGTCACACTTTAATTGGAACTAAATGTGTATTTAAAAATAAACAAAGTGAGGATGGGGTTATGGTTAGGAATAAGGCTAGGTTGGTTGCTCAAGGTTTCACTCAAGTTGAAGGTCTATATTTTGATGAATCTTTTGCTCCTGTTGCTAGATTAGAAGCCATAAGAATTTTGTTAGCTTTTGCTGCATCTATTGGTTTTAAACTATATCAAATGGATGTTAAAAGTGCTTTTCTTAGTGGCTACATAGATGAGGAGGTTTATGTGAAACAACCACCGGTTTTTGAAAATCCAGATTTTCCTAATCATGTTTACAAACTGTCCAAAGCCTTGTACGGTCTCAAACAAGCCCCTAGAGCATGGTATGATAGGTTAAAAACATTCTTACTTGAAAAAGGGTTTACCATGGGCAAGGTTGGTAAAACTCTTTTTGTGCTTAAGCATGGAAATGACTCATTATTCGTTCAAGTGTATGTGGATGATATTATCTTTGGTTGTGCTTCTCATGATCTTGTGTCCAAGTTTTCAGCAATGATGAGTTCCGAATTTGAAATGAGTATGATGGGTTAACTCACTTACTTTTTGGGGCTGCAAATCAAGCAAACCAAGGAAAGTACCTTTGTGCATCAGACAAAGTACACAAAAGACCTCCTAAGGTGCTTCAACATGGACAAAAGCAAGCCTCTTCGAACACCAATGTGAACAGCAACAACACTTGGACTTGATGAAGATGGTGAACCTATGGATCAAAAAGAATATAGAAGCATGATCGGATCACTTTTGTACCTCACAGCATCAAGACCAGACATGCAATTCAGCGTATGTCTTTGTGCACGGTTTCAAGCCTCCCCACGTGCTTCACATTGTCAAGCCGTCAAAAGGATTTTCAGGTACTTACACGGAACTCAAGAATTTGGAATATTTCTTCCTTCTTCCTCAACAGTTACTTTGAAAGCTTTTTCGGATGCTGATTTTGGGGGTTGTAGGATTGATAGGAAAAGTACTTCCAATGCTTGTCATTTTCTTGGTAATTCTCTTGTTGCTTGGTCCTCTAGAAAACAAAATTCAGTTGCACAATCCACAGTCGAATCTGAATATGTAGCTGCTGCTAGTGCTTGCTCACAAATTCTTTTGATTGTTCAAACACTTAAGGACTATGGGGTTGATCTAGATAGTGTTCCACTGTTCTGTGATAACACTAGTCCCATTTGCATTGCTAAAAACCCCGTGCAACATTCTAGAACTAAGCACATTGACATTAGGTATCACTTTCTCCGAGATAATGTTGAAAAAGGAAACATTGTGCTTCACCATGTAGATACCGAACAACAATTGGCTGACATTTTTACAAAACCTTTGGATTTAACTCGTTTTTGTTACATTCGTAGTGAAATAGGGGTTATGCATCCTCATGGCTTAAATTGAGGGGGAGTTTTGAAACATGGGATGTCTATGTGCGAATCTGAAATTAAAATAATATGAGCATAGTATTTCATATATATATGACTTTGTGATTCCTTTTACATGCTGAAAGTTCTTACTACATTACTCGTGTTATACATTTTGTAGTTTTTGCCATGTCTAGTAATTGGAATAATTACTTACACTAAAACTGGTCATGGTCGAACTTTCTTGCTGTTTTGAACTTGTTACATGTTCACAAGTGCTTTTAATCAATTAAGAATTAATCAAGTAATCAACTCACATGTTGAGTTTTTATGAACAAATATAAATTGAGAGAAGATCAAAAGAATATGCATGCATCGCACTTCTTCTTTTGAGATGGCTTATCATTGCACTTAGATATGAACTTGGAAGAAGTTGTGTATGACTAAAACCATGTCCTTAATCTTCTGATTGTCAAATGACATATGCTTGGCTTGGTTGGTTAGAATAAGGCAGATGCGCATATAATCTCTCGCAAATATCATATGATCTAAATTTATGCTTTGAAATATAATAAAATGCAGCAACTAGTGTCATGATTTCAGGTTTTGAAATAGTTAAGTTTGTGAGATCATGACTTACTAAGTTCAAAATTACATTTGATCTCTAGCATGGCTTACACTACTTTATGTATTTCATTGATGTGATAATGCAAGGTACTTGATAGTATGACTTGGATGAGCTTTGTTTATATGTATATGTTATAGTATGCTCATAAAAACTAAAGGGGGGGGGAGATAATTTGTTTATATGCTCATGACTTGCTGAATACATTATCAAAGGGGGAGAGATAAGCATGAAAAGAAAGAGAATATGTGCATAAGGAGAGATAATATGGGATAATTTTTGGATTTTCTTCTCATTTTACTTTTGATTTACAAAGGGGGAGAAATATCCTTCAAAACTCTTATGTGAATAAGCCAATGTTCGGATTTTAAATGGTGTTGCCAATGCATTCATCAAGGGGGAGATTGTAAGACCTATGTGTGCCGAATACATTGGCTTGTAGTGAATACACTTTCTTTGACGATAAAAGTTTTGAATATCACCAAAACACCTTTTTATTAAGGTCCGACTAGTTTTGGTTAGCTCCGGTGAGTTTTGTCTTTAGCTCCGACATGTCTTTGATAGCTCTGGCGTGTTTTTGTAGGCTCCGAGTTGATTTTTCTAGCTCCGGCTTTTGGGTTTACTAGTTCCAACTAGTTCTGGTTAGTTCCGGCGCTAGGTTCTACTAGCTTTTGTTAGCTCCGGCTCAAGGTCCGGGTTGCTCTGGCAAGGTCCGGAACTTGACTGCAGTGCTTCTCCTTTTCATTTGCAATGTTTCATACTTGCTTTACATCTCTGGAAATATTGCTTAGTATTCATTTTCTAAGTCTTTGGTGCGTTTTTGGTTGACATGGATGATATCGTGTTTGTGTGGTTTTGCAACATGCTTATGTGAGGTTCTTACGTAAGGTGTTGTGTTCGGAACTAACTTGAGTCAAGTCGTGGACTTGGGCTCGTATGGATTGGTTGTTTATTCATGTGCTGGTGCTTCTTGAGTTCAAGACATGGCTAGTGATGGGATCCATTGGACTAGTCTCAGGGAGGAGATGAGGTTCCTACAACCAAATTCAGGAGGAATTGTGGTTGAGCTGATCAGAAGGTTACGCAACATGATTGAATCAAGAACAATGCATGTGAAGGTATTGTAGACGTCATTGGAAGATGTTTGCACATGTGCAAGAAGTGCATGGACGTGGATACATGGTTCCGAGACGTGATGAAGAGATGTGGACGTAAAGAGTTGGTCGGAAAGGTCCAACCGACTAGGTTATGGACTCAGGCTGCGGCTGAGTCAGGTTTGACTCAAATATGGAAAGATTTGAGTTGGTTACGATAAGATTTCGTGTGGGTCACGAATTTGAGTTCTTTAGGAATGTGGGATACGTTCCTAAGGTGTTTGGAAGTCTTAAGATTGCTTCTATCTGCGTATAGAAGAATCCTAAGCAGTGATGGAAAGTTACGATTCGTGAACAGAGTTGGATTAGGTTCCTGATCTGAGTTGAGTTTGCTTTCGAGCTGGTTATATAAGCAAGGGAGCTGAGAGCTCGTGGTGCACGATTTTGGGGATGTTCCTCTTGTGTTCTATTGAATAAATTTCATAGTTTGAAGGAACGTTTGTGCCTTGTTCGTCCGACTTGTTCCAGACAAGTTTTACTCATCGAGTTTCTAGACAGCATTATCTTTCGTTGATGGTTTTATCATGACTCAAGTTTTAAAGATCCAATTGACGTGATTCTTTTTGTTTTGTCTTCACAACTTGATTATCTATCATCTGTCAAAATTT
Source organism: Tuctoria greenei (assembly GCA_036927565.1). Classification (NCBI taxonomy): domain Eukaryota; kingdom Viridiplantae; phylum Streptophyta; class Magnoliopsida; order Poales; family Poaceae; genus Tuctoria; species Tuctoria greenei. Next base: position 135,076,930 of record JAYESD010000001.1, on the reverse strand, counting down.
CACGGTCATTGGATTTGTGGTCTATGATCTACACGAGTTTCTTGGCAGATTGACCTTTGTTTTATCTTTTGATCATAACTTGAGTTTTTCTCGACGGATTTGAGTGATTCTTGTTGTTTTGTCTTAGTGACTTGATTCTCTCTGATATCTATCACTTTTGTCACGATGAAACCCGTTTAGATTAGTCTCACACACGATTTCTTTAATAGATCGTTTTTCTGCCGAAGGGGTTGGGGTTTAATTGTTTTCGCTGTGTAAGATTTTTAAATCTACCATTCACCCCCCTGGTAGCTTTTCACGTGCTCTTCGATCCTACACAAAACTAGGTCGGGGTCGGCTCGTGACCCATCTCCCGCTCCTGAAAAAACTCGTTCCACAAAAGCTTCTGCCTTTGCGTACCACTCATTTGAGTGACCACCGGTTCTGCTCTTCCAACCAGTGTACATTCAACTACGATCTTCGCCCATGTTGGACTCTGCAATTAATAGCCAGACAAATTACCGTTAGTTTATCATTAATTTATGCACGATAGAGAAAATAATGATAGAGACAGTGAACTGGGTCTGGGCCTACTCGAAGCCCGACACGGGCCATGCTCGGGCTTGACCTCAGACCCCGCTCGGCCGCCCTCGGCTCCCTCCCTCGCCTCCAGCACCTCAGGCGAGCCCGATGAGCGACGACTCCTAGACTCTCGTCTAGAGGAGACGAGGCAAGGACCTAGTAGGTCTACGGCGAGCTGACAAAACTGTTGGTGAAGAAGCTGCGAAGGAGGTGACGAGGCGCGAGGAGGTGACCACGGCTCGGCTGGGCTTCGAGCCAGCACAACACGCTGAGCCCGCAAACGGTATACAAGATAGATTACGTCTCACAAATCACAAAATTTCGGCAACATAACGCTGCATATTTAACACTACACCCCCCTATTCGGTGCAATTCTTAATGTGCAAAGGGGGGCAACGGGTTAGCTGGGAAACCTGTTGCCTTACGGATGTTGCGAGTCAAGGAAAATACTCGCAACATACATTTTTGGAGTTTTCATCGTCTTATATGTACTCACAAACACGCGCGATGTGAACGGGGGGTCTTGTGGTGGAGAGATACCTGGTTACAGACTTTTAGGGTTAGTAATGGGCTGCACAACTGAAAGCATCTAGGCCCCATGAGGTACGGTTTCGGTGATTAATGACAACCATTCGATATTACTAATGAATTTGTGAATGCAAGGTCTCAATGACACTCAATCAAATGAAATCAAAATTACATTGGAGACCCATATAAAATCAACGAATGAGATCAAATCAAATCATATGAAGACAAGAAGTGAAAGCTCTAACTTGATATCACTCAATGCTTGAAGACAATCAAAACAACACTTCAAACAAATGTCAAAGAGGTCACAAGTTCAAAATTCCAAAAGAACAACTCAAAACAACTCGAAGTCAACAAGTTGAACACACCGGATCATCCGATGGCCTTGGAGTTGACTGCATCGGTCAAGTTGGTTCAACTGAAGAAGAAGACCTCAGACAAATGCACTCACCGGATCATCCGATGTGAATGGCTCAGTGACATCGGTCCATCATCACAGATTGCAATACCATTGGACCAAGTGAAGCACCGGATCATCCGATGTACAGACTTACATACATCGGTCGATCACTCCAGTGAGCCTCAAGATCAAGCAAAATTCTGGAGGAGGAGCCACCGGATCATCCGATGAGAAGACAGATCAACATCGGTCTAACAACGATCATATCTGACACAGTGACATCAGCTAATTTGGCTTTGACCGATGTTAACTAAAGGGGAGACATCGGATCATCCGGTGTTCGCAGAGAAGTGATGTCAGCCTACTTTTCCAACGGCTATCTCGTGGAGGCTGACTATTTATACCCCTTCAACCTGTCAAATCGACAAGACTTGAAGCCCAGACATACTCTACACATCCTAGAGCATTCAAGCAATAGAGCAATCACTTTCACATCATTTGTTCATCATTTGTACACCAAGAGATAGGCTAGAACTAGCTAGAGATAGTGCTTGGGTGCCTCCATTCTTGGTGATTGGAGTCTCTAGTGTAGTGAGAGCCATAAGGGAGTGTCCCTTGGTGTGTGCAACTTCCGGAGCTTGCCAAGAAGATTGTGGAAGCCCGGAGGATCCCAAAGTGTACAAGGCTTGAGCTCCACCTTGCCGAGGTTGGCGAACGGAGAAGAATAGTGAAGAACCCCCTAGTCTCGGTGACTTGGGAGTGGCAAAACCCTTCGGTGGGTGCCACAACGTGGATGTAGGAAGATCCTTGTGATCTTACCGAACCACGGGATAAACTCCGTGTCCCTTGAGCGTTTGCATCCCTCTCCCTTTTACTCTTATGCAATCTTCATTTCGCAACTTTAATTTACATTGATTGCATAGTTTAATTGCATAGGGAATTGGGCTTTAAGTTATTAGTTTGTAATTGTCTTAAAATTTGAAAGAAAGCCCAATTCACCCCCCCCCCCTCTTGGGCGTTTCGATCCTTACAATTGGTATCAGAGCCTTGTTGCTCATTGGATCATTCTAGCTTCACCGCTAGAGAGCTTAAATGGCCAAGAATGGGGGTTCGGTTCCTATCTTCGAGGGCAAGAACTTTGCCTATTGGAAAGCACGCATGCGTGCCTACCTAGAGGCTATTGCTCCCGAAGTTTGGGAAGCGATCCATGCGGGATTTGGAGATCACACTTATATTGGTGATCAAATTAAATGGGATGCTAAGGCTAGAAATGCAATATATGAATGCATAAGTCAAGACGTATTTGCTAGAATTGCTAGTAAAGAGAAAGCTTGTGAAATTTGGGCATGTCTAATTGAAATTCATGAGGGCTCATCTCGTGTTAAAGAACTCAAATATCACTTGCTAAAATCCAAGTATGATGAATTCAAAATGCTTCCTCATGAGAATGTTAACCAAATGTTTTCTCGCTTAAATGTGCTCATTGAGGAGATTAACGCACTTGACATTGCTTCTCTTGGTAAGGGACTTATCAACCGCAAGATCCTCATGCTTCTACCTAAGCCCAAGTACAACATTATCAACTCAATGCTCCAAAAGGAATCACTTGACAACATTGAAGTCTCGGAGCTCATTGGAGAAATTCATGCTCATGAGATGAGCGTACATGGAATGATGGAGGAGTCATCGTCAAAAACTATTGCTCTCAAGGCTTCAACCAAGAAGACAACTCCCAAGAAAAAGAAAGTGGTTGAGCCTAGCTCAAGCGAAGAAGAGCAAGCAACAAGCGAAGATGACGATGATGAGCTTGCGTTGATGATGAGAAAATTCTCACGTCTAAACTCCAAAATCGCAAAGAAGGGATATTCCTTTGATCCAAAGAAGAAAGCCTTCCTCCCAAGAAAAGACGAAAACAAGACATGCTACAATTGTGGTGAACAAGGCCACATATCATATGATTGTCCAAGACCCGACAAGAGGAAGGACAACCACAAAGGAAAGCATAGAAAGCTAGAAGAAAGTGATGAAGATGAAGAAGAGGTCAAACCCAAACGCTCCTTTGGAAAGAAGAAATTTGACAAGGGCAAGAAGACCAAGCTCTTTCCAAAGAAGAGAAGAGGGCCTCAAAAAGTCTTCATGTGCGAGGCAAATGAGTGGATCACGGATGAAGAGTCAAGCGATGAAGAGAGTGAAGATGAAGAAAACTTGGCGGGCCTTGCCATCGTCGACAAGGACAACTCACCTCTTCGTCCACCTCCTATGTGCCTCATGGCTAAAGGTAACACTAAGGTATGTGATGATTCTAGCGATGATGATGATGAGCTCTCCCCCGATGAACTAGCATCTATGATTAATGAATACCATGTCATCATAAAAAGGGAAAAGAGCAAGGTTAAAGCACTTGAACAAGCTTGTGCTAAACTTGAGAGTGCGAAGCTCGATTTGCATGACAAGTATGTAACCATACTTAAAGAGCATGACACGCTCAAAACACATGTCAAGCAAATCGAGGAGGAAAATGCTCAAATCAAGCTTGATCATCATAAGCTTGACTTAGCAAACCAAGCACTCTTGGGAAAGCACAATGACTTGGTTCAAAAACATGAAGTGCTTAACCTTGCCTATGAGGCAATTGAACTAAAAATGAAAAACATGAAAAAGGAAACCCTTGATGGCAAAGTATCAACTATTTCACATGCCACTAATACTTTGGATAAGTCTTTGCCTTTGAAAGCTAGCCTTAGGGAGAAGGAATTGATGGATGAAATTGAAAGTCTCCGCACTAGTGTGGTGAGACTTTCCAAGGGGGAGGACAAGCACAAGGAAATCCTCTACCAACAAGCCAAAGGCTTCAACAAGAGAGGACTTGGATCCTTCCCGGTGCTCAACAAAGGGAAGGTGCCCTCACCGGAGCTTAGGACGAGCTTCATCAAAGAAGTTGGATCCTATTGCCAACATTGTGAGGTCACCGGACACCACACGAGGGAGTGTCCTCTTCCCAACCGTCCTTCTCCCAAATTGCATCCTAACTACAAATCTACTTTCCATGATTATCACTATATCTCAAGCAAAGTAGGTGGCAAGGTGAAGGCAAGGTTCATCGGAAAAGATATTAAGGGCATGAAAGGGAAGCTCCCCAAGCAACTTTGGGTCCCAAAATCACTTGTATCACACATACAAGGACCTAAGTTAGCTTGGGTGCCTAAACTCAAAAACTAACTTCATATGTGTAGGTGAACTACAAAGCCGGAGGAAAACATTGGGTACTCGATAGCGGGTGCACTCAACATATGACCGGCAATGATGGTATGTTCACCACCATAGAGAACCCCGATAATCATGAACAAGTCACCTTTGGTGACAACTCAAAGGGGAAGGTAATTGGTTTAGGTAAAATTGCTATTTCACATGATTTGTCCATTTCTAATGTACTATATGTTAAGTCACTTAGTTTCAATTTACTTTCCATTGCACAACTATGTGATCTTGGACTAACGTGCACCTTTGACAAGAATGGTGTTGTAGTAACTAGTGAATCAAGCAAAGAACTAATATTCAAAGGATTTCGGCATGGACATCTTTACTTGGTGGACTTCTCCAACAAGGATGCTAGCTTGACCACTTGTCTTTTCACCAAGACAAGCTTGGGTTGGCTATGGCATCGACGCATTGCTCACATTGGGATGAGCAAGCTTAAGAAGTCGTTCAAGCTTGGGATGGTCACCGGCGTGAAGGATGTCACGTTTGAGAAGAACAAGCTTTGTAGTGCTTGTCAAGCCGGGAAGCAAGTTGCTTCACACCACCCAATGAAGACAATGGTGTCAACCTCCAAGCCGCTTGAACTACTCCACATGGACCTCTTCGGACCATCCACATATCAAAGTCTTGGTGGTAACTTCTATTGTCTTGTTATCGTTGACGATTATTCTCGATATGCTTGGACTTTGTTTTTAGGTGACAAGGGTGAAACTCCGGAGGTTTTCAAGACCTTTGCCAAACGTGCTCAAAGGGAATTTCAACTTCCCATCATCAAAGTCCGGAGTGACAACGGCACCGAGTTCAAGAACTACAACATTGGGGAGTGGTGTGATCATGAAGGCGTGAAGCATGAGTTTTCGGCCACATACACCCCCAACAAAACGGTGTCGTTGAAAGGAAGAACAAGACCCTTATCACCCTTGCAAGAGCAATGCTTGATGACTATGGCACGTCGGAGAAGTTTTGGGCCGAAGCAATCAACACGGCGTGCCATGCCGCAAATAGGGTCTATCTTCACCGACTACTCCAAAAGACCCCATATGAGCTCCTCATTGGGAGAAAGCCCAACATCTCCTACTTTAGAGTCTTTGGGTGCAAATGCTATATCTACCGCAAGAAAAGGCTAGGTAAGTTTGAAAGAAGATGTGATGTTGGTATTTTTCTTGGTTATGCATCAAACTCAAAAGCATATCGAGTATTCAACCAAACCTACGGTCTAGTTGAAGAAAGTTGTGATGTTGAGTTTGATGAGACTAATGGCTCCCAAGAGGAGAGTTTTGGTCATGATGAAATAGATGATGAGCCTCTACGAGAAGCCATGAAAAACATGACCATTGGAGACATCAAGCCGGAAGTTGAAGAGGGCCATGATCAAGGGGGAGCATCAAGTTCCAACATCAACACCTCCATGATGCCTCAAGTTGACGAAGAAGAAGAAGAGAAGGATGATCCATTGCCAATGCAAGATTCACAAGCCACACAACACCAACAACAAGAAGAAGTCCATGATCAAGTCCAACCACAAGAGGAACAACAAGCTTCACCACCGCCAAGTGGCTCACAACCACTTATGAGGCATGGACGCATCTCCAAGGCGCATCCAATGGACCAAATCATTGGAAGTCCTTCAAGGGGCGTAAGTACTCGTTCCCGCCATGTCGCCTCATTTTGTGAGCACTACTCTTTTGTTTCGTGTGTAGAACCCACTCATATAGAGGAAGCACTTCAAGATCAAAATTGGGTGATGGCCATGCAAGAAGAACTCAACAACTTCACCCGCAATGAAGTTTGGGTATTGGAGGAGCGACCCAAGGACAAGAACGTCATCGGTACGAAGTGGGTATACCGGAACAAGCAAGACGAGATTGGCGTTGTGGTCCGCAACAAGGCAAGACTTGTGGCCAAGGGTTTTTCACAAGTTGAAGGACTAGACTTTGGAGAAACATTCGCTCCGGTCGCTCGGTTAGAAGCTATTCGCATACTCCTTGCTTTTGCTTCACATCACAATATAATGCTTTATCAAATGGATGTTAAAAGTGCTTTTCTCAATGGCTATATTAACGAACTTGTTTATGTTGAGCAACCTCCCGGGTTTGAAGATCCGAGGAATCCTAACCACGTGTATAGGTTACACAAGGCGCTCTACGGGCTCAAGCAAGCACCTAGGGCGTGGTATGAACGACTAAGGGATTTCCTAGTCATGCAAGGTTTCAAGATCGGGAGGGTGGACACTACACTCTTCACCAAGCACATCGACGGGGATTTATTCATTTGTCAAATTTATGTCGATGATATCATTTTTGGCTCAACTAACAAATCTCTTAGCCATGAGTTTGGCACCATGATGTCTAGGGAATTCGAGATGTCAATGATTGGAGAGCTCAACTTCTTCCTTGGATTCCAAATCAAGCAACTTCAAGAGGGGACCTTCATCTATCAAGAGAAGTACACAAAGGACCTCTTGAAGAAATTTGAGATGGGAGAGTGTAGCTCAAGAAGCACTCCAATGGCGACAAATTGTCATCTCGACGCGGACATGGACGGTAAACCTATTGATCAATCTCATTATCGTTCTATGATTGGCTCATTGTTATATCTTACCGCATCTAGGCCCGATATTATGTTTAGTGTGTGCTTGTGTGCTCGCTTTCAAGCGGCACCTAAAGAATCGCACAAGAAGGCGGTCTTTAGGATACTTCGGTATCTCAAGCATACCTCAAGTGTAGGTTTGTGGTACCCCAAGAACGCTAGTTTCCATCTCTTGGGATACTCGGATTCGGACTTTGCCGGATGTCGTGTGGATCGCAAGAGTACCTCCGGTGGGTGCCACTTACTTGGGCGTTCCCTAGTATCTTGGTCAAGCAAAAAGCAAAATTCCGTGGCTTTGTCCACCGCGGAAGCGGAGTATATAGCAGCCGGTGCATGTTGTGCCCAAATTCTATATATGAAGCAAACCCTTTTGGACTTTGGAATTAAAATTGGTTGTGTGCCTCTCCTTTGTGACAATGAAAGTGCGGTTAAGATAGCTAGAAACCCCGTTCAACACTCCCGCACTAAGCACATCGATATTCGCCATCACTTCTTGCGTGATCATGAGGCTAAAGGAGACATCTCTTTGCAAGGTGTTAGATCCAAAGAACAATTGGCGGATATCTTCACAAAACCACTTGATGAGAAAACCTTTTCTAGACTTAGAAGTGAATTAAATGTGCTAGATGCATCTAACGTCATGTAAGTTGCCATGTTCATGTAAGGATGCATATCATATAGGTCTTGTCTAACTCCCAAAGGATAGGGGCAAGCTAGAAGTAGTTTTCCCTGAGGAAGCCTTTGGAAGGTTCAAACTTGGCAAGATAGATTTATTTTATGCCTTGCATGATCCCTGCCATATAAACTTACACTCATTTAATCTCTTGCACTATAATTTGTTTGGCATTGCATACGGTAGATTGTCACAAAGGGGAACCCACCTCATGAGAAGGAGACTTGTTTGAAATGCAATATCTCAACTCATATAAGGTGGAAAGAACAAAATGTTAGGTACGTTAATGCCTAGAGGATCATGCTTCAAAGAGATAGAAGTCTTCATACTCTACCTCACAAAGCATGGGCCTTACATTTTATTTGGATATTTTCCTCCATTTTTCTCGGTGTTCCATTTGTGTTAAGGTCTAGCCAAGCTATTGGCATATTAGCTTCTTGAGGGGTAAAGGGTTGCCCAAAAGGTCCTAAGACATGTGTTTCTCCTCGATTGTTTGTTTGGTCAAAGGACATATATGGGATGTTTTCGTTCTGTTGTCATCGGATTATCCGATGCCTATGTCAATCCCTCATCGGTCAAATAGGTGTTCAATCCTCAAAGCCCAACTCTGTCAGAACCTCAAATGATCCGATGCGTTCATCCTGGAAAACATCGGTCCATCCGATGTTCACTCTTCTGGAGCTGTGATCTATTCAACCGTTGTCTACCTCCCTCTAACGTCGGATCATCCGGTGTCAACATCACTCGGTTGAACACCCTCACTGTGATATTCGACCGATGTTCAAAACCCTAAACGTCGGTCCATCCGATGTCAAAAGCAATTCTTGAATATCCTTTCTGTGGCAATTGACCGATGCTCACTTCACATATCATCGGTCCATCCGGTGTTTAAATAACGGCTAGGGTTTGGGTCCCACTATTTAAACACCCGCGCCGCCACCTCCTTCTCTCTCCCCGACACCCCTATCTCTCGCCGCCGCCGACCACCCTCTCCCTCGCGCCGCCGCCTCTCCCTCGCCTGCAGCGCCGCCGCCGGCCGCCGCCGCCGTCCCTCTGCTCGCGCCGCCGCTGCCGGCGACCCCCACGCCACCACTGCCCGCGCACCACGCCACCTCCGCCGGCAGCCGTCGCCGCCGCCGCCCTAGACGCCGTCGCCGCCACTCACCACCACGCCCAAGCATCGCCGCCGCCTCTCTCCACCGCCAAAGCTGCTCCACGCTTACACCACCAACGTGCGCCATCTCCGATCATCTCCACCTCGCTAGGGTTTCCCGGTCCGTTGAGCTTCACGCCCCGTCGTCGACTCCGTGCAATCTCGTGATCGTGATGGCTCGTGACCGGAAGAACAAGGGCAAGGCCGTCGCGGAGCCCGCCGCGAAGAAGCGCAAACTATCGAAGGATGAGAAGAAGGCTCTAATGGCCGCTCGCGCCGCCGAGGAGCGTGAGCGAGGCCGTGGGGGCACCCTGAGGATTCGCGAGGCCCGTCCAAGGCCGCCTCCCGTGGTCGACGACTCCGACGCCGAAGAGGAGCCAGTTGAGCCCCTCGTCCGCCGGCGCTCAGCCCGGACGCGTGGGGGTCACGCCGAGGCTGCTCCTCGTCCGAGACCGACGGCTGCCGACCGTCGTGAGGACCGGGAGGCTGAGAGGGACATCCATGAGATGGACACGGCCGTCCGGGTCAGTGAAGGAGTCCGTCTTGTGGACTACCGGAAGATGAAGGCTAAGCAACTCCGGAAGCTCAGATGGAGTGTTCTGCTCGAGGAGTGGTTCCCACAGCCCCGAGAGCTTCTTGTGGACAGTCGCTTCTGGACTGTCACCCAGGCGTCTCTCTATGAGACCTACAAGCGCCGAGGGCACAAGCTTTTTCAGCACAACCACTTGGACTGGAGGCAGCTTGCAGTGGCAGCGCAGACTGAGGTCCGCCCTTTCTTTGAGAGATACAGAGGCTTGGTAGAGCTACTGGATTATGAGAGAAGTGCGTATGTGGAAGAGTGGGTCCGTGTCTTCTACGCGACCCTGTACATCTCAGAGGGCAGGAGGTCGATTGCCTTCATGTTCAATGGTCAGCACTACCACCTCTCGAGGCAGACTTTGGGGCATATTCTTGGTTTGGACCTGCACGACACCAGCGTACACGAGAAAGTCTATGGGCAGGCAGATCCACCAAGGAGGCCACTTACTGGAGGGGTAGCACCACAGCTGGACGAGATCCGCTCTTTGTTTGGCCCCTCGTTCTCTCCAGACCAGCCGAGAGTTCCAGCTCTCCTGACCCCAGCTGCGCGTATTGTGCACCTCGCCTTGCGCCGCACGCTCCTGCCGAGGTCAGGTTACTTGGAGGGGTTCACGAGCCTGCAGCAGACCCTCCTGTTCTACATAATGAACGGGATGGATTTTGATATCGTGGACATACTCCTCTGTGAGATGGAAGACGTAATCACGGATGGAATCGGCATGATGAGGCAGATGGTCTATGGGCACTGGATTAGTTACATTTGCTCTATGGTGGTGCCTGAGGGACATACAGCACAAGCCCAGCTAGCTGACGAGAGTGTGACTCGCTTCAGTCACTATCGTGCCTCTGCTCCTGGAGACCGTCGCCTTGGTCGTCCAGTTGAGCGCCAGGTCCGGGCCCGTCTGTCAGAGGAAGACTGGTCCAACCTAGAGCGGGAGGACGAGAGGCTTGCTGAGGCTGAGGCTCAGGGGGAGGACCTGCAGCACATCTGGTCTGAGAGCGACACCGACGATAGTGTCGAGGAGTACTTCCCTCCCCCTCCACCTTCACCGAGGCAGCACGACGCCGAGGCAGGAGGATCAGCTGCTCCGCCACCGACACCTCCTTCTGTGTCCGAGGCGCAGGTGACGCAGCCGTCTGAGCTGACGTCGCTTCTCCAGCAGATGATCGAGCAGCAGCGCCAGGACAGGCTCGCAGCTGAGCAGGCCAGGGCGGAGCAGGCTGCTCACCTGGCACAGCTGCAGCGGCAGCAGCAGGAGCTCCAGCTAGAGATCGCCCGTCAGAGGCGAGAGGATACGGACCGGTTCACCAACCTGGTAGATCAGATGCACCGCCGTACCCTCGACCAGCAGCAGCAGACCCAGCAGGCCATGATGGGGATCCTAGGGTTGATCACCAACCTTTACACTCAGACCGGGATCGCCCTTCCTCCACAGCAGCCTGGACTGGGACTGGCTCCAGGTGTTGCTCAGGTGCCCACTACTCCCATCCCTTCCATCAGTATGTCACCACTTCTGGCATCTAGCGCACCGATTCACTCACCACTGCCGGCGACGATCTTGTTCCAGCAGACACCGGCGTCCGTGGTGAGCGCTCCACTTCCTCCAGCTCCTCCGGCACCTCCAGTACCAGCTTCCTCTCCTCCAGCACCGGCAGCGGACCCTCCAGCTCCCGCCGCCCCGGCAGCTCCTACGACCGGCGACTCCAGCTCCGACGACTGCGATGGTTCTCAGTTCGTCCTCGCGCCCAGCTCTCAGGGTCTATAGGCGTTTCTGATCCCTTTTTGGTGTCTTGATGCCAAAGGGGGAGAAGATGTAGAAGAGTCAGGGGGAGTGGTAGTCTCAGGGGGAGTGTAGGGAGTGTGTGTGTGTGCTTATCCTTTGTATTCATGCTTGTTATCCTTTGTATTCATGCTTGAGTACTCTTTTGTAATTTTAATTAAGCACTCTTTCACTTGTCTCATTTGCTTATGTTTTTAATCAATTGAGCTTTTCGCACCACAAATTTCTTTTGCGTTTTACAAGCTTAATGTGTCCTATGCTGTATACATTGCATATATACTTGAGCATTATCATCAAATTCATTATTATTGCGCTTTAAATTATTGTGTTGTCATCAATCACCAAAAAGGGGGAGATTGAAAGCATCTAGGCCCCATGAGGTACGGTTTCGGTGATTAATGACAACCATTCGATATTACTAATGAATTTGTGAATGCAAGGTCTCAATGACACTCAATCAAATGAAATCAAAATTACATTGGAGACCCATATAAAATCAACGAATGAGATCAAATCAAATCATATGAAGACAAGAAGTGAAAGCTCTAACTTGATATCACTCAATGCTTGAAGACAATCAAAACAACACTTCAAACAAATGTCAAAGAGGTCACAAGTTCAAAATTCCAAAAGAACAACTCAAAACAACTCGAAGTCAACAAGTTGAACACACCGGATCATCCGATGGTCTTGGAGTTGACTGCATCGGTCAAGTTGGTTCAACTGAAGAAGAAGACCTCAGACAAATGCACTCACCGGATCATCCGATGTGAATGGCTCAGTGACATCGGTCCATCATCACAGATTGCAATACCATTGGACCAAGTGAAGCACCGGATCATCCGATGTACAGACTTACATACATCGGTCGATCACTCCAGTGAGCCTCAAGATCAAGCAAAATTCTGGAGGAGGAGCCACCGGATCATCCGATGAGAAGACAGATCAACATCGGTCTAACAACGGTCATATCTGACACAGTGACATCAGCTAATTTGGCTTTGACCGATGTTAACTGAAGGGGAGACATCGGATCATCCGGTGTTCGCAGAGAAGTGATGTCAGCCTACTTTTCCAACGGCTATCTCGTGGAGGCTGACTATTTATACCACTTCAACCTGTCAAATCGACAAGACTTGAAGCCCAGACATACTCTACACATCCTAGAGCATTCAAGCAATAGAGCAATCACTTTCACATCATTTGTTCATCATTTGTACACCAACAGATAGGCTAGAACTAGCTAGAGATAGTGCTTGGGTGCCTCCATTCTTGGTGATTGGAGTCTCTAGTGTAGTGAGAGCCTTAAGGGAGTGTCCCTTGGTGTGTGCAACTTCCGGAGCTTGCCAAGAAGATTGTGGAAGCCCGGAGGATCCCAAAGTGTACAAGGCTTGAGCTCCACCTTGCCGAGGTTGGCGAACGGAGAAGAATAGTGAAGAACCCCCTAGTCTCGGTGACTTGGGAGTGGCAAAACCCTTCGGTGGGTGCCACAACGTGGATGTAGGAAGATCCTTGTGATCTTACCGAACCACGGGATAAACTCCGTGTCCCTTGAGCGTTTGCATCCCTCTCCCTTTTACTCTTATGCAATCTTCATTCCGCAACTTTAATTTACATTGATTGCATAGTTTAATTGCATAGGGAATTGGGCTTTAAGTTGTTAGTTTGTAATTGTCTTAAAATTTGAAAGAAAGCCCAATTCACCCCCCCTCTTGGGCGTTTCGATCCTTACAACAACCCATATACACTTAACCCTAACGATTTAACTTGTGTCACCGGTCACGGGTCACGATCGGGATCCACACTGCCTATATACTCTAGGGTTGGGCCCGATGGGCCGTATATACGCTACATATATACCACGGATCAGCCAGGCTTTGGGCCGGCACGACACGCTCGGCCCACGAACGGGCCCGGCGCGGCCTAATAGGGGAAAATGGGATCCGTCGTGCTTGGCCTTGGCTTATGGCCTGTCGTGCCGGCTCGGCCCGGCACGACAAATTTGCAGGCCGTGTTGGGCATAATGTTTTCATGCACGAGACCGGCCGGGCTCGGGCCGAGCTGGCTCGGCACAACCCATTGGCCATCTATAGCCACAATAGAACCTAAGTGCCCCGACAGCTGGCCACCCCCGACGCCGCCCTCGACAGAACCAATTAAGCATAATCTACACAATACTAATTAAGCATAATCTACACTAAGCAAATTAAGCACAATTAAGCAACTTAACCACTTAAGCATAACTAAATAAATATAATATAAAGTAAGAAAATTAACTAATTAAGCATAATTAAATGAACAATTAAGCAATTTAAGCATAATTTAAAAAATTCAATTCAATTTCAAATTTGAACAATTCAATTCAATTCGATTCAATTCAATTCAAATCAATTTTGAACAATGCAATTCAATTGAATTTCAAATTCGAAATTGACGGGGTGGGGTGGGGGTGTTTGGGGGGGGTGGGCGTGGGGGGTCTGTGGAGGGGAGGGGTAGGGTGGGGGGGACCTCTGCATGGTGGGGGGTGGGGGTCTGTGGAGGGGACGGGGCCTCGGGTAGGGGAGGCGAAGGGTGGGGGCACCTATGGAGGGAGGGTGAGGGGGGCGGCGCTTGGCCGGGGAGGGGGGCCTGAGAGGGGAGGTGGAGGGAGGGCTTTGGAGGGGCGGAGGGGGGGAGGGGCGGGGAGGGGGGCTTGCGGAGGGGAGTGGAGGGGGGCATCGCTCGGGGAGGGCCGGGCCGGCGGTAGACGGCCGGGGAGGGGGTCGGCGCTCGGGGAGGGGGGTGGGGGGCGGGCCTGCGGTCGGGGAGGGGTGCAGAGGGGAGGGGAGGAGGGGAGGTGAGGAGTACCTGGCGGCTGGCGTGGTGGCGGCTGAGGCGGCGGCGTCGGGCGAGGGAGCGAGGGACAGAAGTGGCGCGCAGGTAAGGAGAAAGAGAGGCGCGCGTGGGTAGGTTTAATTCGGTAACTTACATCAGCTATTTAATATAATTACGTCGGCCTTATTTACTTACATCGGCCATTAAAGCGGCCGACGTTAGTTAAGCGCAACATATGTCGGCCTTTCAACTTACGTCGGCTTGGGTTGTTGGCCGACATAAGTTCATGTTTTTTCCTGTCGGCCTACTAACTTACGTCGACCGCTGATGAAAGTTATTTAACTTACATCGGTTTGTTCTGGCCGACGTAAGTTACTCGACTTTCATCGGCTGACCGACGTAAGTTAATCCGGCCGACGTAAGTGCTCGCATTTCCTGTAGTTCATAGTGAGATAAGGAGGTAGAACATAGAGTGGGAGAGAGTGAAATACAGGTGGAGTAAGAAGCAGCCTCTCAGTTACAGGAGTGATGAGTGATACATATAGCCTCTCATTATTAGCAATCAGTTCGCCCTCCCTTTATTAGCATTCAATTCAGCCTCCCTTTATTAGCATTCAGTTCTAACCAACTCAAAGCCTTATTGGACTGAATACCTAATTGCAATGCTTTAGTAGGTTCACTGATTGTGTCAAGCCAATGAAATGAATTTCTTTATCAATTGAGATGGTTTGGAACCATAAAGTCCCTACATCATCTACTGATATACTTGGGTCCTTCAAATTGCTGGTAAAATGGGAATACACTAGTTCTGTCAACTTGTAGGAGAAAGTTAAAAGAGATTTTCAGCATTGGATATTTGGATCACCAAGTTACGGTGATTTTGATTGTTTCACATTCTAAGAAATTCTGCACTAGTAGGAACTTGGTGATATTGAGTATGCAGCAAAGTATGGTAGGCAACGTTAATATCACTTATAAATAATGTCATTCTTATATTTCCCCATAATGGCAATGTTGTAGTTGTTTGCTCCTCATAATTAGGATCAATTAACTGTTTCGCACCATAGAGTTATACTAACTATTTTGCACCATTGACTATGCTTCATCTGCAGGGTTCGGGAACGCGTCGAGAAGATCCTGGAGGTAGTGGATGGGCTAGCGTGTAGCCAGGTGGAATTGTGTTGTTGTTGATGTTTGAATAATGTCTTGAAACTATAGTTGTGTATATATCATTTTTGTATCTATTCTGAATCTGTCTTGTGTTTTCGCCATCGTGCGAGGTAGCCAGTTTTTGTTTTTCTAAAAAAAAATTAAAACTTAACCTACGTCGGATATGGCCAATCCGACGTAAGTTAGCTCAGTTTAACTTACGTTGGCTTGGCCATACTGACGTAAGTTAAACCTACTAACTTACGTTGGTTTCGCGGAACCAACGTATGTTATACCTTTTAACTTATGTCGGTTTCGAGCAACCAACGTAAGTGCTCCGTCCCAGCCCGCGGCCCATCCCGGTAAATAACATACGTCGGTTGCCGGATACTGACGTAATTTATTAACTTACGTCGGCGGCCAACGTAAGTTACCTTAATTACATCCAAACTGCTTCGCCGGTCGGCAACCGACGTAATTAAGGTAAAACCAATGTAATTAAGTTACTTACATCGGTTTAGGCCTTAATTATGTTGGCTCTGGCCGATGTAATTGATTGGGGTTCCTGTAGTGGGGGGGGGGGGGTAGGATTGTAACACCCTCATTTTCATGCATTATACATTGCATAAGTTCATATACATGTTTAACATTAACCCACATAAAAAGGAACAAGTTTAAAATGAGTTAGAAGCAAAACAACACTTAAAACTCTGTTCAAGTACGGACTTGTCCGTTTGTACCCCAGACTAGTCCGGCTCTCTGTTGCCCTCCGGACTTGTCCGTTTTTGCTGAGGACTAGTCCGATTAAGTCTCTATTCCATTATGGACTTGTCTGTGATTGAGTGCGGGCTAGTCCGATCATTGGTACGGTTTTGCTGCCAAATCCCTGGACTTGTCTGATCTATGCTGGACTTGTCCGTTTTGCTCTCTGGACAAGACCGGACTTGTCCAGACCTTCCAACGGATTTGTCCGATATTGTTTCTGTTCCAAAATGGACTAGTCCAGTCAGTTGTGCGGACTATTCCGGCCTGCTGAGTTCCACTCAATTTTAGTTATTTCCTCACGATTTGTTTTTGGGTAACCACCTTATTTGGGCCCAAGAACGTCGTTCCTAACCCCTATTGAGTGCATGTGGGACCCCCACACGGCCTCCACCCACCTTAGACTCGAATTCCATCAAACTCTAGCCTCCACCTGTAAAATCCCACATTTTCCTTCATATGAGGTTCAGTTGTAAGTTGGTTATCAACTCTAATGGAGACCAATTATAGCTAGACTTATGAACTTGATCTCATCAAATATTTTCTTCCACTCATGCTTAAATTTTATTAACATGAGGAATGGACTTCACCAATAATGTTAGATAAATTCTTTTGACCTCTCTTCAAAGTTTGGAATTATTTGAATGGAGGATCCTAGGTCAAAATAATATGCAGTACTCAATATATATTCAAATTAATTACAAATTGAATATACTATTGTACATTTGGCCCTATCAAAATTATTCAAATCTGAGGCCATAAATTTTTCTATGGTTTCCTCATATTCCAAATAGACTTCCTGCAGAGTTTCATAAATTTTGAACTCCATTTGCTATTTTATTTGAGACGCTTAGCAAATTCAGACCATATTATGAATTCAAATTTTGAATTCTATTCAACCTCATTGAACATCAAGATTTGAACATACCATCATGGTCAGCATGACTTGCTTGACTTATCCTCAAAGTTTCACAATTTTTGGTACTCAGTTGCTATTTAATTCAGTGACACCATTGAATTTCATCCAATTTCAAATTCAAATTTGAAACTCAAATGAAACTTGCTCCAAATCGAAATCAAATTGCAGAATCAAATTCCAGATATTTATTTGAGCCTCCCCACAAAAATCTAGAATTTTTGAATCAAGTTTGGTAGGAGACTTGAAGTTGCAGAGAGGAGAAGTGGATAAGAGGAGGTGGGACCCACTGTCAGCTTAACCCACTCGAGTGCAACCCACGGGGTGCTCTGTATCCAGCTCTCCCCGCTGATCGACGCCGGCAGCGCGCGACACCGCGATGCGGCTTGCATCCACCGAGCTGCCTGCTTGCTTGCGCCGTGGCGCGCTCCCCTCATCCCTCTATCCCTATAAATACCCCCTTGGCCGTCGCCGTTGAACTTCACCTCGGTTCACGCCACTTCCGCCGCCTCTGTTCGGTCAAGCTTTCGCCGACGATTGAAGCCGTTTCTCCCCGAGCTGTAAGTAGATAAAAGGCTTGTCAAGTATTTTATTTGGTCATTGATCTTGACATAGCTTCTGCTAGGGATATTTTGAAGTTTTCCGGTCACCATCGAGGAAGCCGCCGAGAACCTTCACTGTCTCACCGTCGAGCTCCAGTTCTAGGTTATCTCCAGCCTCGATCCTTTAAGCAAAATGATTCGCAATCCTCTCTAGTTTATGCTCACAGAATCTAAGCCTATGACATGAAGTGTAGCTTGAGTTCTTGTTCGATAACCGAACAATTTCTCAATAGAACAGCAAGGCTTCGCGCTTAAATTCATTTCATTCTTACAATAATACTTTAATCTGGTTAGCAAATAGCTTCTTTATGTCCTAACGAAGCTCCCTGCCCAAAAACCCTGAAAGTTATCAACCGAGCACCTTAGATTTCGAGATTTCGCGGCCGCCGGTTGAAAAACCGTACTTCGCCGTCGAACTCAGCTATGCCGGCGATGTCACCCCATTCCAACCCCCAAATCATCATCCTGGTGCTCCCAGGAACATTCCTGACTTTTTCCCGAGCATATTACGCCATTTCTGAGAGTTTTCGACGAACGCTGAAACCCTAGCTCCGCCGTCACCGTCGCACCACTGTCTCCGACCATCGCCGACTTGATTAAACACCACCTTCGGCTTGCGCGGTCGATTTTATGGTTGAGCGGTCAAGGCGAGGCCGGAAGGAGGTCAACGAAACTAGGTCCGGCGAAGCGCCGCCGCGGTTCCGGCGAGAGACGCCGCCGCGTCGGGAGGTAGACGAAGGGTGCGGGTCCCACCAGTCAACGATGCCCTCTCGTGTGGGATCAGCTGTGAACGCGGATCCGGTGTGGCTGTGCTGGTTAACCACGTGGCTCCCGTTGTAGCTCAGTTCTGATTGGCCCGATTCAAATGAAGTGGGACCAGCCCCTTTTATTTGAAATTTCCAATAGGAAAATAAATCCAGATTCAATCCAAATTTGGAAAATCCATAACTTCCAGTAGAATTATCCAAAATTCCCAAATAAATTTTGTTAGAACCAGCATGAAGAATAATGTCCAGTGGTGCACTTGTATTTAAATGAAAAGCCATAGAAATTTCTTTATAATTCATATAACAAAAATGCTTAAGGAATTCATTCCTACAGTTCTGTTATTTGGAAAATTCCCAATTTCGGTCAGAACACTATCGTTAATACCCTTGATCTCCAGTAAAAATTTCAAGTTCTTTGTACTTGAAATACTGGGTTGATCAATATTCCAAATCTCTATGTAGTTAAAATTGAGAAAAATGGAAAATCAATTTCCATAAATTTATCCAAACTTGAAAAATAAGTTTCTCCCTGTAGGAAAGTTAGAAAATAGTGAAACAAATTTTCCTAGAACCAGTGAGATCCCCTATACATGATACAACCCCTGGTAGCCATGATAGGTCTCCAAAGTTCCAACCAAAATTTAGAGAAGGTTATTGCTTACCATAATTTTTAAGAACAACAAACTTCCTTGATCATCTCCTGTTCTTTGCAAGAGTCTTCTCTATAGTCACTAGTATCTACCATAAAAGTGCCAAAGCCAATTAGGATAATTATCGTATGTTCATCCTAGGATATTCACACCACCTCAAGCATATTAATTATTTTCAAAGTCATTCATACCTAGTATATGTATATCGTGTAGTAGCTGAAATCGAGGAGCAGCCGAAAGCTTTGGAGGTCCAGCTGCCAGAAACTAACATAGGCTCAGACTCGCATTCAGGCAAGCCCCGGTTTGTATTTATGTTCCTTACAGTGTTTTGTAGTTTATATTTCACCTTATGTCTTTAGATGATTGTGCATTACGTTTAAGGTGTGTGACATCCACATGCGTGGCCCACAAATCCTATGGAGTCTTGGGTAGGTCTACGCCCTGTTGAGTAGGCACTGCTATGCTTATGCTCATAGGAATTTGGTAGAAGTCGAGTAGTTGGAATCTACTTCGAGATAGGAATTTTATCACACTAGAGGATCTGGAATCAAAAAATGGTTTATGAATATAAAATTGAGACCGAGCAGTGGGTAGGATGCAACGAGACATGGTCTCACGTGCGTAGCCCTGCTTGTGTCGATTGAGGACCGTTTCGTGTGCGGCCCTGCTGGACAAGCTTAAATTGTAGTGGTGACATACTGGAGGAATGGACTTCAGTTAACTGACATAGCTTGATACTAGTTTGCCGAGGCATTCCGTTCCGTTTTATAGGTGTGGGTTGAGGGCAGCAAGGTGTAAATCAGCTGGTGGGCACATCAGAGTATGCCCCACGCAGTGACCTCCTGCACGTGACTGATCGACCGGTTCGACATTCAAGTGTTTAGTGAAAGGTGGCCATATACGACTAGTACTGAGGTGTTATGTAGGTACTGCTGTAAGTACTCGCTGACATTTCCGAAAGTGCGTATGTGTCATGTTGTTCCAGGTGTATCCTGATTGCAATCACCGTCCCTCGCGGTAATAGAGTACCACTTGTTCACTGCACTGTGACGTAGTAAATATTGAAGAAGTCAAGAGAATATGATATATGGTATTACAAATTGCTTGTACAACCTTGTATGGCTTAAAAATAGTACAATTAAAAGTTTATAGTTTCCCCATACTTTACTGTAAAAGCATTATGTGCTTTGTGCACGTCATATCATCGGCAAAATGTTTCTTGTTTGATTATGGAGTCTATGATGTGTCGTGCCTGAAGAATGTCATGTGCAAGTTAAAACATGACTATAAGGATCCACTTGTAGGCAAGTCCTTTATGCTTTACCTTACATATACTTAGTATTCACCGCTGCATATGTCTAGTGAGACAGGTTAGTTTTGTTGAGCCTTATGCTCATGTTTGCAGTTGAAAAGTTTTTGCAGATTATACGACTGATGACGGGTTTGATGACGAGGCTTCAGGGTTTACAGCTGAGTGGGAACCCTGCACGCCGCCGTGAGTTGTGTGTTGCTACTACGAAGTATCCAGGACATGGATGACTTTGGTTTTGCATAGCTAGTGTTGAGAGTGTAGCTATGATGTGTAGTTCTCTTTTCCTTCGTTAGTATTTTAAAACTTCCGCTGTGTTTTTCAATAAAGACTTGGTATTGTAAATTGTTCTCGACCTTTTCTTGTATACTATTGGGTGTTGCATCGCACGACACCACCCAATGAGATCCTTGGAGGTCGGGATTCCGGTCCCCACAGACATGGTATCAGAGCATCATTGGGAACAGTGTACCTGAAAAGAGCATATTTTCAAAAATTAGGATTTGAGTGAGGAATTAGTTATATGCCCTTATAAGGAATATTATTAGTATAAGATATAAAGGTGGTAAACTAACTTATATGTTATAAATTCTGTAACGACGCTCTGATGTCAGGTAAGAGGTAAGGTACGCCACCGTAAGCGGATCAATTGCGGTAAGCTCACCATGAGAGAGGTAGCATGGATGTCTTTCCGTGGCTTGGTACGAAAATGTTAATAGGAGTCTTTGAAGCTTTCTATGTTTCTAAGAACCTATGACACACGATACCCTAGCATGCTTCAAAGTAAGTGGGAGCCCCCGTCTGGTGGTGTATAACCAGATAGTATGCATCTCTAGAACCATTCGTGTTCTATGGGAGCATGCGAAACACGTATGCCCGAGCGTGTATAATCCGGTTCAAGGGGGAGTCTTTGCTGTACAGACGTATTACAGCCATGTACCTCGAGACATGACATCGCTTGAGGGCAACTCACACCAGAGTCGTATGCATTTACTTTCATATATATTATTGTGACTGCCTGTCGTGTTTCCCCGTACTGCCCTTGATGTGTGAAGGTGTGAAAGAGGATTGTTTGTCTTCTGCAGCATTGACTAATGTAGCGGCCCGTGTAGCACACGTTTGCGAGTGAACGATACTAGAGCCACCTATAAACGTATCCAGAAATACCGGTTAGAATTTCCTTTAGCGAAGCACGTAGTACCGTCAGTATCAACATTGATACTTGACCATCCCCAAACGACAAAAATGGATGCATTATATTTTGTAAAGTCTTACTATCAGTTGCTGGTAGGTTTGGACTCCGCAAAATGAGTTTCGATTCGACATTGGGTTAGCACCAAGATTCTTGATTTCTGGCTAAAGTTTGCTCAACTTAACCATGTTGTAATCTTGGTTAGTTAGGAATAAACATAGTGGTATGCTATATGGATGAAAAGTTCTCGAAGACCTCTACAACTTTTTTGTTGACCATTAAGGCAGAAAAGCTTGATAATCTGTTGAAATTTGGGGTATGCTTAAACTACTCCAGATAACCCTACCATTGTATCAGTCTCTGTATTTTTGCAATAACTCACTGTAGAAAAATCTTCTGTCTTATTGTGATATTGATATGAAAAGGGTAGAAGCAGATCTACAGTTTGGCTACTTAAAGTTTCTCTTGATTCGAATTTTAGGCAATTCAAATTTCGAGCTCAAAACAGTGAACTGCAGGTCTGCTGTTGAACAACAGTCAGTTCATCTGTTAAGTTTAGATAGCTCTAGCTTTTGATCCAGAATAGTGACATGGTCATATATATACATTTCTGGGAATCTTAGAAAGTCCTCTATCAACTTTGTGTTGCACTCATGGCCTAAATCTTGGTGTAGCTTTGTTAAATTCCTATGGTTGCAAACTTGGTTCTGGCAGATCAGAACTTGAAACAGTTGGCACATAGTTTAGAATTAGCGCACTATACCTATGTAAAAATTGTTTCATGGCCGAAATCTTTTACCTATGGATTGTTAACTTGATGTTATACAATGTTTATTTTGTCATTACCTCAATATATTGTCATGATATACCTGTATAAATTGTGGAAATCACCACATATACAGGAGAGGTTCTGTCAAAATTTCCGGAAAATTTGGGTCAAATTTAAAACTGTATAGATTCTATTTCCTAGCTCACATGGAGCTGTTTGAGTACAATCCGAAAAGGCTGTAAAGTGTACTACAACTTTTGTATTCAACACCACATCCGATTCTGAAGTTTCCTGTAGGAAAATTTTCAATTTCTACATGAAGGTCAGCTGGAACAGACTGAGATTGCAACTCCAGTTTTAAAATTTTCTTAAACCATTGGGAGTTGGAAACCTTCTCATTGTTCCAGTATCTTTTTCACATATGGCTGATTCTATAGTATACTTACCAAACGGATGGGTGTTCATGAAGTGTACTCTTCTGAAGGGTTTTCCGGATTTGTTGATAGAAATGATTCAACGGTCCGGGTATCGTGAGATACCGGACTATTGGGGCAAGGAGATCGATGACGGAGGTGTGACAAGATGTGTATGACATCTCATGGGGACCAAGTATGGTAGAGATGCACTTCCGTAGGGGGAGTCCATCGTTTTGGAGTACACTACTGTAAACTTTGTCATGAGATAATATATCTTGTATAAAGTTTGTACTTTATCAATATATGTGAATGTTATGCACTTATTCCCTTGTCAATAAGTCGTGCTACTGAATAATGAAATGGATGAAGGAAAAGAAAACATGTGCTGATTTTAAGTCATTTGGATGCAGAATAGTGCGTACGCGCTCGACGCCTGAAATGGAAGGATCAAGTCGTGGTCGTGAGGATGAATTTCTGACCCAGGAGACAGCTGAGACACCACAGCAACGAGTTCCTCCACCACAGCCTCCTGAACTTCCAAGGAGTCTAGCGGAGGTTCTCGCCGCAGTGCTTGGCTCGCGCGATGAGCAAACAGAGTTACTGCGGACTTTGGTCCAACATTCGTCCCGTCAAGGAGGGCGACCAGATGCGGGTCCATGATAGCTTTCTCCGAGTTCATACTCGGACTTCATGTCAACGCACCTGCCGGTCTTCGTAGAGGCCGATGAACCGTTGCAGGCGGACAACTGGCTCCGCTCCATTGAAGGAAAGTTCGGTTTGCTACGAGTAACTGAACATCAGAAGACCCTGTTCGCGACCCACCAATCACAACGTTTTGCTGGTGCCTGGTGGGAAAAATACCTTGCCGCACGACCAGCCGGCTATGCCGCGAGCTGGGAGGAATTTTGGGAGGCGTTTCGCACCTATCACATAGCTCCTGGTGTTATGAGGAGGAAGCTTCAAGAGTTCTTGGAGCTGAAGCAAGGAGGAAGGAGTGCTTATGAGTACTCCAAGGTATTCAACCACTTGGCCCAATATGCTCAGGACCAAGTGAGTACTAAAGATCGGAAGCGGGAATGCTTCTATGGGGGTTTGAACCCCAAGATGAAGGACAAGCTTGCCATGTTCAACAGCGGCAGCTTCAACAACATGGTCAATGTCGCGATCGTGCAGGAGGACGCTACTAGGGAGCTGTTCTCCGACAATAAGAAAAGGAGTGCTCCGCAAGGCAGCGGAGTGGGTACTCCTCAGAAGTACCGCATGGTGTATCGATCACTGTTGACGGCTGTTATATAGCAATTTCATCCATCAATTTAACTCAATTATTTGAAGGATTTATCATTTCTTGCACACATCACCTTTCTATCCAACCCAATTCCACTTGGACTTGGAGAAATATGTGTATGCAGCATTTTATGCAGGAAATGAGGAAATGTAGAGGGACAAATCCTATAAAATATCATCCAAGCCAATCAGGCAACGACACGTGGCATCCCATGGATCAAATGGCCCACAAACAAAAGTATCTAAGGAGATCCAGCAGTGTATCACCAATATACATCAATGGGACCCACCTGGCAGCCACCTAGAGAAAGCACACGAGAAACAGTGAAATGACCAGGTCGGTCGAACCAGGGGATCGGCCGACCTGGTCTTTGCACCAAACTCGGTCAGCATCCACGTGTTGGCTCCTCCCAGCTCTCTGGAGTCAATGGTGACTGATTCACGCGCTTTTGGTGGCAGGAACCAACCTCAACACTAGTGTAAATAGGACCCCCTACCCCTCACATCAACACACACCACTTGGGCATCATTCTATTGTATAAACTATCTTCCATAGTCGTTAGAGGAGTTAGGATGTAGAGAGGAGAGCCTCTAGTCCCAAGTCCAAATTGGGAAAGGAGTAGAAGGAGTCTCCCTTCCCCATTCCACATTGGGAAAGGTATGGCTTATGTATTCCTTCTTGTATTTGTGACTTTGTGCTCAATAAAGATATTATCATTAGTCTTCTTTTATACATATACTTGGACAAAGCGTTTCTTGTTTGATTGTGGAGTCCATGTATGTGAAAGGTATAGTCTTTATGATTTCACTCTCATGATCACATCTTATGGTCATAAACACTATAGACCCCCACTATAGTCTATGTAGTTATGATATGATTAGGTTAATATGAATGACTTATGCTATGCTTCAAGATTGGTTCAACAATGTTTAGGTTAGTCATTGCCTTAGGATGGCTTGTGCCATGGCTCCTAAGGTATTTGCTTAGTATGCTAGCATGGTGCTAGGGTATTTAAGTAGCATTGGATGTCTCGTAGACCCACGGATTGAAGAGGTAGGCAATAGGTGGTGACAGCCCTATCTGTCCTTTGTAATCCTCCATGTTCGTCTATGCCACAGGCTCTTGGCGGGAGTCGCCCTAGTATTGCTAGGGGTAAGCCCGTGCCCGATGTGTTGAATAGCATTGCATAGGAATTCATCATTGACATGACCATTAGTATCTAACTTATGCTATGTATATGTATTGGGAGCATTGTAGGAGCAACGCTCTAACTCTCAATCCAATCTCCCTCTAGGACCCATTTTACCCTTTAGAATAGATTGCCTAGGTGTGTGTCACACTACCCCTATTATCAACTTACCCCTGTCCGGATAATGGATTAGTATCCCATAGCTTGACCACAAGAGTAGTATATACTTTACTCCATTGCCTTCCTTTGAGATAAATACGATACCCTTGGGAATACTCATGGGTGAAATGCTACAACGGTATCTTCCGTGCGCTTGCGGATCTCATCTCTTTACCAAAGATGATGTGTGGTGTTAAGAAATACCAACAAGCATTTCTGGCGCCGTTGTTGGGGATGCTTTGTTAGTATATCTTAGGAGCCGTCAACAAGCATTTCTGGCGCCGTTGCCAGGGAAGGCAAAGGAAGTGAAGGATAGCTATCACTTGTGATTAAGCTATAGGTACTAAAAGTTATTAAGCATGATTACCCTTGTTTGTTTTCTCCTTTGTGTGAAAACAGGGTAGTATTGGCCAACCCATTGTATGGATGGCCAACAAGGACGCAAGTGCTAAACTGCAAGATGATTTAAGGCGTACCTCAACAAATGTCCGCTACGCAACACCATTGCCTTTTTGCGAGAGAATTTCAGCTTTCGGTAGGAGCCAAAGTCATCCATACCCAAGCTTGGGGAAGGATCCAAGAAGTTCTTCTTGGTTTGCCTCCACCATGGGGTGGGTAGTTGGCTCTTCATCCAACACTCATGTCATGGGTTGGCTCCACCAATCCAAGACCACATTCATGCTGGAGCTGAAGGAGTCCTATTCCCATTCATCATGGATGAGAAGAAGGTCTCCACTCAAGGGGTGGATTGAAGAATGCTTGAGTTCCCATAGCTTGTCATGCACACCACTTCACAAGGTGGATATGCTAGTTATGGAACTACGCCTCCCATTTGAAGTGTCATAAATATCCAAGTCATTGGATATTTGTTTGGATAATCCAAGTCGTGGATATTCACATGATTTGTGAAAATCCATGTCAACATGGGACACCTGGGAATTATTTCCCTAAGACCCATGAGGACCTTTTTCATACAACAACTCCAATGGCTACCTTTCACAAGGAGGTCAAGGGTGGAAATAACATCACCCTTGTATTCAAGGAGGCTATGGCTTTCCAAGGGATTTAAGTTCAACTAGCCTACCTTAAAATATCTTGGCCAAGCAGAAATCAAGACAACATTCACATGAAGATCTTGGCCAAGGACAAGAACTTAAGGAGCATTCAAACTCCAAGATATCCCACATCACTTGTTGGGATTTCCACACTTCGACCAAACCCATTCAACCTAGGGCATGTGACATTGTGGATGAAGCGTTTCTTGTTTGATTGTGGAGTCCACATGTCATCATGCCCAAGGAAGCCTTTGATCCATGATAAATGTATGGGTTAATTCAATGGAATATCAATATGGTCAGAGTGGCACCTCTGAGAAGGACAAACCCTCACCATGCTCATGAAGGAATACATTAAAGAGAGAGAACCCGTCGCTACAACAACATGTCTATATCAATACAACGAGGAGAGGCTAGGGCCACCATGTGGCCCACATGTCCAAATGACAGCCAAATGAGTTTGGCATGTCAAAACAGAAGAAATCGTCCACATCTTCAACTCCGGGATTGGACAACAAATCATCGCGCTGAACGGAACGGAGGTAAGTCCTACTCATTGGACTTCAAAACTTTGGTGGCTCCTTGCCAATAGGTTAATTGGTAGTTATCACTCACCGGACTTCAAAAGTTTGGTGAGTCCTTGCCAATAGGTTTATTGGTAGTTATCTCATATTTGTTTTCCAAATTGCATCAACCCTTGCATTTGCATGTTTGAAGTTCCACACTTGCATGTTGGAAAGTAAAATTTCCAACCATCATAAAACTAAAAATTTGAATTAGGACAAAAATTTAATTGGATATGAACTACGTGCATGATCACTTGAATTTATCTTACTAGTTCAAACCAAAAAGATTTGCTTTGACCCTCATTGCATTTACATGTTATTTCAAGCTGGGCAAGACAATTTGAAAATTGGGTTCAATTTGCTTCTGGCTAACGTAACCTGTTTTCGAGTTGTTTTGTGTGTTCTTGCTTAAAGTGCAGCTAGGTCAAAATTGTGAAGAGGTGGTATGGCAAGAAAGTGGAAGGTTTCATCAAGCTCAAGTCACCATTGGGAGGATTTGAGAACACTTCTCTCCTTCAAACTCATTTTGAGTTTGAGGAAGAGAAATGTTCAAGATGATGACCCAATGGAGGAGCCAGAACCAAATCCATTTCCAAATCCAACCTCAACTTGGCATTTAACATCAACCATCAAGCCTACGCCAAAAATCAAGGTTGTGAGTTTCTCACACAAAGACCTTCGTCACCAACTGCTCTTCAAATGAGGTATGAGTTTAGATTTTTTTTTTCATTGTTTGGTTTGCCATAGAATTGAATGTATTTGCTTGCATTTGTGAGGAAGGTTGACACATCCTCATCATTCAATTCTCAATCATCCTCACAAGAGTAAGCGTGGGTATTGACCTTTGGATCTCCAAAAGGAAATCTCACCTTACTTGGAAAAATCTCAAACAAGTACCTAGAATCCTTTAAGAATTGCTTTGTAAACTTAGTCATTTTTGTCGAGGTTTAGAAAACAAATCTTTTGGGCATGACTTAATTGGTGAATTGGCATATAGGAACTTGGGCATAGTGACAGCCATAATTTTTAATTGAGCTTCATGCACAGATGGAGTCACTAGATTTCAAACTCCTAGGAATAAGTGATATCCTTGCTCTGAAATTGAATTGCATTTTTAGGAGGAGTCACTAAATTTCAAATTCCTAGTGAGGTTCAGGAGGATAAAATTGAGAATCTTGTTTGTCATGGTCTAAATGATAAAAATTTGCTCTTGAAAGCTAAGATGGTTAGAAACTTTAAAAGGTGTAGGGATCCATATAGTGTATTTCTGTCACATGCATTGCTATGAGTAGGATCTTTAGAAAATATGCAACATGAATTATCCATAAATCTCCACTCTTATCAATAAATAACACATTGATCATAGATACACTTGACATTGGATCCAATGCATATTTGATTTTGCTCTTCCCCATATGTACAATGAAAGTTCGGTTACCTAACTTGAACATTCATTTGTACAAGTATTGGGAGCTAACCATCCCTATCTGTTCAAGAGAGGAAGTTTGTAGGAGTAATATTACTATATAGGCATTCAAGAAGCTGATTGTTGGGATCCCTAGAGGTTCCCATTTCAACATCTCTTGGCCAAAGAGTAATTGAGGATGGTTGCGACCTATCGGAAATTATGCCCGAAGGTCAATCATAACTATACGTGGCTAGAGATTTGAAATGGGAACCCTCTATGAGCAACCAATGAGCTGCCACGAATGGGTGAGAGCATTATGCTCTCAACAATTTTAAGCACTCATTCAAGCTCAAGGGATTTGCCACCATCATTGGGTACAAGTTATTCCTATGTGGCTAAGAGTTATGATGTACCATGACCAAGGAATGACAATATCACACCCAATTTATATTGGGTGCAAGTTGTTCCTATGTGGCTAGAAGGTATGTCATGCCTTAGCCAAGGAACAACAGATCACACTCAACCCATGTTGAGTGCATGTCATTCCTTTGTGGTTCTAGGTATGTTGTACCTTACCCAAGGAACAACTGATCATACCCAATGCATGTTGGGCACATGTCTCTACCTTATGGCAAAAAGATATGATACACCTTAGCCAAAGAATGACGAACATACTCAATGTATGTTGAGTGCACGTCATTTTTTTGGATCTAAAAGGTTATCATTATCTTAGCCAAGGAATGGCAAATCACACCCAACACATGGAGACCTTGATGTGCGGACGATCAACATCAAAAACACTCTATTCAACCACACTCATGGTGTCCATGGGAGGCAACAGAACAATCAACACTCAACCCTCCATTGTAAAAGCCACACTACAACAAGGATAGGCCAACTCATGGCCTACCTCCGTCGTTAGGGTTTCAACCCCTATCATGGACCTTGATCAAGAATAAGCTTGGGGGAGGACCCCCACTTGAGGTAACTTGTATCACACCCACTACATTTTTATTTCAGATCATCCATTGCATATTTATTTTCCATCCATCCATCATCCACCTTGCTTTTATATATATATATATATATATATATATATATATATATTTATATATATATATATAGGTTAGATTTGCTTTCATCAAATAAAGATGTGCGGTAAGAATGATTTAGAATTCACATAGATGAAATGATGAATAGTTGCTCTGTTTTATTTTCCTAAGTCTCTAGTTTACAACTTGCTACTCTCCGAATATTGCTTTCATTGGTTTGAAATACTTTTACCTTAATTTGGAAGTTGTGGGTAGCAAAAGCTTAATCTAATTCTAGGTTGTTGCAAGACTAGAATTGGTAATAGGGCTGCTAGTCCTAGTTTGAAAGTAAAACTTAGATTTCCGGAGAAATTGTAAAAAGATTTAAGTTTCCCTCAATTGATTGGAAATACCTACAAGCCCTATGATGTTCATACATAGACAAAACCTTATGCATATGCTATTTGCTTTCACATTGAGCCTAGCCAAACTAGTATAGACCTATGTGAGAAATCATTCAACTCTTTTTGAATTCAAGACTTCACTTGCACATGCTATACTTCTACACTAGAAGTAAGCAAAACATCCATCATATCCTCCATACCACAACAAAAAGAGAAACTCCATGTTATTCATGTTTATCACTCGCTTCAAAATTCGTTGCAAAGAGAGGGAGTAGAAGACATGGCTATAAAAAAACATGCTTACATCATAAGCATGAGAAAAAAAAAGAGAGAAAAGAAAAGTAGACATGTTTCATTCCTGCAAAAAGAAAGAGAGATTATACCAAAAAGGAGTTATCTCAAGTATCCACATCCACTTCCACTCCATCACACATGCACTAGTCTTGAATCAAAAAGTTTTGATTTGAATTATTCTAAGGCTTACTCTTTTGACTTAGCAATATATGTGATGCAAATATGCCTACTTACTTTCCTTACCAAGCTCCACATACAAGCCATATTCAATGAGTAGGAATAGTAGAGGCACAATGCTTTGGTGAGGAAATATTTCCACTATCCACAAAGGTGTGACAGAGAATCAAATTGAGGTACTTAATATCTAAATTGAATTCTCTGGAATTTAAGTGGAACTTGATTTCTAGGCTATGTTTGCTCCATTTGCCATTCTACCTTTCAACTACTCATGAATATGGAAAAGCATAAGCCCCATGATAACTTAAGAAATGTAGGGTATCATAGCCAATTTCTGCAAATACTAGGTAGAGTATCTTGTTGTGCATTAGATACTTTTGAAAATAAGACATTTTAACAACTCCTGAGCATCAACCTAAAGTCTTGATTTTGCTCGGGACGAGCAAAGGATAAGCTTGGGGGAGTTTGTTGATGGCTATTATATACCAATTTCATCCATCAATTTAACTCAATTATGTGAAGGATTTGTCATTTCTTGCACACATCACCTTTCTATCTAACCCAATTCCACTTGGACTTGGAGAAATATGTGTATGCAGCATTTTATGCAGGAAATGAGGAAATGTAGAGGGACCAATCCTATAAAATATCATCCTAGCCAATCAGACAACAACACGTGGCATCTCATGGATCAAATGGCCCACAAACAGAAGTATCCAAGGAGATCCAACAGTGTATCACCCATATACATCAATGGGACCCACCTTGCATCCACCTGGAGAAAGCACACGAGAAACGGTGCAATGACCAGGTCGGCCGAACCAGGGGGTCGGCCGACCTGGTCTTTGCACCAAACTCGGTCAGCCTCCACGTGTTGGCTCCTCCCGGCTCTCTGGAGTCAATGGTGACTGATTCGCATGCTTTTTGTGGTAGGAACCGACCTCAGCACTAGTTTAAATAGGACCCCCTACCCCTGACTCAACACACACCACTTGGGCATCATTCTATTGTATACACTATCTTCCATAGTCCTTGGAGGAGTTAGGATGTAGAGAGGAGAGCCTCTACTCCCAAGTCCAAATTGGAAAAGGAGTAGAAGGAGTCTCCCTTCCCAATTCCACATTAGGAATGGTATGGCTTATGTATTCCTTCTTGTATTTGTGACTTTGTTCTCAATAAAGATATTATCTTTTGTCTTCTTTTATACGTATACTTGGACAAAGTGTTTCTTGTTTGATTGTGGAGTCTATGTACGTGGAAGGTATAGTCTTTATGATTTCACTCTCATGATCACATCTTATGGTCATGAACACTATAGACCCCCACTATAGTCTATGTAGTTATGATATGATTAGGTTAATATGAATGAATTATGCTATGCTTCAACATTGGTTCAATGATGTTTAGGTTAGTCATTGCCTTAGGATGGCTTGTGCCATGGCTCCTAAGGTATTTGCTTAGTATGCTAGCATGGTGCTAGGGTATTTAAGTAGCGTTGGATGTCACGTAGACCCACGGATTGAAGAGGTAGGCAGTAGGTGGTAACAGCCCTATCTATCCTTTGTAATCCTCCACGTTCGGCTATGCCACAGGCTCTTGGCAAGAGTCGCCCTAGTATTGCTAGGGGTAAGCCCGTGCCCGATGTGTTGTATAACATTACATAGGAATTCATCATTGATATGACCATTAGTATCTACCTTAGGCTATGTATATGTATTAGGAGCATTGTAGGAGCAACTCTCGAACTCTCAATCCAATCTCCCTCTAGGACCCATTTTACCCTTTAGAATAGATTGCCTAGGTGTGTGTCACACTACCCCTATTATCAACTTACCCCTGTCCGGATAATGGATTAGTATCCCATAGCTTGACCATAAGAGTAGTATATACTTTACTCCATTGGGTTCCTTTGGGATAAATACGATACCCTTTGGAATACTCATGGTTGAAATGATACAACGGTATCTTCCGTGCGCTTGCGGATCTCATCTCTTTACCGGAGATGATCTGTGGTGTTAAGAAATACCAACAAGCATTTCTGGCGCCGTTGCCGGGGATGATTTGTTAGCATATCTTAGGAGCCATCAACAATCACCATCCGGTGTCAGAGGTGGCAGCTGCCATCGCAACCGCTGATGTTTCGTGGTCGCCCATTCAACAACGTCGGCTTTTGCCAACAACAGCAACAAGGGATGATTCCGCGTGCACCTCTACCTCCACCCCGTGCACCAGGATTCCGTCCTCCATTCCATGCCGGTCAAACCCCATACACTTGTTATACGTGTGGACGTACGGGGCACTTCGCCAAGGACTGCCCACAGAGCGGAGGACAGTCATCGTACCAGGGGGCAAACCAGCCTCGCAAACAGCCCAAGAAGCCAGCCACCAGAACCGGCAACATCCACTACCTCGCCATCGAGGACGTTCCGAAAGGCGCACTCGTACTCACGGGTACGTTCTCTCCCATTGGTCATCCCGTAGTCATCCTTTTTGACTCTGGTGCTTCCCACAACTTTATTAGCAAGTCTTATGTCAGTCAATACCAGTTGCCTACCTTTTCCACAAAAACCCCATATATGATTTGTTCTCCGGGAGGAAAAGTAGTCGCAG
Source organism: Tuctoria greenei (assembly GCA_036927565.1). NCBI lineage: Eukaryota > Viridiplantae > Streptophyta > Magnoliopsida > Poales > Poaceae > Tuctoria > Tuctoria greenei. The sequence continues at coordinate 135,043,884 of JAYESD010000001.1, read as the reverse complement.
ATAAGATGGTCCATAGGGTACCTCTTAATCTAGGTGGGAACATATACCCTATCCCTCTCATTATACTAGAGCATCAGAAGTTAGATGTCATCTTAGAGATGGCATTGTTGCAATACAACTGTGCTATTATTGACATAGTTCCTCGGGGGATATATCTAAATTCTCCGCTCCACTCTCCCCAAACTCCCACTCTTGAGAGTAATATCGACGTGACTCCAACTGCATATAACACCGAAGCCTGTAAACTCGAAGACATTCCAGTAGTATGTGAGTATCCGGACGTTTTTACCAAAGATCTTCCTAGCATGCCACCAGAAAGAGATGTTGAGTTTAAGATTGAACTTGTATCGGGAACAGTGCCAATCTCGAGAAAGCTGTATAGGATGGCACCTAAGGAACTTGCAGAACTGAAAGAGCAGCTGAAGGAACTTTTGGACAAGGGTTTCATTCGTCCAAGTTCGTCACCTTGGGGTTGTTCTGCATTGTTTGTGGAAAAGAAAGATAAAACATTGAGACTATGTGTGGACTATCGTCCACTCAATGCTGTCACGATCAAGAACAAGTATCCACTACCCCGTATCGATATTCTATTCGATCAATTGGTGGGTGCCCGGGTATTTTCAAAAATGGATCTTCGCTCTGGGTATCATCAAAAAAGGATTCGACCAGAGGATATACCTAAGACAGCATTCTCGACGAGGTATGGATTACATGAGTACCTTGTCATGTCCTTCGGATTGACCAACGCACCGGCCCATTTCATGTATCTCATGAATTCGGTGTTCATGCCGGATTTGGTTAAGTTTGTCGTGGTCTTTATCGACGACATCCATGTGTACTCAAAATCCAGAGAAGAACATGCACAACATTTGCACATCATGCTTCAGCGATTGCGGGACCACAAGTTGTACGCTAAGTTCAGCAAATGTGAGTTTTGGATCAACCAAGTGCCATTTCTAGGGCACATCATCTCTGCCGAAGGGATTGCAGTTGATCCAAGCAAGATTAAGCAAGTACTCAAATGGGAGTCTCCTAAGTCTGTGCATGAAGTTTGAAGTTTCCTGGGTTTAGCAGGATATTACCGGTGGTTCATCCCAAGCTTTTCCAAGATAGCTAAACCAATGACTAAACTTTTGAAGAAAGGAAAGAAATATGCATGGACAAAGGAATGTGAGGAAGGTTTTCAAGCATTAGTAAAACACCTCACAACAGCACCAGTATTAGCCCAATCAGACACAACTAGATCCTTTGATGTTTATTGTGATGCATCTGGAATTGGTTTGGGTTGTGTATTAATGCAAGACAAAAGGGTGATCGCTTATGGATCACGACAGCTTTGGAACCATGAGCAGCATTATCCGACTCATGATCTTGAGCTCGCTGCCGTGGTACTAGTATTAAAGAAGTGGAGACACTATCTATGGGGCAACCTAGTACATCTCTACACCGTCACAAAAGCTTGAAGTACATCTTCACCTAGAAGGATTTGAATATGCGACAGCGAAGATGGATGGACTTAATCAAAGACTATGAAATTGAGATCCACTACCATCCCGGAAAGGCAAATCTAGTCGCAGATGCGCTAAGTCGCAAGTCCCATATCAATAACCTTTCTATGACCTTGATAGAGGAAGAAGAACCGAGTCTCTACTTGGTTCCATATGGGGCGATCTACAATCTATCCCTCATTCCTACCATAAGGGAGGAAACTGTGGAGGCTTAGAAGGAGGACAAGGGCATATCGCATATTCGCCAACGAATGAAAAAGGGGGAAATGAAGTGTTTCTGAGGTGACGATGACGATACCGTCAAGATCAAAGACCGCATCGTGGTACCCCGCAATGTGGGACTTCGGAAGAAAATTCTGGATGAAGCTCATTTGTCCAAGTATTCTATTCATCTGGGGAGTAACAAATTGTACCAAGACTTGAAGAAGAAATTTTGGTGGACTCGGATGAAGAGGGAAATAGCAAAGTATGTATCCGAATGTGATACGTGCCGACGAGTGAAAGCCGACCATCTAAAGGCAGCCGGACAACTATAACCTTTAAGCATACCAGCCCGGAAATGGGTGGACATCAGCATGGATTTTGTTGTTGGATTACCTCTCACCTTTCACAAGCATGACTCGATTTGGGTGATAGTCGACCGACTCACCAACTCGGCTCAGTTTATTCCATTCAATGTCATGTATGTGGCACAACAATATGCACAGTTGTATATTGCCAGGATCTTATGCTTACACGGAGTACTCCACACTATCATATCAGATCGTGGAACCTTGTTTGTTGCTCGATTTTGGGAGCAGCTCCACACATCTCTAGGTACCAAATTGATTCGAAGCTTAGCTTACCACCCACAGACTGATGGTCAAACGGAACGAGTAAACCAAGTGCTAGAGGATATGCTCCGCGCCTGTGCTATCCACCATGGTAAGAATTGGGATGATCATCTACCATTGGCGGAGTTTTCATACAACAATGGTGATCAGACTAACATCCAAATGGCACCATATGAAGCTCTTTATGGCTAGAAGTGCTGCACACCTTTGAACTGGTGTGAATCCAGTGAACGAGTAATATATGGTATAGACTTGGTAAAGGAAGCCGAAGATCGAGTACGAGTTATGCAAGCCAACCTCAAGGCTGCTCAGTCTCGCCAGAAAAGCTATGCGGACAAACGACGTCGACCGCTTCACTTTGATATCGGGGATCACATTTACCTTCATGTATCCCCAATGAAGGGGATTCATTGCTTTGGACTAAAAGGGAAGCTAGCTCCGCATTTCATCGGACCATTCGCAATAAGTGAGCAATGCGGACCTGTAGCCTATCGGCTAGAACTGCCAGCATCGCTTTCAGGGGTCCACAATGTGTTTCACATTTCACAATTGAAAAAATCTCTCAAGGACCCAGCAGAAGTCCGTATGGAGGATTTGGAAGGTCTCCAACCATATCTTACTTGCTCTGAGCAATTAACTCAGATAGTCGATGAGAAGACTCGTACCACAAGAAAGCGCACCTTGCATTTCTACAAGGTCTTGTGGGGAAACCACACCGCTGATGAAGCAACGTGGGAAAGTGAGGAATATCTTAGAACCAACTATCCAGACTTGTTAACGTCATATGTTTATTAGATCTTTTCCTTTATCCTTTCCTTTTGTAATCTCGGGACGAGATTCTTCTAAGGGGGGAGGAATATAAAATCCCACATTTTCCTTCACATGAGGTTCAGTTGTAAGTTGGTTATCAACTCTAATGGAGACCAATTATAGCTAGGCTTATGAACTTGATCTCATCAAATATTTTCTTCCACTCATGCTTAAATTTTATTAACATGAGGAATGGACTTCACCAATAATGTTAGATAAATTCTTTTGACCTCTCTTCAAAGTTCGGAATTATTTGAATGTAGGATCCTATGTCAAATTAATGTGCAGTACCCAATATATATATTCAAATTAATTACAAATTGCATATACCACTGTACATTTGGCCCTGTCAAAATTATTCAAATCTGAGGCCATAAATTTATTTTTGGTTTCCTCATATTCCAAATATACTTCCTACAGAGTTTAATAAATTTTGAACTCCATTTGCTATTTTATTTGAGACGCTTAGCAAATTCAGACCATATTATGAATTCAAATTTTGAATTCTGTTCAACCTTATTGAACATCAAGATTTGAACACACCATCATGGTCAGCACGACTTGCTTGACGTATCCCCAAAGTTTCACAATTTTTGGAACTCAGTTGCTATTTAATTCAGTGACACCATTGAATTTCATCCAATTTGAAATTCAAATGAAACTTGCTCCAATTCGAAATCCAATTGAAGAATCAAATCCCAGATATTTATTTGAGCCTCCCCACAAAAATCTAGAATTTTCGGATCAAGTTTGGTAGGAGAATTGAAGTTGCAGAGAGGGGAAGTGGACAAGAGGAGGTGGGACCCATTGTCAGCCTAACCCACTCGAGTGCAACCCACGGGGTGCTATGTATCCAGCTCTTCCCTCCGATCGATGCTGGCAGCGCGCGACACCGCAACACGACATGAATCCACCGAGCTGTCTGCTTGCTTGCACTGTGGCGCGCTCCCCTCATCCCTCCGTCCGTATAAATACCCCCCCCCCCTTGGCCGTCGCCGTTGAACTCCACCTCGGTTCACGCCATTTTCGCCGCCTCTATTCGATCGAGCTTTCGCCGATGATTGAAGCCGTTTCTCCTCGAGCTGTAAGTAGATAAAAGGCTTGTCACAACCTCCTCTACGTATCCTATTTGGTCATTGATCATGACATAGCTTCTGCTTGGGATATTTTGAAGTTTTCCGGTCACCGTCGAGGAAGCCGTCGAGAACCTTCACTGTCTCACCATCGAGCTCCAGTTCTAGGCCATCTCCAGCCTCGATCGTTTGAGCAAAAAGGTTCGCAATCCTCTCTAGTTTATGCTCACAGAATCTAAGCCAATCACATGAAGTGTAGCTCGAGTTCTTGTTTGATAACCGAACAATTTCTTAATAGAATAGCAAGGCTTCGCGCTTAAATTCGTTTCGTTCTTGCAATCATCCTTTAATCTGGTTAGCAGATAGCCTTTGTATGTCCTGACGAAGCTCCCTGCCCAAAAACCCTGAATGTTATCAACCAAGCACCTTAGATTTCGAGATTTCGCGGTCGCCGGTTGAAAAACCGTACTTTGTCGTCGAACTCAGCTTTGCCGGCGATGTCACCCCATTCTAACCCCCAAATCATCATCCTGGTGCTCCCAGGAACATTCCCGACTTTTTCTCCAGCCTATTACGCCATTTTCGAGCGTTTCCGACGAACGCTGAAACCCTAGCTCCGCCGTCACCGTCGCTCCGCCGTCTCCGGCCATTGCCGACTTGATTGGACACCACCATCGGCTTGCGCGGTTGATTTTATGGTTGAGCGGTCAAGAGAGGCCAGAAGGAGGTCCACACAACTAGGTCCGGCGAAGCGCCGCCGCGTCGGGAGGCAGACAAAGGGTGCGGGTCCCACCTGTCAATGAAGCCCTTTCGCGTGGGATCAGCTGTGAATGCAGATCCGGTGTGGCTGTGCGGGTTAACCCTGTGGCTCCTGGTGTGGCTCAATACTGATTGGCCCGATTCAAATGAAGTGGGACCGGCCCCTTTTATTTGAAATTTCCAATAGGAAAATTATCCCAGATTCAATCCAAACTTGGAAAATCCATACCTTCCAGTACAATTATCCAAAAATTCCCAAATAAATTTTGTTAGAACCAGCATGAAGAATACTATCCAGTGGTGCACTTGGATTTGTATGAAAAGCCATAGAAATGTCTCTATAATTCAGATAAACAAAATGCATAAAGAATTCATTCCTATAGTTCTGTTAATTGGAAAATTCCCAATTTTGGTCAGAACACTATTGTTATTACCCTTGATCTCCAGTAAAAATCTCAAGTTCTTTGGACTTAAAATACTGGGTTTATCAATATTCCACATCTCTATGTAGTTATCAATTGAGAAAAATGGAAAATCAATTTCCAGAAATTTACCCAAATTTGAAAAATCAGTTTCTCCCAGTAGGAAAGTTAGAAAACAGTGCACAAATTTTTCTAGAACCAGTGAGACCCCCTCTACATGATACAACCCCTGGTAGCCATGATAGGTCTCCAAAATTTCAACCAAAATTTAGAGAAGGTTATTGCTTACCATAATTTTTAATAACAACAAACTTCCTTGATCATCTCCTGTTCTTTGAAAGAGTCTTCTCTATAGTCACTAGTGTCTACCATAAAAGTTCCAAAGCCAATTAAGATAATTATCTTATGTTCATCCTAGGATATTCACACCACCTCAAGCATATTAATTATTTTTAAATTCATTCATACCTAGTATATGCATATCGTGTAGTAGCTGAAATCGAGGAGCAGTTGGAAGCTTTGGAGGTCCAGCTGCCAGAAACTAACATAGGCTCAGACTCGCATTCAGGCAAGCCCCGGTTTGCATTTAAGTTCCTTACAGTGTTTTGCAGTTTTTATTTCACCTTATGTCTTCAGATGATTGTGCATTAAGTTTAAGGTGTGTGAAATCCACTTGTATGGCCCACAAATCCTTTGCAGTCTTGGGTAGTTCTACGGCCCATTGAGTAGACACTGCTATGCTTATGCTCATAGGAATTCGGTAGAAGTCGAGTAGTTGGAATCTACTCGCGAGATAGGAATTTTATCACACAGGAGGATTTGAAATCGGAAAATGGTTTATGAATATAAAATTGAGACCGAGCAGTCGGTAGGATGCAGCGAGATGTGGTCTCACGTGCGTAGCCCTGCTTGTGTCGATTGAGGACCGTTTCGTGTGCGGCTCTGCTGGACAATCTTGAATTGTACCGGCGACATACTGGAGGAATGGGCTCCAGTAAACTGACGTAGCTTGATACTAGTTTGTTGAGGCATTCTGTTCTGTTTTATAGGCGTGAGTTGAGGGCAACAAGGTGTAAATCAACTGGTGGGCACGTCAGAGTACGCCCCACGCAGTGACCTCTTGCTCGTGATGGATCGATCGGTTCGACATTCAAGTGTTTAGTGAAAGGTGGCCATATACGACTAGTATTGAAGTGTTATGTAGGTACTGCTGTAAGTACTCGCTGACATTTCCGAAAGTTCGTATGTGCCGTGTTGTTCCAGTTGTATCCTGATTGCAATCACCGTCCCTCGCGGTAATAGAGTACCACTTGTTCACAGCGTTGTGACGTAGTAAATACTGAAGAAGTCAGGAGAATATGATATATGGTATTACAAATTGCTTGGACAACCTTGTTTTGCTTAGAAATAGTACAATTAAAAGTTTACAGTTTCCCCATACTTTACTTGTAAAAGCATTATGCGCTTTGTGCACGTCATATCATCGGTAAAACGTTTCTTGTTTGATTGTGGAGTCTATGATGTGTCGTGCCTGAAGAATGTCATGTGCAAGTTAAAACATGACTATAAGGATCCACTTGTAGGCGAGTCCTTTATGCTTTACCTTACCTATACTTAGTATTCACCCTTGCATATGTCTAATGAGACGGGTTAATCTTGCTGAGCCTTATGCTCACGTTTGCAGTTAACAAGTTTTTGCAGATTATACGACTGATGACAGGTTTGATGACGAGGCTGCACCCCCTCCAGGGTTTACAGCCGAGTGGGAACCCTGCATGCCGCCGTGAGTTGTGTGTTGCTAGTGAGAAGTATCCAGGGCATGGATGACTTTGCTTTTGCATAGCTAGTGCTGAGAGCGTAGCTATGATGTATAGTTCTCTTTCCTTTCGTTAGTATTTTAAAACTTCCGCTGTGTTTTTCAATAGAGACTTGGTATTGTAAATTGTTCTCGTCCTTTCCTTGTATACTATTGGGTGTCACGTCATACGACACCACCCAATGAGTCCTTGGAGGTCAGGATTCCGTTCCCCACACCACCTCTATATAAATAACCTCACCTCTTGACTTTACAATCTTTTGCCTCAATTGATCCTAATTCGTGGAGAGCCGCCATCAAGGAGGGAGAAGGAGATCCCGAGCAAGAAGAAGAAGAGGAGGAAACGAAAGAGGATCAAGTAAATAAATTCTTCATCGACTTCGCATTCTTCGACGTCAATTCACCCTCAACTCTTCATCACCAACCCTAGATTGTCAAGATCCAAGTTCCATATTCAATTCTTGATCATTGGAGCTCTAAAGACATGGTATACCTTCTATCTTCTCTTTTTCCACGTCAATTAAATCCCAATTCTCCAAATTCTCTCAGATTAGAAAAACCCTAATTTGCAGTCTATCCAGGGCGGACTAGTCCGGCCCCTAAAACCGGACTTGTGCGGTCTCTGAACCTGAATTGTGCTGAGAATTCCAAATTGACTCGAATCAATTCCAAACCTGTCCACACTTCTTAAAAACTATTAGAACCAGTTAGTGAACATTAATAGCAACTCATTAGCAAGTTTCACTTCATAATTGCATTTATCATGCATGTCATGACTTGTTGTTATATGAGCATTATTTGATTGAATTGTGTGTTTTGCATGTTTGTTGCGCAGAATAGAATGTTTTGCTGTAGAGAGTGCTTTCGAGGACCTCCAGAATCAGAATTTTGAAGACTTTGACCAAAATTAAGATCAAGAGCAAGGCAAGTGTCAATTTTGATCCTGTTTCTAAAATAAATGTTTTGTTTCAAAACTGCATGCTTGTGTCAATTTGATGGGAATCCTATGATAGGAAGTTTACTAGCCTTGTTTGACCATTATTGTCTCCTGGAATTCATGGTAGAGAGTCGGGATGGGCTTTTACCCTTTTTCTTCGCTTAATTAATTGGGATTGGAAAACAGCTATACTATTTAAGTATGCATTAATGAGATTATGGTTAATATGAACAGGTTAATATGATATGGTAATATGTGATATAAGAAAGCCTGGTATGTGGATGGATTGGATGTTATGGTGCTTTTGCTTGCTTTAGATCTAAGGACCGATTCATGCGAGAATAAGCCAGGACTACAGTGCCACCACGAGGACAAATATGAGTGCGGCGTAGCTGATTAATTACGGCTTCGCCAATGTTGTTTGGACCATTAAGGATGCTCGGGGAAGGGGCAGTGGGATTGGGTTTGTTGATGATTGGTGGGACTATCATGGGGTTCGAATGGCTCAAGAGGGGGCCCTTGGTTGAAGATGTGCTCAGTTGGAGACATCGCCACTGGTAAAACCTTAATAGGGTCTAAATAGGCTAGTGATCCCATTGTAAATGCTATTTCGTGATCTGTTGGCCATACACCAAACAAAGTGTAATTGTCATAAGGGAGTTTCTTTAGTCACCGACGGGTGACGAAATCACAAACACGTGGGTAAAGTGGTACAAACTTTGCAGAGTGTGTCTAAAACTATCATGATAGCCGTGCTCCTGGTTATGAGCACCTGGATAACTTCCATGATTAGAGGGAAATTGGGATTTGGTTTGGTTATGGTTTGGTACTGGTTATGGTTGATAATATGGTTATGGCTGGTTATGGACTGAGTTATGGCATTGTATGGTTAATGGTAATGAGAAATCTGGTATATGAATGATGGCAATGGAATATGGACTGGTATTATGATAACTACATGGTTTATGATGGGTTTACTTCACATACATATAATGTATTGCTTTTCAAATGTTTTAATGTACTTTTCAGCACTTAGCCATTATTATATTCATCATTTGAATCAGCTACATGTCATACTTTCCAAACTTGCTGAGTACGACATGTACTCACCCTTGCAATTCCCCCACCAACAGTTGCAGGTCAGGATTGGGAGTATAACAATGATAATGCAGAGTTCTAAGCCGTGTCTGCCGTCAGCTTTGCCTTTGGTGTTGATTGGAGTTGCGCTATACCCTATTCGCTTATGCTTCTTAGCTGCTTAGTTTGCCTATTTAGTTTATTTCCGCTGCATTAGTTGAAACTTGTCATTAATATTCATTAGAACTTATATTTGAGGATATTCTGAATTTGCATAATAAAATTTGTTAATTAATCTTGTCTTGTGGTAATTATCTGTATATCGTTTGTGATGCACTTGTGTATATGTGTTGAACGTCCTGGGCACACATATGCATTCACTTGGTTCATTTTCGGAACCGGGTGTCACAAGGGGTCATTGATAAACCAACATCAGAATACATATTTGTTCAATACTTCATCAAAGAAAAAACTTGCATGTACTTGTTTCTAAAACCAATAAACAAACTCATCTCTATGGCATTTTTCAACAACACGAGAATGAATCTTTTTCATCTCTTCAAAATGCTCACTGAAAAGGGTACAAAATTAAATGAGCCATCTAGAATAAGAAAGATCAGATATAGTATAAAACATCTGAGTTATATGTACTTCATCCATTGAGCGGCCTCTTCAAAATTAGAAATAATATAATGTCTGATGTTATGTAGTTCCACCATAGTAAGTTGGCCACATTTAAACCCTTTTTGGGATTATCAACTTTTGTAAAGATATTAGACTCGTAAGATGGTTCATTCTAACCTGCAGCTTCATGATGTTCTGGCCTATTAAGCTTGGTGCTGATGTTATGCAAAAACTGACTACAAAAAGTCATGCACTCTTTCATAATATATCCCTCAGCTATAGAATCCTCTGGGTAAGCTCTGTTATGTACATACCTCTTCAATGTACCAAGGTACCTCTCAATTGGATACATCCATCTGTAAGAAACATGTCGACCCAAGTGAGCTTCTTCGGCAAGATGGGTTGGAAGATGCACCATGATATCAAAGAAAGCAGGAGGAAGCAATATCTCAAGCTTACAAATTGTTTCAAGAAATTATTTGATCATCTTATCCAAATCTAGTTCCATCAATTCTTTAGAAAAAATTCCATAAAAGAATCTGCTAAACTCAATTGAAGGTGCAACAACCTTTTCAGGCAATATGTCATGTATTGCAATAGGAAGGAGCTTCTAAAATATAATATGGCAGTCATGAGTTTTAGACCTGATACCTTTTGTGCTTTTATGTTCACACATCTCTTGATGTTCGAGGCATAACCAACGGGCATCTTCACATCCCCCAAAAACATGCACAAGTTGGTCTTCTCATCTTTATGCAAAGTATATGATGCTGAGGGACAATCATACTTCCCATTATAGCCACCGGATGTTGTTGTGGTCGTATACCCATAGCATGCATATCAAGACGAGCTTGTAGACTATCTTTTGTTTTACCATCCGTATTAACCAATTTCCCCAATATGCTATCACAAATGTTTTTCTCAATGTGCATGACATCCAAGTTATGCTTTATTAGCAATGTCTTGCAATACGGGAGCTGGAAAAATATACTTTTCTTCTTCCAACTATGCCACCTATTTCCCTTAGTGCGCTTTCTCTTATCATTCGTCTGTCCAAAACTCACCTGATCAAAACTCTTGTATTGTTTGAGTAATTTGTCACCAGAGAGTGATGTTGGAGCCCCTCTATTCTCTATCTTGTTGTTGAAAGAAGCTTTGTCTCGACGCCACCTGCGATTCTGAGGTAGGAAACGATGATGACCCATGTAGCAATACTTTCGTCTATGTTTCAACCACAAGGCGTTAGTGTTTATATGGAAGTATGGACATGCTAGGTTACCTTTTGTGCTCCATCCACATAGCATTGCATGTGCTGTAAAATCATTCATTGTCCACAATATAGAAGCTCGCATGAGAAATGTCTCTTTCTTTGAACTGTCATATATTTCAACACCATCAGACCATAATTTCAGTAGCTCATCAATCAAAGGCTGCAGATACACATCAATGTAGTTTCCAGGTGACTTTGGCCCATGAATTATCATTGACATCAACCAATAAGGATGCTTCATACACAACCAAGGTGGTAGATTATATGGGATTAGAATCACAAGCCATGTACTGTAAGAAACATTCATTATTCCAAAAGGAATGAAACCATCAGATGCTAGCCCAAGTCTTATGTTGCGAGGATCAAATGAGAAATTTGGGTGAATGCTATCAAAATGCTTCCATGCTTTTGAATCTCCAGGATGGCATAATATTCCATCATCAATACATTCTTCTTTGTGCCAGCGCATGTTTGATGCCGTTGATCTCCCATATAAAACCTTTTGTAGATGGCGAATAAGAGGGAAGTATCGTAGAATCTCGTGCCTACAAGCTTCTTGGCTTTTCCACAAGGTAAATCCTCTCTTGCATCCCCACCAGTACTATTTGGCATCTTAATTCACCACATTTTGGGCATTAATCCAACAGAGAATAGTCCTTCCAGAATAACACAGTCATTGACACATGCATCGATATTTTGGCAGTCCAACACGAGGTCACGAACAAACTTCTAAACTTTATCAAGTGTATTAGGAATGCAGCGGACCTCTGGAAGCACATATGAGAATAGTTCAAGGATCCCTCTGGAAGCACATATGAGAATAGTTCAAGGATCAACTCACACACTTTTTTGCTCAAACCAGTTAAACACTTTATCTGGTACAATCTGACAATGATGGATAATTGGGTCACCTTCTCACAACCTGGATAGAACTCCTTTTTGGCATAATTTAATAATTCATAGAATGCTTTTGCACACCCAATTGGCTCCTGCTTGTTTATAGCATTTTCTGGATCATCAACAACTGCTGAAGTACCACCATGATCAGCGCCTCTATGTAGACTGGACAACTTATTTTCCATAGCAGCATCATTAGAAATTATCTCTTCATTATTTGTTGATTGCTTAGCAATATTTTTTCAACTTGTTTTTCTCCATGGTGTACCCAACAAGTATAATCCAATGACATCCTCTTACGAAGCAAGTGAAGATGAACTTCCTTATGTGTCCCATGGCAAATATTACAACATTTTGTTCAAGGACAAGGCATAGATTCTTCTTCACGAGTGCCCTGGGATGCAAAATTTGAAAATAACTTCATTCCATCCTGCCACTCCTTCGTACACCTGTCTTTTCCAATCCATGTTTTCTCTTTTGACATCACGTCCTACAATTTAATTAGCGTATCCATAAGAGGATATAACTACAATAACATTATGTGAGCAATTGTACCTAGCACTATTGCTTCACCACGTGCGGCGGCCGACGGATGCACCTCCATGCGCGGTGGCCGACGGATGCTCTTCCAAGAGCGTGGTGGCCGGCGGATGCTCCTCCAAGAGCGTGGTGGCCAGCGGATGCTCCTCCAAGAGTGTGGCCGCTGGCAGTGTAACAACCTCATTTTCATGCATCATGCACTGCATAAGTTCATTTACATGTTTAACATTGATCCACATAAAAATGAATGAGTTTAAAATGAATTATAAGCAAAACCGCACTCGAAAGTTTTGAGAAGGGCGGACTAGTTTGTTTTTGGTACAGACTAGTCCGATTTCTCTCTGACCTCCTTCGGACATGTCCATTTTTGTTGCGGACTAGTTCATTTTTCTCTATGTACAACTTTCGGACTTGTCCGGCCTGTAGCAGACTAGTCTGGTATTCCAATTCCTCAAAATTTTGCCAAGTCCCTAGACATGTCCGGACTTGTCCGACATCTAGCGGACTTGTCCATTTTCCCCTCTCACTAAAATCGGACTTGTCCGGTTTTGGCCAGACTTGTATGATTTTCCTCTAACTAAGTTCGGACTTATGCGATGTTTAGTCCGGACTTGTCTGATAACCCTTTGACGAATTTTTTACTAGTCCGGCCTTTTGTGGACTTGTCCGGTGATCGTGATTCTGAGTTGGTCTTTTGTTTCTCGACGTGTTTTTGGGTTTTACCTTAAGTGGGCCTATGAACATCGTGTCTAACTCTTTTTGGAGCCCATGTGGGACCCCACACCGTCCACCCCCGCCCCGAACTCGAAATCCATCAAACCCTACCCCTCCATCCTTATATAAACAATGCCACCCCTTGACCTCACATCCTTTTGCCTCAATTGAAAGACCGCAAACCCTAGTTCGTGGAGAGCCGCCATGAAGGAGGGAGAAGGAGACCTCGAGTAGGAAGAAGAAGAGGAGGAAATGAAAGAGGGTCAACCAAGCAAGATCTCCATCAAGTTTCATTCTTTATCAACAATTCACCTTCTAGTTCTTCATCAACCCTAGATCATCAAGATCCAAGTGTTGCCTCCAAAACCCTTAATCATTGCAGTTCTAAACAGTTGGCATACCTTCTACTTTCTATTTCTCACGTGAATTCAACCCTGTTTCTCCAAATTCGCGTCGATCTAGAAAACCCTAGTTTGTTGTTTCTGTGAAGGTCGGACTAGTCGGGCCCTACAGCGGACTAGTCCTATTTTGATTACTGTTTTTTGTTGAATTAATTCTAAATTTATTCGAATCAACTCCAAACCTATGTAGACTTGTTAATAACCATTGTAAATTATCAGCGAACATTATTAACAGCTAATTAACTAGTTTTGCTTCGCATTTGCATTAATCATGCATGTAATGTCATATTGAGCAATATATGTGCACTTATTGATTGTGGTTCTTGTCTTGTATGTTCGCTGTGAGTTTTAGACGAACTTGCACTAGAGGGTGCTGCGGAGGACCTCAAGTACCATAATTTTGAAGGCTTTGACCCGAGCCAAACCCAAGAGCAAGGCAAGTGTCCTTGAACATATTGATCCGGTTTTTACAATAAATGTTTTGCTTTCAAAACTGCATGCGTATGTCAAATTGATGGGAATTCCTATTATAGGAGGTTTACTAGCTTCGTTTTACCACCCTTGTCACCTGGAATACTTGGTATAGAGTCAGGAAGAGCTTTTTACTTTTGCTTTGCTTAATTAATTGGGAAGGGAAAACAACTACACCATTTAATTATGCATTAATGAGATTATGGTTAATATGAACTTGTTAGTATGACATGGTAATGGGTGATCTAAGCAAGCATGGTATGTGGTTTGGGTTGGATGCTATGGTGGTTTCACTTGCTTTAGATCTAAGGACCGGTTCGTGGAGCACCCATCAAGGAATTACAGTGCCACCACAAGGCCAAGTATGGGTGCGGCATAGCTGATTAATTAGGGTAGTGCTAGTATTGAGCGGATCATTTGGCTCACCGGGGAAGGGGAGACGGATTGGGTTTGGAATTGAGGCGGGACTCTCTGGGATCTGAATAGCACAAGAGGGGGCCCTTGGTTGAAGATGTGCTCAGTTGGAGACATCGCCACCGGTGAGACCTTAGTGGGTCCGTACATGCTAGTAGTCCCTTTGTAAAGGCTTTTTTGTGATCTCTTGGCCACACACCTAAGAAAGTGTGAGACGGCATAATAGAGGTTCCATAGTCATCGAAAGGTGATGAAATCACGAACAAGTGGGTAAAATGATACAACCTCTGCAGAGTGTCTTCAAAACTATCATGATAGTTGTGCTCCCTCATGAGCAACCTGGACCCTCACATGATTAGAGGAAACTTGGGATTTGGGATGGTTTGGTACTGGTTATGGAATGGTATTATGGTCTATGGAAATGGATATGGTTGATGGTAATGAGAAATCTGGAATATCGATGATAGTAATGAAGTATGGACTGCTATTATGATAACTATATGGTTTATGATGGGTTTACTTCAAGTACGTATAATGTATGCTTTTCAAATGATTTAATGTATTTTTCAGCACTTAGCCTTTATTATATTCATCATTTGTATCAACTACATGTCATACTTTCCACACTTGCTGACTACGACATGTACTTATTCTTGCAATTTCCTCACCAACAGTTGCAGGTCAGGATTGGGAGTATAAAGGTGATAATGCAGAGTTCTAGACCATGTCCGTTGTCTGCTTGCCTGTGGATTGGTTGGAGCTGCGCTACCCTTATGCTCATGTTGCTTAGCTACTTAGTTGCTTTATTTAGTTTATTTCCGCTGTATAAGTTCAAACTTATTATTAATATTCATTAGAGCTTGTATTTGAGAATATTCTAAATTGTGTAATAAAAGTGGTTAATTAATCTTGTTTTGTGGTAATTTTCTATATATCCTTTTGTTAATGCACTCGTGTATGTGTGTTGAACGTCCTGGACACACATATGCATTCACTTGGTTTATTCTCGGAACCAGGTGTCACAAATTGGTATCAAAGCCACAGGTTGACCGTAGGACGCAGGCTAGATAGAATGGACACATTAGAGCACATAGGAGCACTCAGGAATCGATGTGTTTTCGTTGGGTGCGTTGATTGCTATGTATTGCTGCTTGTGTTCTTAGTAGAGGACTGTGGGATGCTTTGGCATTGCCATGTCAACATAGGCTAGCATAGTTTGTTGCTTAGTTTCATATCCCTTGATGCATATAGTTGGGGATTTTTTCTAAATTCTTATCAATTGCTTTTCTTCAGATTGTGAGGACTCGGAACCAGAGGGATGGCAATGATGAGGAGGAGAACAATGGGGCACCTCAGAAGAAAAATGGACAAGGACCTGCCCAGGGAGCTATCAACCTTGAGCAGCTATCGACGATGCAAAACCTGCTCATGCAGACCATGATACATACTATGGGACAGCTGCAGGCTGGCAGCAACAACCATCAGCCCCACATGCCTCCACCGTCACCCCCGCCTCCTCATAACTGATTGGGAGAGTTCATGAGAACCAGGCCACCAACCTTTGCTCAAGCCGCTAATCCTATGGACACTGGTGATTGGCTCAAGTCCGTGGAGAAGAAGCTTGCAGTATTCCAATGCAGTGATCGGGAGAAGGTGCTATTCGCATCTCATCAACTTGTTCGAGCAGCTGGCAATTGGTGGGATTCACTATGCAACACCCATCAGGACCTTGAGAGGTTTACATGGGCTGAATTCAATGAGAGCTTCTGTTCTCATTATGTGCCCGAGGGTGTTATGATTTTGAAGAGGCAATAATTTGAGAACCGGAGGCAAGGAAGGTCAAGTGTGGGTTAATACCTCAATAAGTTCACTCAACTTTCAAGATATGCGCCTGAAGATGTGAGCCAAGACAGCCGGAAACAATACTTGTTCATGAGGGGCTTGAACAATGAGATCCAAGTGCAGTTGTTGAACTCCGATTATGCCAACTTCCAGAAGCTAGTAGACAAAGCAATTGTTGTGGAGAACAAGGTCCGTGAGATGGAGCTAGATAACAAGAGGAAGGCGCCATATCAAGGACAACAACAAGGAAGTAATGTGCACCCTCGCTTTGCACCACCTAATGCACCTTGTTACAGCTCTTCTACTCCTATACAGTGCCCTGGTTATGCACCGCACCCAGCTCAGTTTGTGCAGCAACGCCCTGTCTGCAAGCACCTAGGCCTCCAATGTCTTTTGCACCTCGTGCCAAGCTTCCAGGTGCCAATGTTCAGAATCATGTTTGCCCCAATAATTCTTGTGCAGTTAGGAAGTACTATACATGTGGAGAAGCAGTACACTTTGCAATTCAATGTCCTAAGTCAGGCCTTGGTCAGGGAAGCAATGCTCAAAGACAGAACCCAAGACGCAATGGAGGAGCGCCACAAGGCAACCATGGACAGCAGAATTTTGCATGTGGCAACGTGAACCATGTCTCTATGGAGGTTGCTCAACGAGCGGATGACGTGGTGATTGGTATGTTTCTCGCAAACTCCAACCCGGGGACTATGTTATTTGATTCAGGAGCATTGCATTAATTCATTGCTTCAAAATATGTTGGCAAGTTGTCGGTACCTTACATACTGTGACACCCGGTTCCGAAAAATGAACCAAGTGAACGCATATGTGTGCCCAGTACGTTCAACACACATACATGAGTGCATCACAAAAGAGTATACAGAAAATTACCACAGGACAGGATTAATTAACAAAATTTTATTACACAAACCAGATTATCCTCGAATACAAGTTCTAATGAATATTAATGACAAGTTCAACAATTGCGGCGGAAATAAACTAAATAAGCAAACTAAACAGCTAGGCAACATAAGCGATAGGGTATAACGCAGCTCCAATCAACACCACAGGCAAAGCTGACGGTAGACACGGCCTAGAACTCCGCATTATCACCATTAAACTCCCAATCCTGACCTGCAATTGTTTGGGGGGGGGGGATTGCAAGAGTGAGTACATGTCGTACTCAGCAAGTGTAGAAAGTATGACATGTGGTTGATTCAAATGATGACAAATATAATTGTTGAGTGCTGTAAAGTACATTAAATTGTTTGAAAAGCAATATATTACATGTGTATGAAATAAATGCATCATAAACCATATAATCATCATAATACTAGTCCATATTCCATATCCATCATCATATACCAATATCCATATTCAATACCAGAATTCAATTCATAACCATCCATAACAAAAATACCAACCATAACAATCCCAAATACCATCCCAATACCGAGTTCCCTCTAATCACGTGAGGGTCCAGGTTGCTCATAACCGGGAGCACGGCTATCATGATAGTTTTATACACACTCTGTAGAGGTTGTACCGCTTTACCCACGTGTTTGTGATTTCATCACCTTTCGATGACTATAGAATCTCAATTATGCCGTCTCACACTTCCGTAGGTGTGTGGTCAAGAGATCACAAAATAGCCTTTACAAAAGGATTACTAGCCTATTTAGACCCCACTGAGGTTTCACCGGTGGCGATGTATCCACTTGAGCACATCTTCAACCAAGGGCCCCCCTCTTGAGCCATTCAGATCCCAGGGTAGTCCCACCAATCATCAACAAATCCAATCTGACTACCCCTTCCCCGACCATCCTTAATGGTCCAAATAGAACTAGCAAAGCCCTAATTAATCAGCTACGCTGCACCCATACTTGGCCTCGTTGTGGCACTGTAAATCCTGGATGGTCGCTCCACGAACTAGTCCTTATATCTAAAGCAAGCAAACCACCATACATCCAACCCATCCACATACCAAGGTTGCTTAGATCACCCATTACCATATCATATTTAACCAGTTCATGTTAATTATAATCTCATCCATGCATAACTAAATTGAGTGGTATAGTTGTTTTCCCATCCCAGTTGATTAAGCAAAGCAAAATGGTAAAAAGCCCTTCCCGACTCTCTACCATCTATTCCAAGTGACAAGGGTGGTTAAACAAAGATAATAAACTTCCTATCATAGGATTCCCATCAAATTGACACGAGCATGCAGTTTTGCAAACAAAACATTTATTTCAAAATAGGATCAATATGCTTCAAGGACACTTGCCTTGCTCTTGCTGTTGATTAGGGTCAAAGCCTTCAAACTCTTGGTGTTGGAGATCCTCCGCGGCACTCTCTAGTGCAAATCCATCTAATCCACACAATAAACATACAAGACAAGAAACACAATCAAAGAGTGCACAAATATTACTCAATATGACATGACATGCATTATTGATGCAAATGCAAGGTAGAACTTGTTAATAGATTGCCTTCAATGATCACTAACTAGTTCTAATAGCTTTTAACATGTTTGTACAGGTTTGGATTTGATTAGATCTACTTTTAGAATTAATTCAACACAATTTAGCTAGGAAAATTGAACTAGTCAGCAGAAGGCCAGGCTAGTCCGCACTTCGCAGAACTAGCGAACTAGGGTTTCCTAGATCGACGTGAATTTTTAGATTTGGGGTTGAGTTCATGTAAGGAAAAGGAAATAGAAGGTATACCAGGTGTTTAGGACTCCAATGAATCAAGAAACATGGAGGTAACACTTGGTTCTTGGCGATCTAGGGTTGATGATGAACTTGGAGATGAATTGGTGATGAAGAACGAAAGCTTGGTGGAGATCTTGATCCTCTTTCATTTCCTCCTCTTCTTCTTGCTTGGGATCTCCTCCTCTCTCCTTGACGATGGCTCTCCACGAACTGGGGTTTGGGTGGGGTGGAAAAGTGGCAAATAGATGTCAAGCCAAGGGGTGGGGTTGTTTGTATAGAGGTGGAGGCTAGGGTTAGATGGATTTCGAGTTTGAGAGGAGTAGAGACCGGTTTAGAGTCCCACATGGGCTCTAAAAGAGTTAGGCACGACGTACCTAGGCCCACTTAACGTGAAACCCAAGAAACAAGTCATAAAACAAAAGATCAACTCGGAGTCGCAAAATATCGGACAAGTTCGGAAAGGACCTGACTAGTCCGAAGTTACTGAGAAAGAAATCGAACAATTCTGGCCAAAAATCAGACAAGTGCGATTTTAGTCAGAGAGGAAATCGGACAAGTCCGCTGGAACACCGGACTAGTCCGGAAAAGTTCAAGGACTTGGCAAAATTTTAAGGATTCTTGGAATATCGGACTAGTCCGCACAAAATCGGACAAGTCCAAAAGTTTCCAGAGGCAAAATCGGACTAGTCCGCAGCAAAAACAGACAAGTCCATTTTTAGTCAGAGAGAAATCGAACTAGTCCTCCCAAAATCGGACTAGTCCGCACTTTTCAGCAATTTAAGTGCGGTTTTGTTCCAAATCAATTTTCAATGTTCCAAATCAATTTTAAACTCATTCCTCTTTATGTGGGTTAATTTTAAACATGTATATGAATGTATGTAGGGCATGATGCATGAAATGAGGGTGTTACAAACCTACCCCCCTTAAAATGAATCACACCATCGAGATTCAACGCGGAAGAGAAGAGATAGGGAAATTCCTTCTTGAGATCTTCTAACT
Source organism: Tuctoria greenei (assembly GCA_036927565.1). NCBI lineage: Eukaryota > Viridiplantae > Streptophyta > Magnoliopsida > Poales > Poaceae > Tuctoria > Tuctoria greenei. The sequence continues at coordinate 135,023,769 of JAYESD010000001.1, read as the reverse complement.
CCCAAGTTGCTTCCGATTCTGTATGATGCTTCCATAGCACTTTACACCATCTGATGACCTTGTTCCTTGTGACTCTCTCCTTGGTTTCCAAGATTTTGGCTGGTTGTTCGGCATAAGTCAAATCTACCTCTAATTCCAATTCTTCCACTGGCACTTGTTCTTCCAGTACTCTCAGACACTTCTTGAGCTGGAAAACATGAAAGACATCATGGACATCTGAAAGATGAGCTGTCATCTCCAACTTATACGCTAATTCTCTTCTTTTGTCCAAAATCTTGAATGGTCCAATGTAATGAGGTGCTAGCTTGCCTCTTATGTTAAACCTCTTATGACCTCTCATTGGTGACACCTTGAGGTAAACAAAATCTCCCACTTCAAAGGTTAATTTCCTTCTCCTATTGTCCGCATAGCCCTTTTGTCTTGATTGGGCAGCCCTCAAGTTTTCAGGAATTATTTGGACTTGCTTTTTGGCTTCTTACAACACATACGGACCAAATACTTGAGTTTCTCCTGCCTCATTCCGGAATAAAGGTGTCCTACACTTCCTTCCATAAAGCGCTTCATATGGTGACATCTTCAAACTTGCTTGGTAGCTATTGTTGTATGAAAATTCTGCACATGGCAAGCTTTTGTCCCAACTTTTCCCATGATTTAAAGTGCAAGATCTTTACCTGTCCTCTAAAATCTGATTGGTCCTCTCGGTTTGTCCATCCGTTTGAGGGTGGTATGCTGAACTAAAATTCAACCTTGTTCCTAATGTTTCATGTAACTTTTGCCAAAACCTAGAAGTGAATTGTGAACCTCTATCCTAGACTATCTTCTTCGGAACTCCATGCAAACATACTATTCTTCACATATACAGTTCTACCAATTTCTCTCCATTATAGGTGGTCTTGACGGGAATAAAGTAAGCCGACTTAGTTAACCGATCCACAATTACCCAAATTGAGACATAACCGGACTGAGTACGTGGTAAACCAACTATGAAGTCCATACTGATCTCTTCCTACTTCCACTCTGGAATCTTCAATGGTTGCAATAGTCCAGCTGACCTTTGATGTTCCGCCTTGACTCGTTGGCACACATCACACAATGCTACGTATTCAGTTATGTCCTTCTTCATGCTAGCCCACCAATAACACGTTTTCAAGTCTTTGTACATCTTTGTACAGTCAGGATGAATTGAGTATGGTGAGTCATGTGCCTCTTTTATTATTGTCTCCCGAATATGCTTCACATTTGGCACAACAATCCTCTTACCATGCCATAGGGTACCATGTTCATCCTCATCAAATCTGAATTATCTCCCCTCTTGGGTCCTTTTCTTGATTTCCTGAATTTTCTCATTCTTAGTTTGGCCTTCTCGAATTTCTTGCTCTAAGGTTGGGTTTAACTCCATCATCTCCATCTCATTTACGAATCCAAGGTTCAACCGTTCGAACTCCTTATATAACTCGGATGGCAACTCTCGAACCCTGAGTTGATGACTTACTCCTTTTCTACTCAAAGCATCGGCCACTACATTGGCTTTTCCCAGATGATAGTTGATCCCCAAATAGTAATCTTTGATGAGATCCAACCATCTTTGTTGCCTAAAATTCAGATCCGTTTGTGTGAAAATATACTTAAGACTCTTGTGATGCGTATAAATTTCACACCTATGTCCAAGGATGTAGCGTCTCCAAATCATCAATGCATGTACCACGACTGCTAGTTCAAGATCATGTGTAGGATAATTATGCTCATGTTTCTTCAATTGTTCGATGCATAGGCGACCACTTGACCATCTTGCATGAGCACACATCCAAGTCCTTGTCTCGATGCGTCATAATAAATATTGAAACTCTTGCTCACATCCGACAGTACCAGAACTGGGGTTGTTGTCAACCTCTTCTTCAACTACTCAAAAATTTCTTGACAACCTTGAGTCCAATGGAAAGCTTTTACCTTAATTAGCGATTCTGTCATTGGCTTGGCTATCTTGGAGAAGTCATTGATGAATCGACGGTAATATCCAGCCATCCACAGAAAACTCCTTATTTCCTTTACATTTTGCGGTGGTTCCCACTTCAACACGTCTCTCACTTTTCCGGGGTCAACCGGTACTCCTCCTCCTGAGATGATATGACCCAAAAACGACACCTCTCTCAACCATAACTGACACTTGTTGAATTTGGCAATCAATTGATGCTCCCTCAATTCTGCCGTGTAAGCCTCAAGTGTTCCTCATGTTACTTCTCATCCTTCGAGTAGATCATAATGTCATCAATAAACACCACAACGAACCTATCCAAGTACTCCATGAAGACCTTATTCATGAGGTACATAAGGTAGGTAGGTGTGTTTGTCAATCCAAAAGATATCACGGTGTACTCATAAGATCCATACCGCGTCCTAAAAGTTGTTTCGGGTATGTCCGATGGTCTAATCTTCATTTGAAAATATCCCGACCTCAAATCAATCTTAGAGAAGACACGAGCACCATTCATCTAATCAAACAAGTCTTCTATGTGTGGCAAGGTGTACTTGTTCTTGATTGTTACCTTGTTGGGGGCTCGGTAATCTACGCACATACATTGGGATCCATACTTCTTGTCCACAAATAGAACGGGCGCCCCCCAAGGTGAAGAGCTTGGCCGAATGAAACCCTTCTCTAGTTGCTCTTGAATTTGCTTCTTGAGCTACGCTAGTTCCATAGGAGGCATCCTATACGGCCTCTTAGCTATAGGTGCAGTTCCAGGTATTAAATCAATAATAAACTCAATGTCTCGATCAGGTGGCATACCTGGCAACTCGTCCTGAAAAACATCCAAAAATTCACACACCACCAGAATCTCATCAATTGCGGCACCGTCCATATGATTCAGCTCCAATTTCTTCGGTGCGGTTTGAGATGCTTCAAATTCTATGGTGATCCCTTCCTCATTGGTCAACTTTAACGTTTTCGTGGCACACTCAAAAACTCCATTGTGCTTCGTCAACCAGTCCATACTAAGTATAATGTCCAATCCTTGAGAATCCAAAACGATGAGGTTGGCAGAGAAGTCTACCCACCTTATTCTAAGGCCTACTTTTTGACGTATTATATTTATCCTCATCTCTCCTCCAGGAGACTTAACCAATAGAGTAAACTTCATATGAGAGATAGGCAAACTGTACTTGGCAACATACTTTGATGCAATGAATGAATGTGATGCTCCAGAGTCAAACAACATAGTCGCGGGGTTGGAACTGGCGAGAAACATAGCAATGACCACGTCATCCGCTTGTTGAGCATCCTCCTTAGAGAAATGGTTCACGTTGCCCCGAGCAAAATTCCGCTGTCCACGGTTCCCTTGCAGTTGTCCTCCATTGGGTCTTGGGTTTTGCCTTGGCACGTTGCTTCCTTGACCAAGGCCTGACTTAGGACATTGATGCACAAAGTGTCCAGCTTCGCCACAAGTATAGCACTTCTTAACTCCACCAGAATTATTGGGACGAGCTTGGTTTTGAGCATTGGCACCAGGATAGTTGACACGAGGTGCATAAGACATAGGAGGCCTAGGTGGTTGCATAATACAGCGCTACCGCGTAAACTGAGTTGAGCGCAATGCATAACCAGGGCGCTGTATAGGATTAGAGGAGCTGTAGTATGGCGCACTAGGAGGCGCAAAGCGAGGGCGCACATTACTTCCTTGTTGTTGTCCTTTATGTGGCGCCTTCCTCTTATTGTCTTGCTCCATCTCACGAATCTTGTTCTCAACCACAATCGCTTTGTCCACAAGCTTCTAAAAATTGGCTTAATCACAGTCGAGCAATTGCACTTGGATTTCATTGTTGAGGCCCCTCATAAACAAGTATTGCTTCCAGCTATCCCGACTAACATCCTCAGGCACATACCTTGAGAGTTGAGTGAATTTGTTGAGGTATTCACCCACACTCAATTTTCCCTGCCTCAAGTTCTCAAATTCTTGCCTCTTCAAGATCATGACACCTTCCGGCACATAATGAGAACGGAAACTCTCCTTGAATTCGGCCCAAGTGATCCTCTCTTGATTCCCATGAGCATTGCAATAAGCATCCCACCAATCCGCAGCTGCTCCAACGAGTTGATGAGAAGCAAATAGCACCTTCTCTCGGTCACTGCATTTGACAATAGCAAGTTTCTTCTCCACAGACTTGAGCCAATAAACGGCATCCATAGGGTCGGTAGCTTGAGCAAAGGTGGGTGGTCTAGTCCTCATAAACTGTCCCAACCAGTTACGAGGAGGCGGGGGTGGCGGTGGAGGCATGTGGGGTTGATTATTGATGTTACCAGCCTGCAGCTGTCCCATAGTTTGTATCATGGTCTACATGATCTGGTTCTACATAGCCAAAAGCTACTCAATATTAATAGCTCCTTGGGCAGGTCCTTGTCCATTGTTGTTCTAAGGTGCTCCATGGTTCTCCTCCTCATCATTGCCATCCCTCTGGTTGCGAGTCCTCCCCATCTAAAGAAAAGCAATAGGTAAGAATTATAAAACGTCCCCAACTATATGCATCAAGGGATATGAAACTAGACAACTAACTAGCCTACCTGGACATGGCAATGCTAAAGCATCCCAAAATCCTCTATTAAGCACACAAGCAAACAATATATATAGCAAACAACACACCAAACAAAAACACATCGGCTCCTGAGTGCTCCTATGTGCTCTAAAGTGTCCATTCTATCTAAGCTGCATCCTACAGTCAACCTGTGGCTCTGATACCAATCTGTGACACCCAATTCCAAAAAATGAACCAAGTGAACGCATATGTGTGCGCAGGACGTTCAACACACATACACGAGTGCAACACAAAAGAGTATATAGAAAATTACCACAGAACAAGATTAATTAAAAAAAATTTATTACACAAACTAGATTATCCTCGAATACAAGTTCTAATGAATATTAATGACAAGTTCAACTATTGTAGCGGAAATAAACTAAATAAGCGAACTAAATAGCTAGGCAACATAAGTGATAGGGTATAGTGCAACTCCAATCAACACCACATGCAAAGCTGACAGTAGACACGGCATAGAACTCCGCATTATCACCATTAAACTCCCAATCCTGACCTGCAACTGTTTGGGGGGGGAGATTGCAAGAGTAAGCACATGTCGTACTCTGCAAGTGTGGAAAGTATGACATTTGGCAGACTCAAATGACGACAAATATAATGGTTGAGTGCTAAAAAGTACTTTAAATCATTTGAAAAGTAATATATTACATATATATGAAATAAACCCATCATAAACAATATAATCATCTTAATACCAGTCCATATTCCATATCCTTGATCATATACCAATATCCATATTCAATACCAGAATACAATTCATAACCATCCATAACCATAATACCAACCATAACCATCCCAAATACCATCCCAATACCGAGTTCCCTCTAATAGTGTGAGGGTCAAGGTTGCTCATAACCGGGAGCACGGCTATCATGATAGTTTTAGACACACTCTGCAGAACTTGTACCGCTTTACCCACGTGTTTGTGATTTCATCACCTTTCGATGACTATAGAATCTCAATTATGCTGTCTCACACTTCCGTAGGTGTGTGGCCAAGAGATCACAAAATAGCCTTTACAAAGGGATTACAAGCCTATTTAGACCCCACTGAGGTTTCACCGGTGGCGATGCCTCCAAATGAGAACATCTTCAACCAAGGGCCCCCTCTTGAGCCATTTGGATCCTAGGGTAGTCCCACCAATCATCAACAAACCCAATCCGACTAACCCTTCCTCGAGGATCCTTAATAGTCCAAATAGAACTGGCAAAACCCTAATTAATCAGCTACGCCGCACCCATACTTGGCCTCGTGGTGGCACTGTAAATCCTAGATGGTCGCTCCACAGACTGGTCCTTAGATCTAAAGCAAGCAAACCACCATACATCCAACCCATCCACATACCAGGTTTGCTTAGATCACCCATTACCATATCATATTTATCCAGTTAATGTTAACCATAATCTCATTCATGCATAATTAAATTGAGTGGTATAGTTGTTTTCCCATCCCAGTTGATTAAGCAAAGCGAAAAGGTAAAAAGCCCTTCCGGACTCTCTACCATCTATTCCAGGTGACAAGGGTGGTTAAACAAAGCTAGTAAACTTCCTATCATAGGATTCCCATCAAATTGACACAAGCATGCAGTTTTGCAAATAAAAAATTTATTTTAAAACAGGATCAATATGCTTCAAGGACACTTGCCTTGCTCTTGCTGTTGATTAGGGTCAAAGCCTTTAAACTCTTGGTGCTGGAGATCCTCCGCGGCACTCTCTAGCGCAAATCCATCTAATCCACACAATAAACATACAAGACAAGAAACACAATCAAAGAGTGCACAAATATTACTCAGTATGACATGACATGCATGATTGATGCAAATGCAAGGTAGAACTTGTTAATAGATTGCTTTCAATGATCACTAACTAGTTCTAATAGCTTTTAACATGTTTGTACAGGTTTGGATTTGATTAGATCTACTTTTAGAATTAATTCAACACAATTTAGCTAGAAAAATCGGACTAGTCTGCAGAGGGTCAGACTAGTCCGCACATTGCAGAACTAGCGAACTAGGGTTTCCTAGATCGATGTGAATTTGGAGATTTGCGGTTGAATTCATGTAAGGAAAAGGAAATAGAAGGTATACCAGGTGTTTAGGACTCCAATGAATCAAGAAACTTGGAGGTAACACTTGGATCTTGGCGATCTAGGGTTGATGATGAACTTGGAGACGAATTGGTGATGAAGAACGAAAACTTGGTGGAGATCTTGATCCTCTTTCGTTTACTCCTCTTCTTCTTGCTTGGGATCTCCTCCTCCCTCCTTGATGATGGCTCTCCACGAACTAGGGTTTGGGTGGGGTGGAAAAGTGGCAAATAGATGTCAAGCCAAGGGGTGGGGTTGTTTATATAGAGGTGGAGGCTAGGGTTAAATGGATTTCGAGTTTGAGAGGAGTAGATGCCGATTTAGAGTCCCACATGGGCTTTAAAAGAGTTAGGCACGACGTCCCTAGGCCCACTTAACGTGAAACCCAAGAAACAAGTTGTAAAACAAAAGATCAGCTCGGAGTCGCGAAATATCGGACAAGTCCGAAAAGGACCGTACTAGTCCAAAGTTAGTCAGAAAGAAATCGGACAAGTCTTTCCAAAAATTGGACAAGTCCGACTTTAGTCAGAGAGGAAATCAGATAAGTCCGCTAGAACATCGAACTAGTCCGGAAAAGTCCAAGGACTTGGCAAAATTTCAAAGATTCTTGGAATATCGGACTAGTCCGCACAAAATCGAACTAGTCCACAGCAAAAATGGACAAGTCGGTTTTTAGTCATAGAGAAATCGGACTAGTCCTCACTAAAATCGGACTAGTCCGCACTTTTCAGCATTTTAAGTGCGGTTTTGTTCCAAATCAATTTTAAATGTTCCTAATCAATTTTAAACTCGTTCCTTTTTATGTGGGTTAATGTTAAACATGTATATGAATGTATGTAGGGCATGATGCATGAAAATGAGGGTGTTACACGTACCGGGTACCCCATGATACCGCAAGAAGCGCAAGAAATTTCTACCCGTCGGAGATGAAGGCCCTCGCAGGTCCCACATGCCACGTTGCGCCGGACCTGCTCCTCTCATATGGCTGCCTCTCGGGTTAACACTTGTAAAATAAGCCCGAAACCAAACTCCCGACCGAGGGAAGCTCCGGCGATTGCACGTGTACAACAGCCCCGGAACTAGCCCCCGACGGAGAGGAGCTCCGGTACCGACATGTGTATAGTAATCCCGGACCTACCCTCCTGCAAGGGAAAGCTCCGGATCTGCCACGTGTGGAACCTCTGGACCTTCATCGCCAACAGGAATACAAGCTGACCAAGACCGTTACTGACATTCAAGGATGGTTAAAGCGACAGTTACAAGGTTTGATAATGTGTTATTTATACTGTATTAATGGCACAAGATCAGCTCATCATTAATAGGTGTAACGCGGCCATAAAGGCACGTTACCTCACTATTAATTGTACTTAATAATCTTTAGACAGTGTATTAGGTCATTATGCACGCCAGGGCCACATGTCGGGCCAGGACAGCTTTGTAACGATCATCCCTTAGAACAATAAAAGGGCCGCACCGCACGAACATCAGGGGCGATGGCAACCAAACCTTAGCGAACTAACTCACTCAATACAATCACACAAACCGCGTGGAGTAGGGTGTTACACTTAGGCGGCCCGAACCACGTAAATCTCAGGGGTCACCATCTTGATATTGATCTTGTGTCCCCTAACCACAAAAGAACCTCCGTGGGCTACTTTTCAGCAGATCTGGGGGAAGTGTCGTATTCCACACTTCGACATTTGGCGCGCCAGGAAGGGGCGGCAGCTTTCCTGAGATCACAAGATGGTGAATTTAGCTTCTGGATCATCCAATGGCAATCGTGTTGAACCATCTATTGGAGGAAACCCCTCCTATGTTCAACAGCTAACAGGTGCCAATGCCCCGGCAGGCCTGCGGCACCATCTGCTCCAGCAAATAATGCTGGTCAACAGGATGGGGCGTCTGCATTGATCACTGCATTGACGAATAATCCTGAGCACGCGCTCAATGCTGCGCAAGCTCTTCTGCAACATCCACCACCTCTAGGCGCACCCCAGGGTGCTATGAAGCAGTGAAGGGCTGATGTTGACCATCTGGTCGCAGCTGCGGCTGCAGGCATCAATAACCAAGGTCCACCTCCTTCGGGAAGGGAACCTTCACAACGATGGACCTTGTCCGGTCGGCTTGGTCCACAAACCTCTCAGCAAAGGAGGCGTGCCACCTCCCAGCAGGTGACTTTGCTGACCCTCGGGGCACGACGCACCCATACCATCACCAGAATTCCGATCCATGACCTTCGATCGGAACTGGATCGCCGTTACCGGCAACAGGACGGCCGAGTCCACATCGAGCGTGCTCGTGAAAGGCAAGAGGATTGGGACAACCCTGCTCATCAAGGAGTAGGAGGAGGTTGTTATTCCCTGGCCATGCACTTACGTATGGTCAAGTGGCCACAGAAGTTCCGACCTCACTTGCCGGAAAAATTCGACGGGATAGTCGACCCCGCTGAATTTTTACAAATCTACTCTACTACCATACTGGCAGCAGGGGGTGATGAGGCTGTAATGGCCAATTACTTCCTTGTGGCCTTAACCGGGACTGCAAGATCCTGGTTCATGTGTCTTCCACTTGACTCCATTAATAGTTGGGCCGAACTATGCCAGCAATTCACTGCCAATTTCGGGAGCTCCTACACCCGACCCGACACAGAATTGGATTTTTTTGATGTAAAGCAAACGTCGAGGGAATCGCTATGGTCCTTCATCCAACGATTCTCTCAGGTACGCAATACGATTCCTTCCATCTCAAGCTCTTCTGTTATTGTTGCGTTTAGACAGGGAGTTCAGGATAACAAGATGTTGGAGAAGCTGGCAATCAATCAAGTTACCAGCGTCACAAAACTCTTTAGCCTAGCTGACAAATGTGCTAGAGCTACGGAGGGCCATGAAATGAACTCCAAGCCAGCTACGGAGGCCAACCAGAAGTCCTCCAAAACTAAATCTGCTACCTCCAGTAGTGGCAAGAAAAAGAAGAAGCCCAACGGCAAAAAGAAGCCGTCGGCCGGCGCTCCAGCTGCTGTTGCTGCAGCTCCTGGAAGCCAGGGGCCACGCCCCGAGAAGCGACCTCGTCCTTCATCAGAAGACGGCAATAGTTCCAAAGCATGGTGTCCGATTCACAAAACGAATCGACACAGCTTGGAAGAGTGTCGGGAGGTCCAAAACCTTGCCGAGTGCTACAACAAGCACCGAGAAGAAGCTTCATTCTGTCAAAGGTAAGGGAAACAAAAAGTCAATGAAGCTCCGGCTGATGAAGAGCTAGGTTTCCAGGACCCTAAAAAGGTCTTGAAAGCCGTCTACAACGCTATCGACGACGATTCCAATGCCTCCGACAACGAATGTCGGAAAACCCTGAACACCATCTATGGTGGTTTTCGGGACATCACTTATTGTCGCATCCTCAAAACGATACGACGGGACATGGCCATGGTAGCTCCTGCTGCTAAGGCAGAACCACATCGGAAGTGGATGGACACACCCATCATTTTCGATGCTTCAGACTGTCCTCGAAACATGATCGGGGCAGGTCAACTCCCATTGATGGTGTCACCCACCATTAACAATATCCAAATTCACCACGTGATGGTGGATGGAGGTTCCGGGCTTAACCTCATAAGCTTCAAAGCTTTCGTTAAGCTTCAGCTTTGGCCTTCGGACCTCCGTCCCTCCCGACCTTTCTCTGGAGTAGGTCCGAGAACCATCACTCCTCTTGGTTCTATCACACTCCCGGTGACCTTTGGGACCCGTGAGAATTACAGAACCGAGAAGTTGATCTTCGACGTTGCACAGATCAGTCTGCCTTTCAACGCCATTTTGGGTAGGCCAGCTTTATACAAATTTATGGCTGCTGCCTATTATGGTGATTTTGTGTTGAAGATGCCAACACCTACGGGCGTTCTCTGGATCCGAGGACATCGTACCGCAGGAGTCACAGCTCTAGAATAACTCTATGCGCTTACCACATTGCAAGAGGAAGCATCTGGAAAAGAGCCAGCTGCGAATCCTCCAAGCATTCGCAACAAAGGCTCCACCTCTGCACCTCGTGTGCAACCAAGTGGCGATGCCGACGTTACCTTCAAAGTCATCCATATTGGTTCCGATGCTGCTCAGACTACTCGTATATCGGGTGGTCTGAACAACAAATGGGAACTCGCACTCATCACTTTCCTTCGGGCTAATGTCGACGTGTTTTCCTGGCAACCATCACAAATGTCTGGGATCCCTAGGGAGGTGATTGAGCACAATCTGAAGATTTACCCAGGCGCTTGAACTGTACACCAGAAGCCTCGAAACCAATCAATTGAGCGACAAAACTTCATCTGACAGGAAATTAAGAAGTTGCTCAAAGCTGGATTCATCCGGGAAGTCTTCCATCCAAAATGGTCGGCAAACCCAGTTCTTGTACCCAAGGCCGGTGGGAAGCTTCGGATGTGTATCGACTACACCACCTTAAATAAGGCATGTCCGAAAGATCCATTTCCACTACCTAGAAAAGATCAGATAGTGGATTCCACCTCTGGGTGTGAATTACTGTGTTTCTTAGATGGGTATTCTGGATATCATCAAATCCAAATGTCTAAGGAAGACGAAGAGCATACTGCCTTCATAACAGTAGATGGATTGTATTGTTATACTGCCATGCCATTTGGTCTCAAAAATGTTGCTTCAACATTTGGGCGAGCTATGTACAAAACATCTGGAGAGCTAATTTGAGACTTGGTGGAGGTGTATGTTGATGACATCGTCGTGAAGATTAAAAACAAGGAATCACTCCTTGACAACTTACAAGTTGTCTTCGACAAGCTGCACACCACATGCACCAACCTGAACACGGACAAGTGTGTCTTCGGGGTTAGCTCCGGAAAGCTTTTGGGTTTCTTGGTGACTCGTCGAGGAATCGAAGCAAATCCGGCAAAGATCAAGGCTATAGAAGAAATGCGACCCCCAACCCACATTAAAGATGTCCAAAAGTTGACTGGATGTCTCGCTGTGCTCAGTCGGCTTATTTCAAGACTGGCAGAATGGGCGCTACCGTTCTTCAAACTCTTGAGGAAATCCAGACCTTTTCACTTGTCTGAAGAAGCAGAAAAGGCATTTCAAGAACTAAAGCAACTCCTCACCACACTACCAATCCTAGTAGCTCCGAACCCTGGTGAGCCTTTACTGATTTACATTTCGGCAACTGCAGAAGTTGTCAGCATGGTCTTGGTCGCGGAAAGACCGGAGCCATCCCTAAATCAGGACTCTAAACCCCTCCGGGACGGTCTGGAACTACCTGAAAGCGAGTCTAAAGATCAACCTTCAGGCATATATCCTTAAGGCGAGTTGCTAGAAGATCAACCTCCTTCAAACGAAGGGGTAAATGTTACTGAACAAGAAGGCCCGGACCCCTCCGGAAGGGTCCAGGTTGACGAAGAGGAAGCTCCGGGCCCCTCTGAGAGGGTTAGGACAGTCCAGCGCCCAGTGTACTTCATCAGCGAAGTACTCCACGATGCCAAGACATGATACATAGAAGTACATAAATTGCTTTATGCAGTTCTCATTGCCTCAAGAAAGCTTTGTCATTACTTCCGTGCATAACCCTAATTCTATTGGGAATATTGCAAAGTGGGCAGCGGAGCTGACAGAATTCGATTAGAATTTGTGTCAAGACAAGCAATTAAAAGTCAAGCCTTGGCTGACTTCGTGGCGGAGTGGACAACCTCTCAATCAAACCCTGGGAGCCACAGTGAGCAGAAACCAGAGCTCAAAGCTCAGGTATTCACTAATCCTCACTGGATCCTCTACTTCAACGGCTCTATACAGAAGCAGGGTGCCGGAGCTGGAATCCTTCTCCTAGATCCGACAGGAGAGAATGTCAAGTATATGGTACACCTTGATTTCAAGGCAACCAAGAATAGGGCGGAGTATGAAGCCCTCATCTATGGACTCAAGGTGGCACTATCTTATGGTGTCAAACAACTGTTGGTGAAGGGAGATTCATATCTCATCATCAAGAAAGTGAAAGGTGAATGCTCCTGTAACAATTCTCAATTAGCTTCTTATCGTCTTGAAGTCCAGAGGCTTCAAAAGGACTTCAAAGTCCTGGATCTCCATCATGTTCAGCGCCTTCATAACTCCAAAGCCGATGAACTCTCGACGAAAGCCTCAACCGGAGCTCCAGCTCCTGATGGAATTTTCATCCGGAGGTTATCAAAACCAACAGCTCAGCCCGCCGAACTGAGTGAAGGGGGCGATACCAGCACCTCGAAGCTGGCGGTCCCGGTGGCCCTGTTATCATGGCGTTCACCAAGGGTCGTAAGTGCTGTCGGAAGCTCTGAGCAACAGAACACGCAAGACTCAGAAGCTCATGTTAGCTCCAATGCATGGATCTTGGAGATCCGGAGCTACTTGAAAGACATCATCCTTCCTGAAGACAGTGTATTCGCTGACCGGATTGACAGATTGGCTAAAAGATACACATTGGTAGAAGGGGATATCTACCGACGTTGTGCCAACGGCATCCTAGTGCGGTGTATTGCAAGGGAAGAAGGCCGCGATCTTCTCGCGGAAATCCATGGAGGCGAGTGCGGAAACCACGCATCTTATCACACGTTGGTTGGTAAAGCCTTCCAGCATGGTTTTTACTGGCCTACAACACTCCAAGATACAGTTGAGCTAGTGAAGAAATGTGAAACATGTCAGTTCCATGCAAAACAGATTCACACACCGGCTCAATCACTATAGATGATACCTCCTACATGGCCATTCGCCGTGTGGGGCATGGACATCTTTGGACCTTCCCAAAAGCCGTCGAAGGTTACAGGTTCCTATATGTCTCCATCGACGAGTTCACTAAGTGGCCAGAAGCAACTCAAGTAGTAACAATCAACAAACAATCAACAATCAAGTTCTTGAAGTCCATTATATGCAGATTTGGAGTTCCGAACAAAGTCATAACTGACAATGGAACTCAAATCACAAGTGCTGCATTTCAAGAATACTGCGAAGACCTCGGCATCCAGCTCAACTACGCATCAGTATCTCATCCAGCAAGCAATGGCCAAGCTAAGAGAGCAAATGTGAAAATCTTGGAGGGACTCAAGACACGCACATGTGAGCGCTTGAAAAAGCACGGAGCTAACTGGATCGAAGATCTTCCATCCACATTGGGCAAATAGGACAACACCTAATCGGTCCACTGGGGAGACTCCATTCTTCTTGGTATATGGAGCTGAAACAGTCCTTCCTCCGGAGATTACCTTGGGGTCCCTCCGCGTCCGGAACTTCGATGAAGCCACGCAGGACCAACTCCGGTGTGAAGACCTTGACCTTATTTACGAGGGAAGGTGTCGAGCAGCTGTTTGGAATGCACGTTATCGCCAAGCGCTTCGGTGCTACCATCAAAGGCATGTTCATAACCGTCATCTTGAATAAGATGACCTGGTGCTTCGGAAGATACTAAATCGCGAACCGATGAACAAACTTTCCCCCAGTTGGGAGGGTCCCTTCCGAGTAATCAAAGTATCCCGACCAGGGTCCGTTTGTTTGGCAACAGAGGATGGGACTCCGCTTCCTAATCCTTGGAACATCGAGCACCTCCGTAAGTTTCATGTTTAAAAACACAGAGGTGAGTCTATAATTACACACAATGCATGTTGTAGAGTCATTATACAGAGTTGAGCAAGTCCTCAGAGATAACATCCGGACCCCTCCGGAAGGGTCCGGGAAGTTCAAGTCACACTTGACACAGACACAACACTAAAAAGTGTAACTACTTGATCTTGGTTAGCACAAGATGTACAACACATTTAGCTTGGTCCAGCATCCTAAGTGTGTCCTTGTCCCCCCTGTAATCCCGACCTATAATGAAAGGCGTTGTTGTGTGAAGACAGACTCCACGTGCATTTACTTTTTACACAAGGCTCAATATATCAAATTGTTTTTATCTCACTTGTCTATAATGAAGTTGTGCAAATATTTTTGAGTTTTGTTCCAATTAATTCACATGCATTACAAGCCTCATTGATAGTCTTTTTGGATCTTAACACCGCCACATAGTCTACTTGCCTGAACGCTGAGCCAACAAAGGTCCGGAGTATGCTATCGACTTAGCCTTGTCCTGCACCCTAAGTACGTCACTCTACCTACACCCTGACAGGCCTTAGTAGGGTGAGTACTAAAACGGCATGTGGATCTAGGAAGATTCTATCAAAACCCTTGTTATCACGTTGAGTTTCTTCGGATCTAAAGTTCAAGTAAGAACAATAAGCCACAACCAATTTATAGACAAGAGGACGAATTTTACTTTCTTTCTCGCCTTTAATTTTCAGGAAAAGCAAAATTTTATAACGATGATGGATGAAGCTAGAGCTACTAAGCTCCGACATTTCCCAAGATAGATCCGCCGTCAAAATCCAATATGTTGACGCCGGAGCTACCAAGCTCCGACCTTTTAAGGGGGTCTGTCTTCTACGCTCCAAAATTGAATACTTCAACATACTGTCATAACCTTTGGTACATGTACACAGCTAAATTGTACACATGTACCAGGGGGCCAACAAGACACGATATAGTATATTGAAGACAAAGTGAAATTCAAGGAAAAAAGGAGGATTTCATTTATCAGAAGATCTGGATTACAAAATTGAGATTACAAGGGACAAAAGGAGAAAAGTCCAAGCTACTGGAAGACCTAAGACCTGCGGAAGAACGAAGCTACTTTTTGGGCAACCTCTTGGACGCTGGGTTTGGTAGCGTCTTCCTCTTCAGCAATGGGACCTTCCAGCACCGAGTCCAGTGGGAATTGGGGATCTCGGCTTACATTACACGTCAGCACATACTCTGCGATGTTTGTAGCTAGAGTTTTCCCCTCTGTCTCCAGCTGATCCGCAATGACATCGCCCATTGCATCAAGCTTGCCGCCAGCGCCATTGTGGGCCACGAGTGCTCAATCCAGATCCAGCTCCGGGTTGTCCGAACGTACTGGGCTGAAACCCAGCGGTGTCAGTGCGTCATTCACTCGTCCGAGGAAGTCCCTCACATGAATAGCTTCGGTCTCTTTCAAGCTCCGCAGCTCTTCCGGTGACCTCCGGGCGGCCCTAAGATCTGAGCCTTCACGAGCAAGTCGCTCAGCCAGCTTGGCATGTTGCTGCTTGGCCTCAGCAACTTGCTTCTCCTGGTTAGCCAGCTCCGTCTCTCGGAGGTGAATGCGGTTCCGCCCCTCCGCCAGGTCTTTCTCCTTGCCCCTTATTTTCTTTTCCTTAGCGGCAATTTTGGACTCTCTTTTCGAGAGCTCTTGCCCCACCTTCCAGTTCTTCTTCCTCCCTGCCTCCTCCCATAGATCCAGCTTTTTGCTGCGATCTGCCAAATTTTGTTCACCTAGAGTCAACTTCTGGGTGACCTCCTCCTCCCCCTTCACAAGATCCTCCAGTTTCTCCAGGAGTTTCTTCTCCCTCGCATCCAGGTCCGCCCGACGCTTCAGGAGAGTTTCATTTAATTCATTGAGCGTCTCGAAACACTCGTCAGCAGCGTCGCGTCTCTCCTTGGCTTGCTCTATGATATCCCTGGAATTAGCATCGAGCACCCAGATAGCGGCCTCCTTTTCCTCCATTAACTTGTCTCAGTACTCTAATCGGGCCTTCTCCCCTTGTATCCACTCCTTCTGGTCAGCCAGCCTTGTCTGAGCAAGCTTGGTCTCAAAATGGAGTCCATTGCACCAATGCCTTAAGTTGTTGCGCTCCTCCTCCAAAGACTTACTCTCATGGACGAAGGCTAGCTGGACCTGTTGAAGGCTTGAGCAGGCGTTATCTATGGATAACGCTAGAGGGATAGGCTCTGGGCCTGCCGAGATCATTTCCGCAGGCTCGAGCAGGTTCTCCGACACAAAAATTGGGTCCCACTCAACAATAGTGGTACCTGTGCCCCTGCAGCGCTAGGGCCGCTCTCTTGAAGCCCTTCAGTAGCAGCAGAAGAACCCACGGGGAGGAACTTCCACCTTTGGAGCAGTTGAAGGCGCCTTCTCAAGGCCCTCAGCCAATGGCTCCGAAGTCGAGGGACCAGTCGCCCCCTCTTTGGGCTGCTCTGACTCTGGCCCAGGTACCTCCGGGACCGTCACTTCCGGCACAGCTGCAGCTGGAGCTTCAATTGGGGCTTCGACCGCCACTGATTCAGGTTCCGGTACGGTGACCACGGCCAGCACAGTCACTGGACCTCCTACCTCCAGCACAGCCGCCGGACCACCAACCTGGGGCACAGCCGCTGGATCTCTGACCACCTCCGGCTCAGCTGCCGGGTCTTAAACCATTTCCGGCACAAGGGTCGGAGCCTCGGTGACCTCTGGCTCAACAGCTGGGGCTTCATCCACCTCTGGCCCAACAGCCAAGGCTTCGCAATCTCTGGCTCCGAAGCTAAAACTTCTGGCATCGCCAGTGCTGGAGCATCCTCCTCTGCCGCCAGGGGCACATCTTCCACCTCCCTCCTGCGGTTCGGCACTACCATAGAAGAATCTGGAGAGGATTTCGAGTCCAAATTCACGACAGCTGGCGCTGGAGCTGCCGCATCTCCCACCTCCGCATGGCAAGGAAGCTTAGCAGTCGAAGTCGGAGCTTCAACAAGCACAGCCTCAGCCGTTGCAATAGGCGCTGAACCTCTAGATCCTTTCTTCGACACCCTACAAGCATAAGGAAAAGAAGATTAAAGAACACATCAAAAACAAGACTAGCATTTCAGAGTAAGCAATCAATGCTTACCTCGGGATGCTACAAACCCAGTTGCCTCTGAACCTCTTCTTTTGAGGTCCGAAGCTAGAGCCCACCAAATCAGGTGAGACAACTGCTTCGGACCTTGGTTTAGGAAACCTCGCAGCCGCCGGAGTTCTTTCGGCCAGAGCTTCCCTTCGATTTGAAGAACTTCTGGGCCTGGGATTTTTAGCTGGCTCTGAGGCCGGGGTGGCCTGCCCGGAGCTTGCACCTCTCGAAGGCGCTTGTGCTGGAGATGGGGTAGTTGCAGAAGATCTCCCCAGCCAGGGAGAAGGAGTTGTTGTGGAAGGAGCAGATCTAACGGACCTCCCTTCACAGTGCTTCAACTTCCTCTTTCGGCTGGAGGCCTCAGCCAACTATTTGCCCTTGTCTGTGTCTTCAGCTCTTTGGCTTGGGGCAGAAGCGGGACCACCCTCAGAAGCTCTGGGGATCACCAATCCGGTGGTCGGATGCCTCTCTACCTCACCTAGGTCGTCAAGCACCGGCATCCTCCTCCGAAGCTCCCTGTTGAACTCTGCCTCCATGTTCAGAGGGAGGAAAGCCACCAGCGGAGTTAAGTCGTCGCGCTCGACGTCAATGCCATGCTGGAACTTCTTGAGATGGACCTCCAAAGCAGCGCCATCAAAATTGGACCTCAGACCGGTTTCAATCCAGTCGTCATCCATCACGCTGTTGAGGGCCTAGGCGAGCTTCTCCCTCTTCTTCAGCGTAGCCCATCTGTTGACCAGGAAGTTGTAGAAGATCATCTGGGGGGCACCCCTCCTTCCACACATTCGCGGATCCTGGTCAAGGCAGGTTTGAAGGCCTCTGACAGCACTGGAACCACACTCCATGCGTTAGTGTCAGCATTGGGAAGACCTTCAGGCAGCTCCAACTTCTCGTGCTCCTATACTGCGACGATAATCCAATCCTTCTTACAGTCATCCCACTTGCCGGAAGGAAACGACCTCAAGTATTTGTAGGGGCATTTCTTGCGCTTCACAAAATAGTAGAAGCCAAGATACTCGGAACTCTTGCCGGTGGTGTGGATGGTGAAGAAGGTACGGAAAAGCACGGCGCATGGGGGAATACCCACCCACATCTCGTAGAAGTGGACAAATGTTGACACAAGAAGAATAGAATGGGGGCCAAGGTGGTACAATTGCAGACCATAGAAGTCGAACATCATCAAGAGGAAAGTTGAGAAAGGTGGGATCAGCCCCACAATGGCGTATGCAGAGAAGAACACCATGTCGCCGTCGCGCTTCTTCTTGAACGGGAGCTTGCCGGCGCGGACTAGATGGTTGAAGGAATCGCTGGACCACCCCATGTAGGTCCAGACCTTCTTCAGATCGTCATCACTTGTGATACATCTCTTGCGGAGACCCAACTCCATCGCGGCAAAGTGGAGCAAAGGATGGAAAGTTAGGCGAAGGTTGAGAGGCTCTGAGCGCAAAGATGATCAAAGGCGTAAAGAGTCTTCAACCCGTGCACACTTTCCTTCTTAAGTAAGCCTCTGTGATGCTTGGATGAAACAGCAATGAGATCAAGAGCACTTTTCAAAAATCCACCCCGTCAATGACGTGTGGACCTGGGGCCACCCCGACGAAGAGATCGAGGTCCTTACCGAAGGCCAACCGTTGCCATGATGAGCGCTGGGAAACCCAAAGTCAGCGCTCTGACGGGGCGCGCGGAACCGTTACGGTTTTCGTATTGGGAACCGACGACCTTCAATTGTGTGAGATCTGCACTCAAAGATTGCATCTGCCATATTCATGAAGAGCCACGCGTCAAAGGCTCGCCCTGAAACCGCTACTCTACTGGTGCATCAAAGGATTTTTTGGAAATTAAAGCACGGTAATCGAGAATGGCCCCACCTCTGGCAGAACAACTTAACCCAAGGGGTCTCTCCCAGAGGTGGGCCCGGGGGCCACTGTCGGTACCTTACGTACCAGGTACCCCATGATACCGCAACAAGCGCAAGAAAGTTCTACCCATCGGAGATGAAGGCCCTCATAGGTCCCACATGCCACGTTGCGCCGGACCTGCTCCTCTCATATGGCTGCCTCTCGGGTTAACACGTGTAAAATAAGCCCAGAACCAAACTCCCGACCGAGGGAAGCTCCGTCGATTGCACGTGTACAACGGCCCAGGAACTAGCCCTTGACAGAAAAGAGCTCGAGTACCGACACATGTATAGTAATCTCGGACCTACCCTCCTGCAAGGGAAAGCTCCGGATCTGCCACATGTGGAACCTTCAGACCTTCGTCGCCAACAGGAATACAAGCTGATCAAGACCGTTACTGACATTCAAGGATGGTCAAAGTGACAGTTACAAGGTCTGATAATGTGTTATTAATACCGTATTAATGACACACGATTAGCTCATCATTAATAAGGGTAATGCTGCCATGAAGGCACGTTACCTCACTACTAATTGTACTTAATACTCTTTAGACAGTGTATTAGGTCATTAAGAACACCAGGGCAACATGTCAGGCCAGACCAGCTTTGTAACGGTAAGCCCTTAGAACTATAAAAGGGCCGCACCGCACGAACATCAGGGGCGATGGCAACAAGACCTTAGCAAACTAACTCGCTCAATACAATCACACAAACCCCATGGAGAAGGGTGTTACGCTCAGGCGACCCGAATCACGTAAATCTCTGAGGTCACGATCTTGATATTGATCTTGTGTCCCCTAAACACAAAAAAACCTCCGCGGGCTGCTTTTCAGCGGATCCAGGGGTAGTGTCGTATTCCACACTTCGACACAAGTATAGTTTGTCTATCTCTCATATGAAGTTTACTCTGTTGGTTATGTCTCCTAGAGGAGAAATGAGGACAAATACAGTATGTCCAAAAGTAAACCTTAGAATAAAGGGGGTAGACTTCTTTGCCAATCTCATTGTTTTGGATTCTCGAGGATTGGACATTATACTTGGTATGGACTGATTGAGGAAGAACCATGAAGTCATTGAATGTGCCACAAAGATGGTGAAGTTAACAAATGAGGAAGGGATCATCGCAGAATTTGAAGCATCTCAACATGCACCAAAGCAATTGGAGCTGAACCACGTCGATGGTGCCACAATTGAGGACATTCTAGTGGTGTGTGAATTCTTGGATGTGTTTCCGGATGAGTTGCCAGGTATGCCACCTAATCGCGAAATTGAGTTTGTTATTGAATTAATACCTGGACCTATAGCTAAGAGTCCATATAGGATGCCTCCTAAGGAGTTAGTGGAGCTCAAGAAGCAGATTCAAGAGCAACTAGAGAAGGGTTTTATTCACCCAAGGTCTTCACCTTGGGGAGCGTCTGTTCATTTCGTGGATAAGAAGGATGGATCCCAAAGGATGTGTGTGGACTATCGAGCTCTCAATGAGGTTACTATCAAGAACAAGTACACCTTCCACGCATAGAGGACATATCTGATCGGATAAAGAGTGCTTGTGCCTTCTCCAAGATTGATTTGAGGTCGGGATACTTTCAAATGAAGATTAGACCATCGGACATATCCAAGACAGCTTTTAGGACACAATATGGATCTTATGGGTATACAGTTATGTCCTTTGGATTGAAAAATGCATCTGCATATTTTATGTACCTCATGAATAAGGTCTTCATGGAGTACTTGGACAAGTTTGTTGTGGTGTTCATTGATGATATTATGGTCTACTCGAGAAGCGAGGAGGAACATGAGGAACACTTGAGGCTCACATTGAAGAAGTTGAGGGAGCATCAATTGTATGCCAAATTCAGCAAGTGCAAGTTTTGGTTGAGAGAAGTGTTGTTTTTGGGTCATATCATCTCTGAGGAGGAGTATCGGTCGACCCTGAAAAAGTGAGGGACATGTTCAAATGGGAACTGCCACAGAATGTAAAGGATATCTGGAGTTTTCTTGGAATGGCTTTGTATTACCACCATTTCATCAAGGACTTTTCCAAGTTAGCCAAGCCCATGACGGAGTTGCTAATGAAGGGAAAAGCGTTTCAATGGACTCAAGCTTGCGAAGATAGTTCTGAGGAGTTGAAGAAAAGGTTAACCACAACCCGAGTTTTGATATTGCCAGATGTATGCAAGAGTTTTGATATCTATTGTGATGCCTCAAGACATCGACTTCGATGTGTGCTCATGCAAGAAGGTCAAGTGGTTGCATATGCATCGAGACAATTGAAGAAACATGAGCAAAATTATCCAACGCATGATTTGGAACTTGCAGCCGTGGTACATGCATTGATGATTTGGAGACACTATATCCTTGGGCATAGGTGTGAAATTTATAAGGATCATAAGAGCCTTAAGTACATTTTCACACAAACAGATCTGAATTTGAGACACTGAAGATGGTTGGGGCTCATCAAGGATTATGATGTGGGAATAAATTATTACCCGGGGAAGGCTAATGTAGTAGCCGAGGCTTTGAGCCGGAAGGGAGTAAGTCATCAGCTCACGGTTCGAGAATTGCCACCCGAGTTATGTAAGGATTTTGAACGGTTGAATCTCGGATTTGTGAATGAGATGGGGACAATGGACTTAAATCCGACTTTGGAGCAAGAAATTCAGGAAGGTCAAGCAAAGGATGAGGAAATCCAAGAAATCAAGGAAAGGACCCAGGAAGGAAGAGAATTCATGTTTGATGAGGATGAACGTGGTACTTCATGGCTTGGAAAGATGATTGTCATGCCTAATGTGAAGCATATTCGGGAGACAATATTAAAAGAGGCACATGACTCGCCATACTCAATTCACCCCGGTTGTACCAAGACGTACAAGGACTTGAAGACGTGTTATTGGTGGGCTAGCATGAAAAAGGACATAGCCGAATATGTAGCGTTGTGTGATGTGTGCCAACGAGTCAAAGCTGAACATCAAAGGCCAGTTGGATTATTGCATCCATTGAAGATTCCAAAACAGAAGTGGGATGAAATTAGAATGGACTTTATAGTTGGTTTACCGCGTACTCAGTCCGGATATGACTCCATATGGGTTATTGTGGATCGGTAGACCAAGTCAGCTCACTTCATACCTGTCAAGACCAAGTATACTGCAATGCAACTGGTAGACCTATCTATGCAGCATATTGTGTCCTGATATGCAGTTCCAAAGAGAATAGTGTCGGATAGAGGTTCTCAATTTACCTCCAGGTTCTGGCAAAAATTACATGAAGCAATGGGAACAAGGTTGAATTCCAGCTCAGCATATCACCCTCAAACGGATGGACAAACTGAGAGGACCAATCTGATTTTAGAGGATGTGTTAGGAGCTTGTGCTTTAAAGCATGGAAAAAGTTGGCACAAGAGCTTGCCATACGCAGAATTTTCATATAACAACAGTTATCAAGCAGGCTTGAAAATGTCGCCCTATGAAGCACTATATGGGAGGAAGTGTAGGACACCCTTGTTCTGGAATGAGACAGGAGAAACTCAAGTATTTGGTCCGGACGTGTTGCTAGAAGCTGAAAAACAAGTCGAAATTATTCGTGAAAACTTGAGGGTTGCTCAATCAGGGCAAAAAGGCTACACGAACAATAGAAGAAAGAAACTAGCCTTTGATGTAGGAGATTTTGTTTACCTCAAGGTGTCACCAATGAGAGGTCATAAGAGGTTTAATATCAAAGGCATGATAGCACCTCGATACATTGGGCCATTCAAGATTTTTGACAAAAGAGGAGAAGTAGCGTATAAGTTGGAGATGCCAGCTCACCTATCAAATGTACATGATGTGTTTCATGTTTCCCAGCTTAAGAAGTGCTTGAGGGTACCAGAAGAACAAGTGCCAATGGAAGAATTGGAATTAGAGGCAGATTTGACTTAGGCCCCCTTTGGCAGAGCTTCACGATGCTGATTCTCGGGAAGAATCAGTGGAGCTGTGCCAAACACTATTTTTCAGGAGAAGTGATTCTAAGTTGATTCTGAGAAGTGATTCTCTGAAATGAACTAAGAGACTGGGAGCTGAAAAAAGTAGCTTCTCCTGATTCTGTGAAGTGATTCTCTATCCTGATTTTAAGAGTTCATTCTACAAAATCATTGAGAATCACTTTCAGCCACAAAATAACTTCATCAGAGAATCATAAGTGAATTCGGAGAATCAGAAGCTGAGAGTTGTGCCAAAGGGGGCCTTATGCCGAGCAACCAGTCAAAATCTTGGAAACCAAGGAGAAGGTCACAAGAAACAAGGTCATTGGATGGTGTAAAGTACAATGGAAGCATCACATGGAATCAGAGGCAACATGGGAGTTGAAGGATGATCTCAATAAGGATTTTCCATCTCTCTTTTATTCCGCGTCGAATCTCGAGGGAGAGATTCATTTTAAGGGGGGTAGGTTTGTAACACCCTCATTTTCATGCATCATGCACTACATAAGTTCATATACATGTTTAACATTGATCCAAATAAAAAGGAATGAGTTTAAAATGAATTAGAAGCAAAATCGCACTCAAAAGTTCTGAGGTGATTTCTCTCTGACCTCCTTCGGACATGTCCGTTTTTGCTGCGGACTAGTCCGTTTTTCTCCCTGTACAACTTTTGGACTTGTCCGGCCCATAGCGGACTAGTCCGGTATTCAAATTCCCTGAAATTTCGTCAAGTCCCTAGACTTGTCCGGACTTGTCCAACATCTAGTGGACTTGTCCGTTTTCCCCTCTGACTAAAATCGGACTTGTCCGGTTTTGGCTAGACTTGTCTGATTTTCCTCTAGCTAAGTTTGGACTTTTCTGATGTTTAGTCCGGACTTGTCCGATAACCCTCTGACTAGTTTCGGACTAGTCCGGCCTTTTGCGGACTTTTCTAGTGATCGCGATTTCGAGTTGGTCTTTTGTTTCACAACGTGTTTTTGGGTTTTACCTTATGTGGGCCTAAGGATATCGTGTCTAACTCTTTTTTGAGCCCATTTGGGACCCCACACCGGCCTCCACTCCCCCAAACTCGAAATCCATCAAACTCTAGCCCTCCACCCTTATGTAAACATCCCCACCCCTTGACCATACATCCTTTTGCCTCAATTGAAAGACCACAAACGCTAGTTCGTGGAGAGCCCCCATCAAGGAGGGAGAAGGAGACCCCGAGCAGGAACAACAAGAGGAGGAAACAAAAGAGGATCAACCATCAAGATCTCCATCAAGTTTCGTTCTTCATCAACAATTCACCTTCAAATTCTTCATCAACCTTAGATCGTCAAGATCCAAGTGTTGCCTCCAAAACCCTTGATTCATTGGAGTTCTAAACACCTAGTATACCTTCTACTTTCCATTTCTCACATGAATTCAACCCCGTTTCTCCAAATTCACGTCAATCTAGAAAACTCTAGTTTGCTGTTTCTGCGAAGGGCGGACTAGTCCGGCCCTACAGCAAACTAGTTCGATTTTGCTGACTGTTTTTTGCTGAATGAATTCTAAGTTGATTTGAATCAACTCCAAGCCCGTGTAGACTTGTTAATAACCATTGTAAATGATTAGTGAACATTATTAACAACTCATTAACTAGTTTTGCTTCGCATTTGCATTAATCATGCATGTCATGTCATATTGAGCAATATATGTGCACTTATTGATTGTGATTCTTGTCTTGTATGTTCGTTGTGCGGTTTAGACGGAGGACCTCCAGTACCAGGAATTTGAAGGCTTTGACCCGAAGCAAACCAAACAGCAAGGCAAGTGACCTTGAACATATTGATCTGATTTTTACAATAAATGTTTTGCTTTCAAAACTGCATGCTTGTGTCAAATTGATGGGAATTCCTATGATAGGAGGTTTACTAGCTTTGTTTAACCACCCTTGTCACTTGGAATACTTGGTATACAGTCGGGAAGGGCTTTTTACTTTGGCTTCACTTAATTGGGACGGGAAAACAACTCTACCATTTAATTATGCATTAATGAGATTTCGGTTAATATGAACTGGTTAGTATGACATAGTAATTGGTGATCTAAGCAAGCATGATATGTGGTTTGGGTTGGATGCTATTGTGGTTTCGCTTGCTTTAGATCTAAGGACCGGTTCATGGAGTGACCATCCAAGAATTACAGTGCCACCACGAGGCAAAGTATGGGTGCGACATAGCTGATTAATTAGGGTATTGCTAGTATTGAGTGGATCATTTGGCGCACCGGGGAAGGGGAGTCGGATTGTGTTTGGATTTGAGGCAGGACTTCCTGGGATCTAAATTGCACAAGAGGGGGCCCTTGGTTGATGATGTGCTCAGTTGGAGACATCGCCACCAGTGAAACCTCAGTGGGTCCGTACATGCTAGTAGTCCCATTGTAAAGGCTATTTTGTGATCTCTTGTCCACACACCTAAGGAAGCATGAGACGGCATAATAGAGGTTCCATAGTCATTGAAAGTTGATGATATCATGAACACATGGGTAAAGTGGTACAACCTCTGCAGAGTTTCATAAAAACTATCATGATTGTTGTGCTTCCGATCATGAGCAACCTGGACCCTCACATGATTATAGGAAACTTGGGATTTGGGATGGTTTGGTACTGGTTATGGCATGGTATTATGGTTTATGGCATTGGATATGGTTGATGGTAATAAGAAATCTAGAATATGGATGATGGTAATGATGTATGGATTGGTATTACAATAACTACATGGTTTATAATGCGTTTACTTCAAGTATGGATAATGTAATGCTTTTCAAATGTTTTAATGTACTTTTCAGCACTTCGCCTTTACTATATTCG
Organism: Tuctoria greenei; assembly: GCA_036927565.1. Lineage (NCBI taxonomy): Eukaryota > Viridiplantae > Streptophyta > Magnoliopsida > Poales > Poaceae > Tuctoria > Tuctoria greenei. The sequence goes on along the minus strand of JAYESD010000001.1, from coordinate 134,997,689 downwards.
TCATTTGTATCAGCTACATTTCATACTTTCCACACTTGTTTAGTACGACATGTACTCATTTTTGCAAATTCCTCAGCAACAGTTGTAGGTCAGAATTAGGAGTATAACGGTGATAATGTGGAGTTCTAGACCGTGTCTGCCGTCAGCTTGCCTGTGGATTGATTGGAGCTGTGCTACCCTTATACTTAGATTGCTTAGCTGCTTAGTTGCTTTATTTAGTTTATTTCCGCTGCAATAGTTCAAACTTATCATTAATATTCATTAGAGCTTGTATTTGAGGATATTCTAAATTGTGTAATAAAATTGGTTAATTAATCTTGTTCTGTGGTAATTTTCTGTATATCCTTTTGTGAATGCACTCGCGTATGTGTGTTGTACGTCCTGGGCACACATATGCGTTCACTTAGTTCATTCTCGGAACCGGGTGTCATAGACAGATGCTCCTGCACGCGCGGTGGCCGGCGGATGCTCTTCCAAGAGCGTGGCGGCCGGCGGATGCTCCTCCAAGAGCGTGGCGGCCGGCTGATGCTCCTCGAAGAGCGTTTCATACAGTCGGGAGAGGGGCTGTTGTGGATCGAAGGGTCCCGTAATAAAAAAATTCTTTTCGTTTTTTATTTTCCTTCTTTATTCAGCGCGAAAAAAATTGACCGCCGCGAGTAGGCCGCCAGGACAAAGTATACGTGAAGCTATCCGAGTAGGCCGAACACCATGCTGCGCCGCTTGTTATACGTTGGCTGAAACTACGCTGAGTCACTTTGTATTCATGGGCCGAAACTGCACTGGGACGCTTAGTGTTCTTCCCTATGACGCATGAGCCCATCTACGGGCGCACGTCTGGCTCTGAAAATTTGTTATCTAAATAAGTTAATATAGCAATGGGGGTGGCATTCTGAACAAAATAAAGCATAGGCATAAAATCCCTTGAACCGAAGCAACACAATGATATAAACAAGGATTAAATATTAGATATAAACATTGACGAAACCAAACAATAGTGTTTAACGTACCATTCCAGGCAACAAACTAATCGACAGAACTAGCTATTTCATAATTCCCAATAAACACAAAATAAACTAATCGGCATAGTCCGCAACACTTCCCTTCAAGCAGTGTTAATAACTTCTGGCCGCATATAGGAGTAGTAGTAATGATCACAACACATACAGGGGTATAGGGCCAGTGGTACATTGGAGTTCTACCTATCTTTTTCTAACATTTTTCTCGTCCTATCTTTTATTTTCTTTCTGTTTATTTTCTCCACTTTTCTTTCCAGTCATTGCTACTTGTTGCGTTTTCCTGTTACTATATACTACTCCCTCCGTCCCAACTCAACTCTATTTTTAGCTTTGATCAAACTTACCTTTGACCAATGATTTCTATAGATACTATTTACTTCAATAACATATAAATTATTTATTTTGGAAATATTTTTCATGATGAATGTAAAAGTACAATTTTTATATTGTTAAAATTGATCAAGATTACATAAATCATTGATCAAAGGTAGATTTGACCAAATCCAGAAATAGAGTTCACATGGGATGGAGGTAGTACTTTACAAACCGCTTTGCAGGGCCCGCTATGGGCGATCTCTTGGCACCTCCAGCGGCTAAGGTATCGTACATGCCACTTGAGAGGCTACATGTGGTGTGGAGGGTCGTTCATTAACAAACAATACAGATAGAACAGATAGTTCACTAAAAAAACAGATAGAAAACAAAATAACAGATGGAACAGACAAACAACATTGAGTTCATCAACATAAAACATTACTACAAAACAAGAAAAACGACATCATGAAACAAGAAAGACAACATTCTAGCCTTATAAGTCTATTTTATATATAGCCCATACTAGATAACACCGCACGGCAGAATGCGAAATGCTCGTGCCTAATCCTTCAGTCTTCACTACAGAAGACCATGCAGCGGCTCTACCCTTGCTACCCGCAGCCGGCAGCCGTGCACTGGTCAACCTCCTTGTTGAACAGCGACACCATCGGCGGTCTCGGAGGCGGGTGCGGATGCGCCCACATCAAATTACCGATTTTAGCCAATGCTTGAATCTGACACCGCCTGCACTTATTTTTGGTCCTCATGATGGCGACAGACTTGACCACTTTCTCACCGACGTCAACCTCACCTTTGACTTGCCGGATATACTCGACACATTGCGGGCCCCACGGTTGGTGTTGTAGAGGAGGAGGCCAAAGACGTAGGCCGCCTCCATGTGGCCGGCGTCGGTCGCACAGGCAAGAAATTGGGCGCCCGGCTGCACGCGATCGTCTCCGAAGACGAGCTCGAGCCCGGTGACATAGCATGCACGAGGGTTGCTAACGATGGCCAGGTTCTCCACGAGGGCTTTGTAGCGCCCCGGATCGCACCACATCCTCCAGGTCACCTGCTCCAGCGCCATGCACCTGTCCGCGGTGCCATCCAAGCACGCGACATGCATGGCCTTGCAAGTGGCACGCATACTGGCGAGGTCGTCCAAGGGTCGTAGGGAGCTTGCGGCGAGGCGCCTCATGATCTTGACCACAATATCGTGTGTGAAAGGAAACTCCATAGGCTTCGGCGTCACCGTGCTACGAAGGGAAACAATGAGGTTGCGCGCGACAGAGATAAAGAGGAAGCTAGAGTACGTGCGGAGAAGATGGTGGTATGTCTTTGTGAAGTACGCGTGGAGAAGACGATGAAGACATTTTATAAAGATACATGCCATTGTCTCCTCCGCACGTACTGATGGGGGTCGTGCGCAGTGATTGTTCGACTTGCAGTGGTGGCGGATTCAAATCCTCTGCAGTGCTGCAGGTGCATTAAGGGTGGCTGACATGTGAACACCACAGCCTATGGGACCCTGGCCTCTCGCATGCATTGATGGGACGCGCGAAGTAATGGAACCATTCTGTTTTCAACATCAGCACAAGAATAATATCCTATCATCAATAGAAATAGCATACTATGTTTGACAGTAATCAACGCCAAATATTTCTTGTTTTACAGTTTGGTTCTCCACGCTCTTTCACATTAATTCGTATGTACTACCTATCTTTTTCTAACATTTTTCTCGTCCTTTCTTTTCTTTTCACCCTGTTCATTGTCTCCACTTTTCATTCCAGTCGTCGCTAATCGACAAAACTAGCTGTTACAGAATCCCCAATAAACCAAAAATAAACTAATTGGTACATCTAGTCCGCAACACTTCCCTTCAAGCAGTGGTAATAACTTCTAGCCATGTATAGGAGTAGTGGTAATGATGACACCGCGTATAGGGGCATAGGGCCATTGGTACGTTGGAGTTCTATCTATCTTTTCTAACATTTTTCTCGTCCTTTCTTTTCTTTCTCTCTGTTCATTGTCTCCACTTTTCTTTCTAGTCGTTGCTACTTGTTGCGTTTTCCTGTTACTATATACTACTTTATAGACCACTATGCATGCCCCACTGCGGGCAATCTCCTGGCAGTCCAGCGGCTAAAGTATCGTACAGACCACTTTAGAGGCCACCGGCGGTGTGGAGGGTCGTTCATTAATAGAGAATATAGATTGAACAGATAGTTCACTAAACAATAGATAGAAAACAAAATATTAGATGGACCAAACGAACAACATTGCATTCATTATCATAAAACTTTACTCCCTCCTTCCTATATTACTTGTCATTAGAACAGGTTTTTTAGTTCATTTTTAACTAGAAAACTTGTCCTAATTATGAAAGAAAAATAATATGGGAAGGAGCAAGTACAAAACAAGAAAAACAACATCACAAAACAAGAAAAAATGAAACATCACAAAACAAGAAGAGAAAAACATCACAACTGGATTAATCTGTGTCAAAAAATTTCCTTTTTTAAAGTTGGATTCAACTAGAATGTAGTCAAATGTCTGGTACAATCGTGCAATCAACAATCTTCAATCATTTTATCGATCTACATTACGGTTGTTGAATCTTTTTATTCAACCCCCTTCCACCAGGTGGAGGGGTGGTGGTGGTGGAAGGGGTTAAATGAAAATATGTAATAACCTTAAGATGTAGATCCAACAGATGAAAATCTTTGATTACATGATTGCACCAAAACTTTAATAGCATATAGAGTTGTCAACTAGTCGAACTTTAGCAAGCTTGTCTTTATAAAGCTTGAGTTTGATAAAACACCGAGTTGATCTCGAGTCGAGCCAAGAATTCATGTATATACAATAGAATCTACTAAAATTAGTTTCACAACTAATAGAGTCGGAAGGTGGACCATGTTGCACATTATTTGTTTCTATCATATATAAAAATTGTGTCCCATAAAACATTTTTAATAGAATTATATAGTTTAGTTAATCATACGTACATATCATAGATGACAACAATAAATGAACTTACTCGAGCTTTTTGAGCTTGAGCTCATCAAGCTAGCAAGATCAAGATTGGCTCCTTAGAATTGGCACAATACTCAACTTCCTCCTCGAACTTTCAGTCAAAACCCAGTTTGGTCCTTGAACTTTCAAATTGGTCAATTATTTAGTCCCTCAACTTCACAACCATTTCACATTCATCCTTAGTCTAAGCTAGACATCCACATTGGCATGCCACATAAACTATTATGCCACATCATCTACCCCAGCCACCTCACTTAGAAAAAGATAATAATTTTTTATCATCTTAAAAATTACTAGCTAATTAATTGGGGTGGATTTATGTGGTTGCATGGGATATACATATTTCTCCTCCATTTTTTTTGCGAAACTATAAAGTCATATATCCTATGACATATTACATATGTAAAAATATTGTAAAATATAAAACTTTTAAGCCTAGGGAAGAGCAAACAGAGAAAACAGCCAGGAAGAGCAAACTTTAAAGCCTAGGGAAAAAAATATAAAATGAAGCTACAGGGCTGGCCGGGTACACGTTCCATCCGGCTGGTGTGCCAGTGCTTTTTAACCCCCATCGTGCATCTCTGGTGGTTGTTGGGAAGACCGTTGCAGGTATGCTCCGATTCCTATCCTCCAACTCCATCTAGGCTTCCGATGATGAAGGCGGTTAAGCACCAGACTGTAGAAAGGATAAGCACTCACACATGTAACAGTCATTGTTGAATGCATTGGTTTACATTAACAGTCATTGTTTGACTGCGCGGGCCTACGTTTAGTTATTAACGCTAGCGTTTGAATCTGTGTAGTGTGAAAGGGTTTACTTTTGGTTTCACACTACATTAGCTAGCCTATTTAAAGTGTACCTGTGTTTCGTGATGAATACACAACAAACATTCTCCATAGAGAATAGTCTGGTAACCATTCTCTATATGGTATCACGAGACCACAATAATCTTTACATGCAAACTTACGCTTACTTCTACCATGCCGTCGACTCCAAAACCAGTAAAGCCTCGGTGATGAGCCGCATGCAAGTTTCTTGATGAGAAACTGACTGTGGGGGCGGCCCCCGGCATGCATGTTTAACACGAAGGATGTTCCCTCGAGGGTTTGAGGATAAATGGTATACCATTGTCTAGGCAGCCAACCGAAGGTTCAAATGAAGCTACACACGGCTGGCCGGGTACACGTACGGTCCGGGTGTGCCGGTGTACCTTAACCCCCATCTTGCATCCTGGTGGTGGTTGGAAAGAGCCTTGCAGGTATGCTCCGATTTCTGTCCTCCAACTCCATCCAGGTTTCTGATGACGCAGCTGGTTCACCACCAGACAAACCAGCAAAGCCTTGATGACGAGCGGCATGCATGTTTTTTGATGAGAAACTGACTGCGCGGGTGGCCCCCGGCTTGCATGTTTGACAAGAAGGATGTTCCCTCAAGGGTTTGAGAATAAAAGGTATACAATCTAAGCAGCCAGTCGGAGGTTCGAATAAAGCTTCGTGTAGCTTTGTGTAGAGAGCCATCTAGGCAGCTTCTTGTTGCTTCGTTCGAACCTCCGTCTGGCTGCCTACATGATGGTATACATTTTATCCTCAAACCCTCGAGGAACATCCTTCCTATCATACATGCATCCCGGGGGCCGCCCCCGCAGTCAGTTTCTCATCAAGAAACTTGCATGCCGCTCATCACCGAGGCTTTGCTGGTTTGTCTGGTGGTGAGCCGCCTTTGTCATCAGAAACCTATATGGAGTTGGAGGACAGGAATCGGAGCATACCTACAGGGGTCTTCCAACCACCACCGGCCGGGGATGCACGATGGGGGTTAAGGTACACCGGCACACCCGGACCGTACGTGTGCTGGTGAAGATGGAACTCCCAAGTCTCATGGTTCATGGATAGAAAAGAAGGAAGAAGAAAAAGGATGACGCGCGTTTCAATTAATGAACTCGGAGACTGCTTACTTCCATCTTAATCGTCCAGTTCTTGATTTCGCTGATCTCTCCAGCATGCATTCACAATAGCTACTCTCTGGTGGCTGGACCAGGTATATCGTGGCCTACCTGGCATACCCAGTCGTTGCGCCTCTGAGAAAAGTTGTTGTTATTGTATGTGGTGTTTGGTTGAGACAATGGAACTTGTGGTCATCATGATAAGAATTAAAAAATATAAATATATCAGATTCAAAAATCTTCATTACTTTCTTTACTCGAGGCTTGGGCCCTTCAAATTCGGAAACTCCTCCACTAATATCGTAACTGCATCAGTTATTTATCCACGTCCGTTTCCAAAATCCAAACTAGAGGTGTAAATGAAGGTTTGCACAAGAGAGAAGTTGCGCCGCGCCGCCACAGACGGCAACCGTAGGGACGACAAGGAGAGGGCCCAATGTCGGGGACTCAATGTAAAACGTTACATTCAAGGACGACGTGATCACCACCACCTTGACATCCTTCGGCAAGGTCGTGGTGGATTGGTCGACGAGGTCCTGTCCCTCCACCATCGGCGCCTTCACATGCACGTCGTCGGGCTCGACGTCAAGTGGTGCCCTAGCTACTCCGCCGACCAGAACCCTGTCACAATTTTGAAGCTTTGCGTTGGCCACCGCTGCCTCATCATCGAGGTCATCCATGTTGACTACTTCCCCAACGAGCTGGAAGATTTCCTCGGCGATTCCGATTACCGCTTTATCAATCATCGTGGTGGAAGGGGTTAAATGAAAAGATGTAATAATTGTAAGATGTAGATCCAACGGATGTAAATCATTGAGTACATGATTGCACCAAAACTTTGATTGCATCTAGGGCTATCAACGAGTCGAACTCGAGCAAGCTTGTCTTTCTAAGCCTGAGTTTAATAAAACACCAAGTTGATCTCAAGTCGAGCCCAGAATTCATGTATATACAATAGAATCTACTAAATTTAGGATTCACAACTAATAGAGTAGGAAGGTGGACGATGTTGCATATTATTTGTTGCTATCATATATAAAAATTGTATCCCATAAAGCATTTTTAATAGAATTATATAGTTTAGTTAATCATATGTACATATCATAGATGACAACAATAAATGAGCTTACTCTAGCTTCTCGAGATTGATCTCATCAATGTCGCAAGATCAAGCTTGGCTCGTTAGAATTGGCACAATACTCAACTTCATCCTCAAACTTCCAATCAATACTCAGTTTGGTCCTTGAATTTTCAAATGGGTCAATTTAGTCCCTCAACTTCACACAAGCGTTTCACTTTTATCCTTAGTCTGAGTTGGACATCCACATTGGCATGACACATAAGCTACCTCCGTCCTATGTCAACTCTATTTTTAGGTTTGGTGAAATCTATCTTTGACCAATAATTTACGTAATTTTGATCAGTTTTAACAATACAAGAATTGTACTTTTAGATTCCCCATAAAAAATATTTCCTTAATATACAATTTACATGTTATTGAAGTTAATAAAATCCATATAAATCATTGGTCAAGTGTAAGTTTGACCAAACAAAACTAGAAATAGAGTTGAGCTAGGATGGAGGATTATGTAGCCATTTGCTGCATAAGGTTTGGTCCTTTAACCAGTAGCCATTTGTACAGGCGGCTGATGCTATCGGGAGAAGAAGGAGGAGGAGGCAGAGGAGGAGGAGGAGAAAAAGAAGAAGCAATTTTTCTTTCTTGTTTTTAGTTGTGTTGTTTTTCTTTTCTTGTTTCTAGTTTGTGTTTTTCTTTTGTCTTGTATGTAATATATCGTCTTAAGGTAATGAACTTTATTTTGCTGTTTCTTGGCGCGCAAAAATAGTTCTAATGTTGTTGTTCTAACGATAAACTAGTGGACTATTTATCTCATTTAGTTTTTTAGAATGGAATGTATTTCCACTTCCAACTCCACTGAGCTGGAGATCCAGAGAGTGACATACACCTAGTTCTCTTACAGCACCAGGAAGAACCTTCCCCCTCACCCTGTGCCCACTCTCTATGTTGAAACCCAACACGGATCCCACATAACAAGCGATCAAACAGTCAGAGCCTACTACATAAAGCTAAGAAAAGTACGTAATAAATCACAAAAGATGCTATAATAGTTTCTGGAGTATCAACTGGAGCCCAGATTAATAAAGCTAAACATAACAGACCACAGGTCCTAGAAGCAACATAGAAAAATAGCATCGACCATTGACGATCCTTTTTGTAAGTACTTTTCACTTCTCTCCAGTGCATCACTTCTGGTCCGCAGCACCCCCCCCCCCCCTCCCGGATCACAACTCGCTCCAGGTGCCGGTAACATCAACCGGAGCTAGCCCTCTGTTCCTTTTGGAGCCTGATCGTCGTCTGAAGCATAGTGTCCGCCCCTCGATGAATCGTCTCCTGCATGTCTTCGCCATACAGACCTGCCCAAAAGGATAACAAAGAACAAGCATGAACCATAACCTAAATTTGTTTTTAACGGTTTTTTATCAAAACACGCTTTGTTTCGTGCTTTCCATGTAGCGCAGACAATTGCTCCCAGGCCGAGGACATAAACACCCTCTCCTCTGGGTAGGGCCTCCTCAATCCAATTCCATACCACTGCAAATTAGTTTGCCTACTGGAGGACTGAAAACAGGTAGAAACGAACCCCATATAACATTCATCACTTTCAATTCGAACATCGAATGGTTCATCGACTCATCCGCATTACAAAAGTAGCATGTAACAGATCCTCCCCGATTCTTCCTTTTCATCAAGTCTTTGTTAGGATGGATCGGTGCTCCATAAGCCAGAGGAATGTTTTAATCTTGGGAGGAATCTTGGCTTTCCATGTCCAATTAAAACTTGCATATGAGTTTCCAGCAGACAATTGTTTATACACCGAATTGACGGTGAAGGAACCTGTTTTAGTCCATTTCCAAATCACCTGATCAACCTGATTAGTTAACCTCTGCTCATCCATGATAGCTGCATACTCATACCATTGGTGGTGAAGTTTAAATGGCGGAGATCTAAAATGGATAACCCATCTCTATGCAGCACATTGTGCCACAGTGATGTCCGGGTCATCAAAGAATTCAAAAAGTAGTGGAAATTTAGCAAAAAGACTATTTATATTATCTCTTTTACAGATGTGTTATACATTGTTGATGTAGAAATTCATTATAAATATGTATCTTCTCAGGCGATTATAAATACATCGGCCACGCCCCGTAACGCTGAGATTTTCATTTTGCCGACAAGCCCTTCCCCGCCACTCCCAAACCCGCACCCTTGCCGTCCTCGCACTCGTCAACGCAATCAACGCCGAGCGCCTTCCTCACCCTCCACATTGCCGCCGAGCGTTGTCCTCACCCTCTCCGTTGCCGTCCACCGAACACCGTTCTCACTCTCGTCGTGCATGTTTGACATGAAGGATGTTCCCTCGAGGGGTTCGAGGACAGAATGTACCATTTAGGCACAGCTCACTATGCGGTTCATCAAATTAACTGCATGCCTTGTACAATATAATTTCCAACATGCTGTACTCGTCCTTTTCAAGAAACTACAACCGTAGGCGCTAGCCACTACATGTTTTGATTTTAGGAACAAATGAACACACTTGTGAAAACACGTATGCCATATCCGATCCACAACATCATCAAATTAACATGAACCTCAACAAGGGGAGCAACGCATCTCCACGACGTTCCGCCTGGTGTTACACACACGGCTCTCGCCTCATGCTGGTCCATATCCTGATCCAACCGTAAAACTTCAAATAAAGGAGGGCTAGAAGATTGGTGGAAAAATAATATAAGAAAAAAGAAAGAAGAAAAAGGATGGCGCGCGTTTCGATCCATGAACTGTGAGGCTGTTGACTTCCATCTTCATTGGCCAGTTCCCGATTCTGCTGACCTCTCCAGCATCCATTCACACTAGCTACTCTCTGGTGGCTGGACCCAGGGTATCCCGTGGCCCACCCGGCATACACAGTGGGTGCGCCTCTGAGAAAAGTTATTATCGTTGTACAAGGTGTATAGTTGAGACAATGCAACTTGTCATCATAACAATAAGAATTCGAAAATGGAAAGAATTTTTTTTATGGAAAGGAGAAGACTGAACAACAACTATTTTTTAGATAAAGGAAACGGCCCGTACTTTGACTTTTGTGGGAGCCCCCGCTTTGAGCTCCTGAGGGTCTTGGATGCCTATTTTTCATTGGTTCTGTTTTAGGTGTCTTTCATTTTCTTTTTCGATGCTCAACTTGTGCATCAATCTGTTTCTGTATGACTCTGAATTTGTACCTTTTGTTCCATTCTTATGATAATGGCTGAGCACCGACTCAGAGCTTTCTAAAGAAATAAAATAGAAAGAGTATATCAGATTCAAAAATATTCATTACTTTCTTTACTTAGGGCTCGGGCCTGTCAAATTCGAAAACCTCTCCGCTCATATCGTAACTGCATCAGTTATATATCCACGTTCGTTTCCAAAATCCAAACTAGAGGTAGAGGAAGGTTTGCACAAGAGAGAAGTTGTGTCGTGCCGCTGCAGACCGCGACCATAGGGACATGGAGAGGACCCAATGGAAGGGACTCAGGTGTACAACGTGACATTCGAGGACGATGTGATCACCACCACTGTGATGTCCTCCGATAAGGCCGTGGAGGACTTGCTCGACGAGGTCCATTCCGTCCACTGTCGGCACCTTCACAAGCTCGTCGTTGGGCTCGACGTCGAGTGGCGCCCTAGCTACTCCGCCAACCAGAACACCGTCGCCATTCTGCAGCTCTGCGTCAATCGCCGCTGCCTCATCTTCCAGGTCATGCACGCTGACTACTTCCCCGATAGGCTGGAAGATTTCCTCGGCGATTCCGACTACCACTTCATCGGCGTAGGCATGGAGGGTGATGCTGACCGACTATGGAAGGACTAGCAGCTGAAGGTGGATAAAATGGTGGACCTGGCCAAGCTCGCGGCAGAGGAGATGGATCGCCCGAGCCCTTGCCGCGCAGGGCTGAAGGACTTCGCGAGTGCCGTGATGGGCGCCGACATGGAGAAGCCTTACCGGGTAAGGAAGAGCAACTGGGACACGTTCAATATCTCCAGTGAGCAGATCAACTATACCTGCATCGATGCCTTTGTCTCCTTCAAGGTCGGCCGCAAGCTGCTCTCCGGCGACTACTGATCTAACCATCGAGTTTGCGGATCAGTTGCCGTCGATCATCGTGGCATGGAATTCGCAGGTGCAGCACTCAAGTTCTAGCTTTTCTGCTTGTGCGCTCAACCTCTCATAAAATTATTTTTTCATGAGAAGACACTATCTTGGGTTAATATCACATGTGTGCCCCACCATTGTCGAGTCCACATGTCAGCTGCAGTAATAACTGCAGGGTAGAGGATTTCATCGCCACTGTCTTGACATTTAAGTTAATGTTTTAGTAGTTTCTGTGATGATTGTTCAAAAAAAGAATAGTTTTTGTTATGAAAGAAGCAACAGGTCATTAGAAGGTAATAATTAATGTCATTAGTAACTTATTTTGCAATTATTAATTAACCATTAATTTATAGGTTAAGCAATTACAAATTAACATAGTCTTTACAATTACGGAATTACAACTACTCCCTCAATCCAAATTACTTGTCACTCTTTTTAGTTCAAAAATGAACTAATTGGTAAAAGAGTGACAAGTAATTTGGGAGATAGAGGGAGTACATAGTAATAATTTCTAATAAGTAAGAAACTTACTTTACCCTTCTTCAATTTCGGCCGATCGGCTGGCGGCGGCACCGGCTCTATGAGCTTTGAGAGGTGCCACCCCGGTGAGCTCCACGCGCCACTGCACGCTGTGCCCCGCCTCCGTGTTCCACCGTGAGACTGCAAAACTGCAAGCCAACAGGTTGGCACCACGTGCCATTGGTCCGGTCGTCGCCTCGGCTTGCCGCAGTCTTGGTGCGCTGCCTTCGGCCTTCGTGTTGCCACCGTCGGTTAGATCAGCGGCGCGGTCCAAGGTGAGGGCTTTTAAAAACATGCATGTTATTTCACATGCATCGAGGTCTTTCACATGATTGACCGTTGTCTTTCACATGCATGTTAGTTGTCCATCCATGCTATGCCATAAACATGACCAACGAGTCTCAAACATGACGATCTATCAACAAAAAGAGAAAACATGTAACGTCATCAAACATGATCGATGTCTTTCACATGGATGTTAGATGTCCATATGCATGCTACGCCTCAAACATGTATTCCAAGAATAGAATATTTCCTACCATGTATTGATATATATTTCTAAATTTATCATATTCTCTACCATGCATGTGTATACTCTCAACCTATATGGCAGTTTATCTACCACACTAATGAAGAATATTATCCTACCATCCATAGAGATAACAAACTATGTCTGACAGGAAGGATGTTCCCTCGAAGGTACGAGGATAGAATGTGTACTACCATCTAATAAGCACACAACTCTCACTACGTACGTGGTTCATCAAATTAATTGATCACATGCTGCCATGTATATAGTATATTTTCTAACATGCATGCGCTGTACTCGTCTTTTGAAGAAATGACAGCCGTAATCGGATCCTTAGAAAAAAGATATGGACTCTCGGTCCACTACCATGCGCGTTCACGTCAATCTTCCGCACCTCATTGAAATGGTTCGCACGAAATGTTACGAACACCGCGGGACAGACCTACAAACTATGCCATGTGGTCCATCGCATACCCTGGGCCCTTTGCGTGTCAAATTAAGAAACTGGCCAATAGGACGTGTCGAGCCGTTGCGATAACCGAGACGAGGCAAACCGCAGTTTGGAGTAACTCCAACTGTCGATTCTAAAGCACAATTTTCAAGGCATTCGATCATCTCCACTCGCGCGCTTAGACGATGACCCGCTATAAAGGCACAACATCCTCTTCTTCTACACCGCACAACTCCATCGGTCTTAGCCTCCAAACTTCTCCTCTTGCTTCTCCACCGCACCACTGTTGACCACCTCTCACTCTTTCTCCGCACCTCCGTCGCCACACAAATGGGTAGCCCGCACTTAAGTGCTCCAGGCCATCGACGTCCTCTGGACCTCCCTCCCCGTTTCCGTTGCCGCCAATGCCATTGGAAGTGGAGGTGGTGCCTACACCTCCTCTACCACCTTCTCCGCCCGCGGCGCCCGCACCTCCTCCGACTGACTATGCTGAGACTGTCCGACCGCATCACCAAACTCGAGGGACAGGTTAAGCAGGCGACCGGCTACCTATCCGCCATCGACGTGCAAGCATGCGCACTCGACACAATGGCTCAGGATTTATTTGACAATACATCTCACTCCTGTCGCCGTCTGGGACTTGGGATCCATCCCCACCACACCTGCATGGACTCCACTGGCTACTACGTCTTCGGGTTAGGATTTGTGGCCGCTGGTCTCGACTTCCTCTATGAGACGATCGGTGAGGAATCTGGGGTGGAGTTTCGCAAGCAACTGGTGAACACCGTCGGTCAGAAGTTCGATCTGGTGTTCGAGGAGGCGCCGGCAGTTGCAACGGAGGCGGAGGCGGAGGCGCCGCCGGCCGATGCAGAGGCACCACTGACGGATGCGGAGGCGGCGGCGGAGGAGGTGGACAAGTCCTCCATCGACTAGAGTAGGATTAGTAGTAGTTTTTTCTTTTGTTTTCTATGTGCGTTTTTTATTGTGATATATGTGTTATTTTTATGTTAATAGAAATGTCTTTTATCTTCATGAACAATGTGTCCTACAGTATGCATTAACGAAAAATTCCTCCTTTTATCGAAAAACATCACATATGGAAAATTAACACATTAGTAATATTATCTCTAATAAATATTAAACACATTAGGACGTAGTATTATATTTCAAAAATTATGAAAATAAAAAGCTAGATCGTGTAACAGTATATCGCATATGGATGACGCAAATACTAATTAATTTTTTTCGTTTTCACTTTAGCAGCTGACATCATGGGGCCCTCCCCGGACTAGCCCTAGGCGGTCACCCCTCCTGCCTAGGCCCAAGGCCAGGCCTGCCTTTGACCATCCGCAGCGTTTTCCTCTAAAACTTACTCTATCCCTATATACTTCCAATATATCCTCTATACTTTCAGCATTTCACTTGAACACTTACTCTATACTTCCAGTAATCTACTCTATATTTACAGTCCAGTATGATTTACCGTGAACCACTATGGATGGTCTAAACCCTTGGTGCAGGAATCGAATTCACTGCGGTAGGGCCGCACAACCGTCTCGCGACCCTGCCCAGATGGCTGCCACGTACGTTCACACTCAGAATCTTACAGCCACAAAGCCAAGGGCGCACTCCACGGTTCCTACGACTGTGCAACCCTGCCCTGATGATTGACACGTATGCCAATGCCCTAAATCTTGTAGCACGCATGGGCACAACGCAACAATCGAACAATCAATGAATGTTGTTTCAAAGTGTGAAGCAACCCATGCATGGAAAAAGTCGACAGACTGTTAGAACTAATGATGAACGAGTGAGCGAACAATAAACAGAGGAACCAAACAACACTATCCAACCAAACATTAATTTGGATGATCCAATACATAAAGAAATGGATTATCCTATCCAATCCAACTTCAACGTCAAACCAAACACAATTGAATGAGCACTTTGTCACATGTCACTAGTGTACGCACATACACGGCCTCAACACCGGGTTTAGGGTGCATCGTGGACTAACCACATGACCCAGCCAAACACTCATGTAATTAGCATAAACCTGCAAGAGCAACTACCTGGCTGCATCATCGCGTATGAATTCCTTTTCCATGAGCCAAACAAGCTCTTCAGATGCAGCAACTAATAATCAGCACCAGACCACTCTTGTGCACGAACTCACGGACACAACCTGAACTCATCAGGTGTTCATTAGCCCATCAGGTCAGCATTAGCACTAGCATAGACAACGCAACAATAATAAGCGGTGCTGAGAGTTGCCTACGGCTCTGTGACCCTCTGTTGAAAAAACTGCTACCATGCAAAGAGCACTACAGCCTCACCTGCCATGAACTCCGTGCTTGGAAATAGCAAACGCACCTTTATGTCTTGGCTAGAGTATGAGCATGACACGAGAGATCAAAATCGTGAGTGCATCTTGAAGTTGAAGTGATTGTGCAGACTTAGCATGAGGAAACAAGTGCTCTTGATGGAGCACACATTACAAGAGATAGACGAAGATTCAAGGATAAGAACAAACAGAACTACGATAATTAATAAAGAATAGAATGGATAAGGCCTTTTCCTAGACTGTAGATTTTGTTCACTAATCAAGAATTTTATTTAGTTTCTATAGTATTTATTGTTTAATTAATACTCCCTCTTGGTTCGAAATATTTGTCACCGGATAGTTCATTTTTTAACTAATCGGTGAAAAATATTTCAAACCAGGATCGAGGCACTAATTTTCCCTTGAACTAAAATATTTTCTAAACTCAAGCACATAATATTATTTGTTCTCAATCAATGTGCCTTATTTGAATATACTCATGCGTTCTCTTAAACAATCTAGCCAACAAATTTAATCCTTGCTTCCTGTAGCTATCGCAAATGAATTCTTCTGATCAATACATATTCTACACAACAAGGATTTAGTTTATATATCTAACATTTGTTGTATTCCCTTATAGAAGAAAAAAATACAAAACATTCTAGCTAATGCTGTGATGGGAAATTTGAATAACATTTGGACAGTTAACACACTGATAAAAATTGATTGCACAATCTAAATCATGAGAAATTATCAAATTTATGACGTTATTTACTACTTAATTATCGAATTATAAACTTTATATTTTTATTAAATTATTAGCATGTTGTATATATTTTTCAAAGTGCATACCCTTCGGTTAAATCATAGGTTCGCCATTATTTTGACATGCATGTTAGTTGTCATGCATATGCTACGCCCCAAACTATATATATGATGGTCTTTCAACAAAAAGAGAGAACACATAACGTCGTCATCGAACATGATCACGAGTTCTTTCAAGTGCATGTTACTTGTCCATGCATGCTTGCTACGCCCCAAGCATGATCAACGAGCCTCAAACATTACGATCTTTCAACAAAAAGAGAGAAAACACGCGTAACAATGTCATCATACATGATCGTCGACGACTGTCTCACATGCATGCTAGTTGTCCATGCATGCCACGCCCCAAACATATGATCAACGATCCTCAAACTATTGTGTGTGTATATATATATATATATATATATATATATATATATATATATATATATATATATATATATATATATATATATATATATATATATATATATATATATATATATATATATATATATATATATAGACACATATGTATGATGATATTTCAACAAAAATAGAAAACACCTAACATCATCAAACCTGCATGATCGAGTTTTTTGTGTGTCAAACTGAAAAACATGATCGAGGGTTTGTGATGTATATATGTGTTAACGAATGAATGTGTAGTGTGTTCATCGTGTTCCTCACGAATGACAATTCATAAAGAAGGATTTGATTATTTTTTGAGAAATGAATGATTTAGTTACCAAGTGAATGTGCTCTAAGTTCAGTGATGTGTTGTCTCTAAGGAGGAGAAAGAGGATTTAGGTTTTCTTTGTTGTTTTTCTTTTCTTGTGTCCTTGTAGTTTTTTCTTGTGTTTTTTGACGATCTTTCAACTATATATGAAAATCTTTCAACAAAAAGAGAAAACACGTAACGTCATGAAACAGGATCGCGGTCTTTTGCGTAACAAACTAAAAAGCTGGAACATTGCATATATGTCCTGGGCCCTTTGCGTGTCGAACTTAAAAACTGTAACTAAAATTCTAAAACATCGTGGGACGGACCTACAAAGTATGCCAGGGGGGCCATTGATACCCTGGACCCTTTGCGTGTCAAATTAAAAAACAGTCTGTGAAGCCGAGATGGGATGAGTCGAGACGTTGCTATAACCTAGAGGAGGCAAACTGCGATTTGGAGTAACTCCGACCAACCCACCGGTTTGACAACATAGTTTTCAAAGCATCCAATCATCTCCACTCTCGCTCTTAGACAATGACCCGCTATAAAGGCACACGGTCCTCTTGCGTCTCCGCCACAACTCTCCATCGATTGCAGCCCTCCAAACTTCTCCTCTTGCTTCTCTGCCGCACCACCATCGACCACCTCTCGCTCTTTCTCCGCACATCCATCACTGCACATATGGGTAGCCCCGCACCAAAGCGCTCCAGGCCATCAATGTCCAATGAACCTCCTTCTCCGTTTTCGTCGCTGCCAATGCTGATGGAACTGGAGGCAGCGCCCGCACCTCCTCCGTCCCCTTCTCCGCCCACTATGCCTACACCTCCTCATCCCGCTTGGTTCAGGATATTGTCTGCCTCCTCCAATACCGCGTCGAAGAACTCGATCGACGCCTGAAGGAGGCCACAGAGCACCTGCTCACCGCCACCGAGTGCGCAAAAAAGCTCGACAAATTAGCGCGGGATGTATTTTCCAATACATCTCAATTGTGTGACTGTCTGGGTCTTGAGAAACTTCCCGTCTACACCAGCATGGACACCGCCAGTCACTACTTCTTCGGGTAAAGCTTTGTGGCTGGTTGTCTCCACGTCCTCCACGAGACGATCGGAGAGGTGGCTGGGGTGGAGGGCCGCCAGCAACTTCTGCAGACCATCGCCCAAAATCTTCAGACTCAATTGCCGGAGGAGGAGGCGGCAGCAGCGGCGGCAGCGGAGAAGGAGGTGGAGGAGATCTCCTTCGACTCCGAGTAGAGTAGTATTAGGAGTAGTTTTTCTTTTTCTTGTTTTCTATGTGCTTTCGTAGTTCTTGTTTATAATATATGTGTTGTTTTTTTGTTAATCAAAAATGTATTTTTTGTTCATGAACAATGCAACTTATACAGTATCAAAAAACAACTCATTTCTGAAAAAGGGACGACATAACTGGCGTTCAATGTCTAACCATGAATTCGTTGTGTTGCGACAATCGACAATTCTTGGTTGGGACTCCATTGAGAGCGTGTTTGAGGCTTCTCTCCTCTTTATTGTTCTTTCACTCAATTTTTTTCATTTGTAGTCGGTGGCTTACGTACTGCAATTGTTATCATCATCTTTCCAAAAAGAAGACCGATGGTGACCGATTTTACATAGCCCGTGATTTATCTGGCGATCAAACTTCACCAAGGCTAAGATTACTGCTGTCTTCATACTAAAAGTTCATGTAGAACATACTCATGGATCAACATAAGGATGGGTGGTCACTTATCAGTTTGGGGTTTGATCTTTGAATTAGGCTCCCAGTGTTCTCATCAGTGCATGTCTATAATAAAATTTTAGTTATTACCTCTCACACGTGGAGGCACAAAGTGTGACATCCCTGTCATGCATCGGATTCTAAGGATTTTGATGTTCTTTTCAAGGATGCGACTTCAAGCAGTTGCTCGTGTCGACGTCTGGTTCTTGGAAGCCTTCCCGTCCTTAGCAGCATGGACTCTACAGCGCCGACCACTACTGCTTTGGGTTAAGTTTTGTGCCGCTCGTCTCGACACCCTCCACGAAACGATCACAAAGGTTGCTGGGGTGGAGGGCTGCCGACACCTTCTGAACATTGTCTCCCGGAAGCTTCGGACTCAGGTGTCGGAGGAGGAAGAGGCGGCGGCAGCAGCGGCGGAGGTTGAGGAGATCTCCTCTCCGAGTAGAGTAGGATTAGGAGTAGTTTTTCTTTTTATCGTTTTCTATGTGTTTTCGTATTTCTTGTTTGTAATATATGTGTTGTTTTTATGTCAATGAAAAATGTCTTTTATGTTCATGAACAAGGTGTCTATGAAGTATCGAAAAATATTTCATGTGTCTGAAAGACTAAAATCTGGTAAAAATTCAGGCAACCTTAGGTAACACTAATCTGGTAAAATTTCATAATTGATGAGATTAGTTTTTTCTATAGCTGATACATTCACAAAAAATCGTGGCGTGTGTGAAAACGTATTTTTAGTAGTAGTATATACTATATGTTATCATTTCATTGTGATCAATGTTACAGAATGCTGATTGTTTACCTTTTACTATACCATGGATTTGCCATCGTCCTTTCGTGAACATGGGTGTTTTGTATTTGCATGTCGTTTGCATTAGCACACATACATTTGGTGATCCATATTTTTGTTCGTATTTTTTGGAATGTCCCACTAGCTAGTACATGACTGCTTTTAGATTTTGATCTCCATGCATGGCAACAAAGATATAGGGGAGCTAGAGGTCGCACGGCGAGCAAGCAGCTAGGCCATACTGTGATTAAGAAGCGAGCAAGTTGTCCGAGGAAGTCTACCCCTCTAGATACATGCACCATTGTTGATAGCTGTTATACACCAGTTTCACCCATCAATATTACTCAATTATGTGAAGGAAATATCTTTTCTTGCGCACATCACCTTTCTATTTAACCTATTTCCACTTGTCCTTGGAGAAAGTGGTGCATGCAGGGATTCTATGAAGGATTGAAGTGAAACAAGGGAATGGATCCTTTAAAATATCATTCCAGGCAATCAGGCGATGCCACATGGCACCACATGGATCAAATGGCCCACAAACAGAAGTATTTGAGGCGATCCAATGGTGTAGCAACCATATCATGGAATGGGACCCACCTGTCACTCACCTGGAGGAAGAACTGGCTATTTGGAGCTAGGACCAGGTCGGCCGACCCCCCTAGTCGGCAGACTAGTTCTTGGTGCCAAACGTGGTCAAACTTTACATGTTTCTCCTCCTGGCTTGAAGAGGTCACGGGTGACTGATTCGCGCGCTTTTGGTGGCGGGAACCGACCCTTCTCCAAGCTATAAATAGGACCCCTCACCCCCCACTTCAACACACACCACTTGAGTATTCACCTTTGTATCCACTACTCTCCATAGGTTTAGAGGAGTATAGGCCGTAGAGAGGAGAGTCTCTAGTCCATAGTCCAAGTAGGAGAGAAGTAGGAGTCTCTTCCCAATTTCCAATTGGGAAAGGTATGTATCCCATATTCTTTTGTATTTGTGACTTTATTCTTAATAAATATAATATATTTAGTCTTCCATTGTTCATATACTTGGATGAAGCGTTTCTTGTTTGATTGTGGATTCCATGTGTGTGGTAGGAATAATACTTATGATTATGCTATACCATTATCATTATATCATCATAAACACTATAAACCTCCACTATAGTCCAATTAGCTAAGATATGATTATGTTAACATGAATCACTTATGCTATGAATTAACATTGGTTCAACGATGATTTAGTTCCTTGCCTTAGGATGGCTTGTGCCTAGGCTCTTAAGGTAATTACTTAATATGCTAGCATGGTGCTAGGATAGAGAGTAGCGTTGAATGTCTCAAAGACCCACAGATTAAAGAGGTAGGTAGTAGGTGGTGACAGCCTTATCAGTCCTTTGTAATTCTCCACGTTCGGCTATGCCACATGCTCTTGGTGGGCGTATCCTAATGTTGCTAGGGGTAAACCTGTGACCGTTGTGTTAATCCACTTAGAATGAGAATTCATAATTGATATAATCATTAGTAACTAACTTAGGCTATGTATATGTACATTAGAAGAAAAGTAGGAGTGTCTACATAACTCTTAGCCTAGTCCCTCTATTACCTCATTTATCCCCTTAGGATAGAATGCTCTCGTGCGTGTCATACCCCCTATATTACCCTTTTATCCATTCTTGCTAGAACCCTACCTAGGCCAACCAAGCCTTTCCACTTGATGATTATTTTACTTCCATCTAGCCTTCCTTTGGTAAAATATAAATGACACCCTTTGGGAATACTCTTTAAAGGAGAAATCCTACATTAATAGTTTTCGTGCGCTTGCGGATTTACATATATAATCCAAAATCTACCAACAAGCATTTCTGGCACCCCTACTAGGGATGAAATGTTAGTAGTGCATAGGGGATATCAACAAGCATTTCTGGCGCCATTGCCGGGGAAGGAAGTCGAAGTATTACATGATTGATTGAATAGGACAGGACCCTTGTATGTTTTAGTAGGATGACCCTTCTTTGTTTTCACATTTTATGTGAACACAGGGTAGTGTATGTCTTGTTTACGCTTGCAGAAAACTTTGTTAAAGATCTCGAAACCCTTCTAAGAGATCGACCTTGTGTCGTTACTCCTCAGAAGCTTCAAGCGGCAAAGAGAGCCAGCACAACTGCACCAACAACCAAAACACCAATGGCCCAGAAGACCATTGTTAGTTTTCAGCTCCCTCTGCTACCAATGTGCATGTTGGGCCCACTGTTAACACGGGAGACGTAAACTTCGAAATCAAGACTGGCCTTATCACTATGGTGCAAGCCAACCCATTTTGTGGAAAGGCTAACGAGGATGCAAGTGCTCACCTGCAACAGTTCCTTGTGATCTGCAGCACTTTTAAGATAAAGGGTGTATCTCCCGATGCTGTCCGTCTTAGGCTGTTTCCGTTCTCTCTTCTTGGGAGAGCAACACAGTGGTTCTACGCGAATCGAAATGTTCTACAGCATTCCTCGCCAAAATTTCCCCGTTGGGCTAGACAATTGCCCTACGTGGAAGAATTTCCAGCTTCCAGCAAGATACCAAGGAATCTATTCCTGAGGCTTGGGAAAGGCTTCAGGAGTATATCCTAGCTTGCCCCAACCATGGGATGGAAGATTGGCTTATAATCCAAAACTTTGACAACGGGCTTATCCCTTCCGCCCGTGACCATGTTGATGCTGCTGCTGGAGGTGCCTTCTTCTCATTGACGGTGCCAAAAGCCAGTGATTTGAGTGAGAAGATTGTGTCATTAATGGGTTGGAGCGACGAGCGTCTCTGTTGATACCCTGGATACTAGGTACTCATTCTTACCGTGATTAAAACTATGGAGTTCCACCTATCCGAGTTGAAGACTTCAAAGGCTCCACGTGTCCTGCAACACTGGATCTGCCTCCCTCGGTTGGGTAGCTCCAGCGCTGCCATGTGTATCGCAGGGCTGGACCTTGCTCCCTTCATAGGTAAGCTTCGGTCATGCCACATGTCCAGTGACCCTAGACCTAACCCTCAGTAGAGGGAAGCTCTGATACTGCCACGTGTTTAGCAGCTCCGACCTTGCCTCCCCAAAGAGGGAAGCTCCAAAGCTAACACGTGTCGAGCCTCCAGATCTAAGCCTCCAACGGGAAGACTGTTGGATCTCTAACGGCACGGACATTCAAGGGGCTATTAAAACTGCCGTTACAAGACTTGGTTAACACGTCATTAATGATATATTAATGATGCATGATTATAAGACCGTCAATACTATTAACACTGTCATTAAGACGTGTTATTACACTGTTAATCACCGATAATACCAGTATATCATGTATAGGGTGTTCAATATAGCCGGGGCTACCTGTCGGGCCAGGCGAAAAATGTAACAACCAGTCCTTAAAATATAAAACGGCTGCACCACAAGGTAGAGACAAGGCCACTCAAGCTCACACGCACACTAAGCATACACTTTCATACAACCAACAATCACCCCGTGGAGTAGGGTATTACGCTCAGGCGACCCAAACCATGTAATAATCCTATGTGTCACTGTCTCTCTCTTGATCTTATGCGTGCCCTAACCGAATAAAAACCATGCAACACTTCGATATTTGGCGTGTCAGGTAGGGGGCGCTCTAGATTTCGAGATGGTGGATTCCGCCACAGCATCATCCAACGACCATGCTGGACAACCTGATGGAGGGAATCCCTCCAATGTGCAACACCCAGTCGGTGTTGTTGTCCCGACGGGTGTTATTCCACCGCCACCACCTCCTGCTGGTCCGACAGCCAATGCCGGACATCAGGACGGAGAGTTTGCATTGATCACAGCATCAACGAATAATCCGAAGAGAACGCGCTCAATGCGACGCGTACTTTGTTACAATGTCCCCCGACGCCTGGAGCTCCTCCAACAACATGGAATAATGGTGTGCTGATGTGGAGCATCTGCTTGCAGCTGTAGCCGATGCCATTAGTAACCAAGTTCCGCCCCCTACTGGGCAGGCCCCCTCAAGGAACAGGACCTTGTCTGGCAGACTAGGTCCTTAGGCGTCACATTACAGGAGACACACACCTTCACATCAAGTGACGTCATTGCCCTCCAGGGCACGTCGCACTCATACGACGTCGAGGCTTTCGATGCATGATCTCCAGTTGGAGCTCGACCTCATATATAGGTGACAGGATGG
This sequence comes from Tuctoria greenei, assembly GCA_036927565.1. Classification (NCBI taxonomy): domain Eukaryota; kingdom Viridiplantae; phylum Streptophyta; class Magnoliopsida; order Poales; family Poaceae; genus Tuctoria; species Tuctoria greenei. The sequence goes on along the minus strand of JAYESD010000001.1, from coordinate 134,974,120 downwards.
CTGCGCCCACATAGAGCATGCTTGTGAGAGGCGAGCTGCTCAAGAAAACCCTTCTCCTTTAGGAGTAGGGGGGCAGCTGTTCATCCCTGGCCATGCATCTTCGCATGGTTGAATTGCCCCCGAAGTTCTGGCCTCATCTGCTGGAGAAGTACAATAGGATTGTCAACCCCGTCTAGTTCTTCCAGATCTACTCTACCGCTATCCTCGCGACTGGAGGCAATGAGGCCATTATGGACAATTACTTCCCAGTGGCTCTAACCAGAACCGCGTGGTCCTGGATCATAAGTCTTCTACCTGACTCCATCAATAGTTGGGGGAGGATTGTCGGCAGTTCACCGCCAACTTTGAGTGCTCCTACATCCGACCTGGCATAGAGCCACTACAGGAAACCCGACGATTTGCGACGGCCAGGGCCGTCGGAAATAAGCAATTTGCGATGGCTTTTCTTATTGGTGACGATTTTTGGCCGTCGCAAATAAGTCATCGCAATTAAGCTTATTTGCGATGGCCACCATTGCAAATAAACTTATATGCGACGGCTAGCAGCGGCCGTCGCAAGTTATTGCCGGGGGCTGGTGGGCCCCACAACAATATTTGCGATGGCCGGGCCGTCGCAATAAAAGCTTATTTGCGACGGCCTGACCGTCGCAATTAAGTGCTGCTTTTTGTGATGGTCGGGCCATCGCAAATAAGTTTAGCAGGCAGGGCCCATGTGCCCTCCACCGGAACCCACGCCGCTATTTGCGATGATCAGGCCATCGCAATTAATGCTTATTTGTGACATCCATGCCGTCGCAAATAGCAGTGGCTTAATTGCGACGGTACTGTATAAAAAGCCATCGCAAATAAGGTTTTTTTTTAAAAAAATAGAAAATACTACCTGGCTCGATGGCCAGAATCACAGAACAGAAATAATATATCACACACTATATAACACACAAATATCATCACAATCACAAACTAATAAGTGCCGATACATATCACATCGTCATCAACAAAGCAAACAAGGGCTCACTCGCCCATCTGACCTCCGTAGCCACCTCCGGAGCCACCTCCAAAGTTGAAGTCGTCGTCGCGCCACATTCCAGGTGGCGGTAGCGACGACAACGGCGTTTGTGCAGCCGTCGCGGATCCCTACAATTAATGAAACTTAGAGTTAGAATATAAATGCATCAACATCTCTCTCCCTCCCTTCCTCTCCCTCTATCTTCATCTAGATCCCCTCTCTTCCCCTCTCTTTTCATTTCTCACTTTCTCTCTCCCTCTATCTTTCTCTCTCACTCTATCTCTCTATTGCTATCCTTTTCCCTCTATCTTCCTCCCACTATCTCCATCTACATCTCCCTCCATCTATCTTCCCCTCCCTATATCTCCATCTACATCTTCCTCTCTCTCTTCATTCCCCTCCTAATCTATCTAACTATCTTTCACTCTTTCTTATGTCTCTCTCTTTCTTCTATCTCTCTTTCTTCTATCTCAATCATTTTCTTCTATCTAACTATCTCCCTCTTTCTTCTATCTCAATCTTTTTACGCTAGAGAAGAAGGATTACATAGAAAATTACCTGACCCGCAGAAGAAGGATCGCCTGGAAGGACCGATGGTAGTACTGGTAGCTGGATCCCTAGACCTTGCACCCGAGCCATGGCCTATCATTGCAAACATTAAACGCTATCTATTAGTAAGTCATTTATGCTGAATTAATGAGAAATTTAGTTTTTATTTTGTTACCTCCATTGCTTCCCGCATCTGCACCAACGCTGCTGCCTGGGTTTGGATTGTGGCCTCCATCGCGATCCTTTTGCGTTCTAACTCCTCCTGACGCCTAAAGAGGGACTGCATCTCAATGTCCCTCTGTGAGGCACGACGACTAGTCGTGCCCACTAAAGAAGCCTTCGTGGAGCTGCCTCTCGCAGGTCCCCCTGCCCTCAAGTCGACAACTCCGTCGAATATGGCGAGCCTATAAAAAAGAGAGTTAGTAATGTGAAATTGAAATATCTTGAATACTTTGAATTGAAAACGATAAAATGACTTGTAAACTCACCTTCCGTGTGCTTTTCCACCACCGCTTGCATACGCGGCTTGAGGATCGATTGGTTGACGTTCCCAATCGAAATCCTCGCCATGTATCATCCTAGCCTCCTCCCTGTACTTAGCCTGCAAAACAAGAAAACCGTGTAAGTTCAAAAATCTATATAGTTATATTTAATATGAATGATTTCTAAACTTACCAATCGCTCGGCTGCAGCCTGACTGCACCCCGTCGGCTGAGAAGGGTCCCTGTGATCTCTCTTCCAAATTTCGGCAGGGGTCGGCGGCACCCCCGTCTCGCGCTCCTGTCAATACATGTTAGTACGAACAATATATTATGAATATATAAACATAAGTTACATACACTTACCATGCGTTTAGCTAAACGCAAGTGGTTATCTTGCCCGTGCCTGCTCTTCCCCTCTACCGCTCTGCACTTTTGAGCCTTCTCGGACTTAGCTTTAAACTCATCGCTAGCCCAGTAGCGACAAAGGGCCCGAAATGCATCGGTCCGACCCTACAACCAGCTCACGTGGCCCTGCACATAGTTGGAAGTCCTTAAAAATACCACCGAGGAAATTATCAAAAAAATACTTACTACACTCCACGTACCTGCGCGTACTCCTCCTCCGTCAGGTGCATCTCGCCCTCTTGCCGAAAATGTAGCACGTGCTGTTTGTTTTCCTTCAGGTGCTCATTAATAATTTGACCACGGGCGTTCGACAAAGCTTGTTGAAGTGCCTTGGCAGCATTGTAGTGAAACACTCGCCTCGTATCCTCAAACTGGCGATTGTCGCTCGGGTCCTCTAAAGTATATCTTGCCTGCGATAAAGAATATATTGAAGAGATGTTCACTAAAAGAGTTTAAGAGTTGAAACTTAGAAAGTTTTTTTAACATACTTACCATAAAATCGGCCAATACGGCCTCCTGAAGGTTGGCGTGCTCCTGGTGATGGACGCGTGCGTAGTCCTCCCACGAAAGAGAAGGCACCGCGTCGATGACCCCGGGATAGTGCAAACGCACTATGGACCCGAGAACACCATTCACCGGTCTCTGGTGTCTGTCACCGGTGAAAGACGTGTCATCCCAAAACCTGCAAGATATTGCTTAATTAACCAAATGAAATGATTGAACACTATAATTTTTATTACCTATCTCCGATTGGACGAATCACAATCTTCTGTGAAGGGACCGCAAGAGGACTGACAAAGTGAGTCCTCCTCGTCCTCCGCGTCTGCTGGGGCGCCACGTCAGGTGACCCAAACGGCTCCTCACCAGCCGAGTCAAAGGCCTCAGGAACAGAAGCATCACCAGCCGGGGGCTGGCTGGCCGAGGGCTGGCTCGCCGAGGGCTGGCTCGCCGAGGGCTGGCGGGCTGAGGACTGGCTCACCGAAGGGTAGCCAAGGTCAACTGGCGCCGCAACCTCTGAGTCAGCCGGTGAGGACTACAACATTCAAATGATTCATAAGTAAGATTAATGTGAAATTGAATTTAAAGAATTTGTTAAAAGCGAGTGAAATTTACGTGTGATGAAACTCTAGAGCTGTTCAGAACGTGCCCCAGTAGCTGAGAGCGTCTGCTCCCAGTCGACGAGGCACCAGCGAAAGCGTCCTCAGTTCTAGAGGGGTAGAACCCCCTCGTCGGCGGCACCTTCTTACCCTTCCTTGACGCCATCCTATTTTAATTAGATAATCAGTAAATATGCAAATAAAATATACAAAATTCTTGTTACTATCTTCAAGAAAACATTACTTGTAATCACTTTCAAAATTCATCAACATTATTATCATGTGCCTGTGCCCTACTCCTTAAACCAGCCCAACGATCTTCCATCGTGGCCTGTTCTAATTTTCATTTTTGCATATCATCTGCCTCTACATCTTCAACATCTTCAACATCTCCAACTAATTCCTCGAGTCCTGCACCAAGCTCAACAATAAAAGTGTCTGGCAACTCTTCTTCTTGGTACACTTCTTCAACGTTTTCGCTATCATGGTAACCATCATCCCCAGGAATATATAACCGCTCACGAGGATTCACCTTATATACCACCCACCAAGCACTGAGCTTCGTGCATGGATAAGATAGATAATACACTTGTTCCACTTGATGTGCAAGAACAAATGTATCGTAACCTCGTAATCGGTCCTTATGTTTCACTTCCACCATTCCAAATTGGTTTTCTCGAGATCCATGAGTGCGATCAAACCAGTCACAATCAAAGAAGACAACTCGAAGGGTCTTATTTCCGGTAAAAGTAAATTCAAGAATTTTGTTAATGATCCCATAATAATCGGTTAAATTCCCTTGAGTGTCTATTGCTCTCGTCACAACACCGGAATTTGATGTTGCCGCGAGAGGACGAAGAGCTTCAAAATGAGTTGTACGGAATCGAAAGCCATTTATGTCATATCGACCATAGCTTCTAACATTCACCAATCCATAAGATAGCTGCCGCAAATCTTCATAGACATCGTGAGTCTGACACTATCATAAATGATCGTAAGTTAAAATAATATTTCTTTAATAATAGTAACTTATAATACATAGAAGACGAGAGAATATTACATAATCTCAAAACCAGGATAGGAAACTTTGCCCCCCATTTACACCTTTTTTTCCCATTGCTTCTACTTGTTTGGCTGTAGGTTGATGCCTATGTGGCCAACATTGTCCGTGGAACTCGCTGAACAAGAAAAAACATCTTTTAGAGTTCATGTGTAGCAAAATATGTTGATTAGCATAAATGTAGGACAAACACTTAGAAGTATTCCTGCATGCCTTCTATATTTGCGTACATGTAGAGTAAAGCAACAATCCTTTCATGTTCGGATAGCACATAGGTCGTGTAGCTACCAATGGTGGTGCCTCTCGTTTGAAAAATGGAATGGTCGCTTAGAGGGGGTGTTTCATCCGCATTATACCGCATCGCCAAAGTATTGATATTGTTTTCTTCCGCAAAGTAGACACTTGAAAAGTATCCTACTTCCTTAAGAGCATATGCTTCAGCGATGCACCCTTCCACCCTTGCCCTGTTGCCAACCATTGGTTTCACATATCGTAGCGCTCTTTCAATGTGATACATCCACCTATATTGCACAGGACCGCCAACTTTAGCTTCAAATGGAAGATGGATAAGCAGATGTTGCATTGGATTGAAGAAACCTGGTGGAAAATTTTTTTCCATCTTACATAAAAGTGTGGGTATCTCCTTCTCTAACTTATCCATCATCCTGATCTTGATTTCTTTAGCACAAAGCTGTCTATAGAAATAGCTGAGCTCGGCTAAAACCTTCCACACCGCATCATCTAGATAGCCTCGAAACATAACAGGTAAGAGTATTTCCATTATAATGTGATAATCATGACTCTTCAACCCAATGAGGTTTCCTGTGTTAACATTTACGGCTCGTTTCAGGCTAGCTGCATAACCATCTGGGAGTTTCAAAGTTTTCATCCATTTCATAACTTCTTTCTTTTCTTTCAATCGAAGACAGAAAGTAGCACATGGCTTTTCACCACTTTCAGAGATTTCAAGAGTTGGACGGTGACAAATGCCTGCCAAATCTAGTCTAGCTTTATAATTGTCTTTCATTTTGCCAGGCATATCCATGCAAGTGCTTATGATACTTTCGCTCGTGTTACGCTCCTGATACATGACATCAATGTTGTGCATTAGAATCAACGACTTCACATACGGTAGCTCCCAAAGTCCACATATGTGAGTCCAATTGTGTTCCTCTCCATAACCTACGAAATATCTAGGACGACTTTCATCAGGCACCAGTTTGTCCAACATATCGGAAATTTCTGACCCGTTGAGATGCTTCAGTGGTACTTTAGTGACAACAGTGTTCTTTCGAAAGACTTGCCTCTGCTGCCTAAATATATGATTCGAGGGCAGCCAACGTCTGTGACAATCAAAGTAAGATATTTTGCCTCCATGAGTTAGTCGGAAGCAATCCGTGTCTGAAGCACATATCAGACACATCAGACGACCGTGAGTGCTCCATCCGGAAAACATGTCGTATGCTGGCAAATCATGGACGGAGCACAAATAAGCAGCTCGAAGGTTGAATTTCTGCTTCTTGTATTTGTCGTACGCTTCGACTCTTGTCCACAAGACTTTCAATTCTTCGATCAGCAGTTTTAACATCACGTTGACATGTGACTCAGGATGATCAGGTCCAGGTACAATAAGGCTAAGAAACATGAACTCGTTCTTCGTACAAAAAGCAGGTGGCAGGTTTTACGGAATGACAAATACGGGCCAACATGAGTATGGCGTGGCGTTCGTACTTAACGGTGAGAATCCGTCTGTCGCTAATCCGATGCGAACATTCCTCGAATCACGAGAAAAGTATGGATCGAAATGGTCTAGCGCCTTCCATGCATCACCGTGGGACGGATGCGTCAAGAATTCTTTGTTCACACGTTTACCTTCTTTGTGCCATGTCATGTGTCTTGCGGTTCCTTTTGAAAGAAACATCCGCTTCAACCGAGGTGTCATAGGCAAGTAACAAAGCTGCTTATGTGCGACATCTGTCATCACATTATTGCCATTGTCATTAACAACTTTGACATACCTCGATTTACCACATATCAAGCACATCTTCTCATTAGCGTGCTCTTTCCAGAATAGCATGCAGTTATCTGGGCACACATCGATTTTCTCATACTTCATACCGAGAACATATATCTTGATCTTTGAATGATACATATCGGTCGGTGCATTGTGAGGTTGTGGAAGGATATCGCAAATCAATTTCATGAGATCATTGTAGAAGTTGATGGAAAAAAGAACTTGGACTTAATTGCCATAAATCTGGTCAAAAAAGCCAGTACGGTCACAACCTTGTGTTCATGCAACGGCTCTTGTGATTTCTTCAGCTCATTGAAGAACTTATCTGCCTCATTTGTAAGAGGATCCTCCGCTTCCAGAGCTTCTAGCATCTCATCCATCTTATCAACCTCTGTTATATCATCATCCCCATCCACTTCGGCTATGACTCGAGAATTAGTCTTGCCGTGAAAGGTCCACACTTCATAATGTGGAGTGAAACCGTTTCAACATAAGTGAAACGAAAGCTCCAATCTTCTCAAAAACTTGGTGTTCCGGCATTTTGTACATGTGCAGCGCACCATATCTTCCGTTGACAACGAAAATGCTCGATCCAAAAATTGATCTAACTTGATAAACCACTCATCCGAGTGACCACCAGTTCTACTCTTCCAGCCAGTATACATCCAACTGCGATCTTCACCCATGTTTGGCTCTGCAGTTTAACGCGAAAGAAATTGTCGTTAATGTATTGTTATGTTATGTCATGGCCCTACAACCTAGGCATATAGATCCTAAACCCACCCAAGAGTGACCGAGCGAAGCATGCTCATGACGAGACGCGTTATCCGGATTTGAATGCAATTTCAGCAACATAACCCCGCTGTTCTCCAATGCACGCCCAAAAATGGTGCAGCAGAGAACAACAGGGTTACGCCACCAAAATATCGCCCAAATCTGGAGCCGCGTCTCGTCACAAGCCACGCCCCGTCGGTCACTCCGAGGCTGTCCAAAAAGCGACAATTCCGAACCTGCACGTCTCACATGCCAATGGCATGTGATACGTGCTGATCCAAAACGGGTAATACATTACTATAGGTTACGTTGCTCATTTTCATTTTGAGGTCATTTAAGAGAAAGGAAAGAACTAGAGAAAGAGTGAGAGGAAAGTTGGTCTTAGATGACGATTCCACATCTATTTCCACCGTCCACACAATCGCGGGTCATTGATGTCCTTAGGAACCCGTTCGCTTCCATGTCGACTTGACGCATACGGTACCACTACAATGGTCTACACGGCACGATCACACTTATTACGTGTCGTGCCCTTCCGGGTTGGTCCGAGCTGACCCAAAACCCCTTTATTTATATATATTAAGTAGTCACTCAAAAACGTTATATGAATGCACTAAAGTTCAATCATACAATTGACAGAATAGAAAGACTTCAGATGGAGCATTGATAGTAAGTAATTTTATTTACATACTCGAGAGTTAATAACTCCAGGCTATATGCAAATATACAATTGGCCATAGGAACATAGCACATCCTTAAAATACCCAGAGGCCCAATTAATCAGGTTTTCTAAGCATTCCCTTTTTCCAATAAAGGTTATTTACTGGCTCCTTCAATTTCATACAGAAAGAGAAATACTTCAAATCATGTTAGTTAAGGTACTGCATAAATCTCCCAACACATGCAATTTAACTAACATTTGATTAACCTCTAAGATCATGGGCTGGATGCTACGATCTGTTAGCCATTGAAGCCAATGCCTCGTTAGTATACATAAGACACAACCAATCAGGTTCTATGCTGCGGCATAGATCTTGAACATTTAACATCTAGCTAGCCCTAACATGAGGTAAGAAGGTTCTTAGGCTTCATCCAAGATATACTTAGGAATAGAAATTTATGGACACAGTTCCTCATTATTATAACTAGGAAAGAATCAATCTGGCCTACTTATACCAAGATGTGGCATAACAATCTAACATTTAAAAGCTTAACTAAGAAACACTGATGCAATGTAACAACAAGGATCATGCAGCAAGCACTGCCATCATAGAATCACTTGAGCAATAGAAACATGACATTAAGCTAACAGATCTAAGGCTACAACGATAGCATAACAAGTATTTGAAAGCACTGAAGTCCAAATTGAAGTGTGTACCTAGTGATCGATGGGTGCCGACGGACGGACGGCCGGGGGCGAGCCAGCAGCGAGGGCGCAGGGGCGGGCAGGCAGCGGTGGCGCAGGGGCGACGGGGCCGGGTGGCGGCTGGGACGTGGAGGCGCACCTGGAGCCAGGGGTGGGCAGGCGGCAGGGGCAGTGGGGCCGGGGCGCGGCGGGCCGGCGGCGGAGCCGGGGCCAGGGCGCGGCTGGCCGGCGGCAGAGCCGGGGGCGCGGCGGTGGGCCGGCGGCGGGGGCGCGGCAGGGCGGCGGGGGCGCGGCAGGCGGCGGCGGTCGAGTGAAGTGAATGAAGAGTCGGGGCCGAAAGGTCCTGATATTAGCCCTAATTTGCGATTTTTGACTTAATTGTGACGGCCTTATCTTACGGTCGTCGCAGTTAAACTTATTTGCGACGTCTCCGTTATTTGCAATGGTCCTAGGGTTGGCCGTCGCAAATAAGTAGTTATTTGCGATGGCACTACGGTTGGCCGTCACAAATAAGTTGTTATTTGCGACGGCCAGGTTATTTGCGATGGCCAAAGGCAGGCCGTCGCAATTTAATCTATTTGCCACGACTGACCGTCGCAAATAAATACAGCCATCGCAAATGATCACATTTCCTGTAGTGAGCTAGATCTATTTGTCGTACAGAAGATGGGAGAATCGATGCGATCATTCATCCAACAGTTTTCTCATGTATGGAATAATATTCCTTCAATCTCCAACTCTTCTGTCGTTGTCGCATTTTGACAGGGAGTTAGAGATAAGAAGATGCTGGAGAAGCTGACAACAAAAGAAGTCAGCAGCGTCACGGAGCTCTTCAGCCAAGCCGACAGATGTGCTAGGGCTGCAGAGGGCCGAGAGATGCACTCCAAACCATCTCAAGAGGATGGTAAATCCTCCTCCAATGCGATACTACCTCTAGCAGTGGAAAAAAGAAGAAGAAGTCCAATGGCAAGAAGAAGTCGTCGACCGGCGCGCCTGCCGCCGCTGCAGCTGCAACTCTGGGTGTCCGGGGGCCATGCCCCGAAAAACGTCCACAACCATCATTTGAGGAAGGTGGCAGCGAAAAGATGTGGTGTCCGATCTACAAAATGGACACCCACAATCTTGAAGACTGTCGCGAGGTCAAGCGCCTTGTTGAATGCAATAACAAGCGCCAGGAAGAAGCTCCCTTCCGTCAACGGGAAGGAAAGCAGAAGGTCCACGAAGCTCCAACCGATCAAGAGCTAGGTTTCTAGGACCCCAAGAAGGTCCTGAAGGACGTCTACAATACCATCGACAATGATTCTGACATCTGTGACAACGAGCGTTAGAAGACTCTCCATACTATATATGGAGGGTCTCAGGATATTACCTATCAGTGCATCCCCAAGACCATGCATCGAGATATTTCTACCACAGCTCCCACTGCCAATGCATAACCCCATCAGAAGTGGATGGATACTGCCATCACTTTTGATGCTTCGAATTGCACGAGAAACATGATCGGAGCTGGTCAGCTACCATTAATGGTTTCTCCTACCATCAACAACGTCCAACTCTATCATCTCTTGATGGATGGAGGTGCAGTGCTCAACCTCCTCAGCTATGAAGCGTTCGTAAAGATCCAGCTTATCCCCTCGGACGTTCGCCCCTCATGTCTCTTCTTCGAAGTAGGTCCAGGAGCTATCACTCCTCTCATATCAATTACACTCCCGATGACCTTCGGGACTCCGGGACAACTATAGGTCCGAGAAGATGGTCTTCAATGTAGCGCACATCAGCCTTCCCTTCAACGCCATCCTAGGCAGGCCATCCCTGTATAGGTTTATGGACGTAGATCATTACGGCTACTTTGTGTTGAATATGTTGACTCCTTCAGGCATCCTCCGGATCCGTGGGGATCGCACCACGGGAGTCACCGCACTGGAAGAACCTTCGAGCTCTTGTCAACGAGGCTCAACCTCTATACTGTGCGTGCAACCAATCGATGACACCGACATTCTCATCAAAGTCTTCCAAATTGGTTCCGATGCAACCAGACCACCCGTATATCGGGAGTCTGGACAACAAATAGGAACTCGTGCTCATCACATTCCTCTGGGAGAATGTCCACATGTTTGCATGGCAACCGTCACAAGCTCCTGGGATCTCTATGGAGGTGATTAAGCACAACCTAAAGATATATCCCGACGCACGCCCAGTACATCAGAAGCCCCCAAAGTAATCAATTGAGAGACATAATTTCATCAAACATGAGATCAAGAAGTTTCTGGAAGCTTGTTTCATCCAGGAGGTACAACATCTACGATGGCTGGTACCCAGTTGTTGTACCAAAGGCCGGCGCGAAGCTTTGGATGTGCTTTGACTACACCACCTTGAATAAAGCATGCCCAAAAGACCCATTTCCACTACCTAGAATAGACTAGATAGTCGATTCCACCTCCAGGTGTGAACTATTGTGTTTCCTAGATGCATATTCTGGATATCATCAGATTCAAATGTCTAGGGAAGATGAAGAGCATACTGCCTTCATAACAGTAGATGGGTTGTATTGTTATACTACTATGCCTTTTGGTCTCAAAAACGCTGCTTCAACTTTTGTGCGAGCCATGCACAAAACATTTGGACATCTTATTAGGGACTTGGTGGAAGTCTACGTCGATGACATTGTCGTGAAGGTGAAGAAGAAGGAATCACTCATTGACAACCTGCAAGCCGTCTTCGACAAGCTATGCATAACGCGCACCAAGCTATACTCGGAAAAATGTGTCTTTGGGGTTAGCTTTGGGAGGCTCCTTAGATTCTTGGTGCCTCACCAAGGAATTTAGACAAATCCGGCGAAGATCAAGGCTATTGAAGAGATGCGGCCCCCAGCCCGCGTCAAGGATGTCTAGAAGCTAACTGGATGTGTAGTTGTGCTCAGCCGGTTCATCTCAAGACTTGTAGAGCGGGCACTTCCCTTCTTCAAGATATTGAGGAAGTTCAGGCTATTCCATTGGACGAAGAAGCAGAAAAGGCATTCCAGGAGCTCAAGCAGCTCCTCACCACACAACAATTCTTGGTAGCTCTGGATCCTAGTGAGCCTCTTTTGCTTTATATTTCGGCAACTACGAAGATTGTAAGCATGGTCCTAGTTGCGGAGAGACCGGAACCATCTTTAGTTCAGGATTCCAGATCCCCCCGGGAGGGTCCGGAGCTACCTGAAGGCGACTCTGGGTGATAGCCCTAAACGCGGATCGTAAAGGCAAGCTGCCCGAGGATGAACCTCTCTCATCCGGGGGAGTTCTAACGGCTGATCAAGAAGAAGATCTGGACCCCTTCGGGAGGGTCCGGGTAGCTCAAGAAGAAGGTATGCACCCCTCCGGGAGGGTCCGTGTTGATGAAGAAGAAGCTTCGAGCCCTTCTGGGAAGGTCTGGACCGTCCAGCGGCCAGTGTACTTCAATAGCGAAGTACTACACGACATCAAGACTTGGTACACTGAGGTGCATAAACAGCTATGTGCAGTTCTTATTGCCTGAAGGAAGCTTCATCACTACTTCCAAGCCCATAAAATATCAGTGGTAACTTCTTATCCACTACATGATATATTGCATAACCCCAACTCGATGGGAAAATAATGCAATGTGGGCTTCGGGGCTAGCAGAATTCGATTTTGAATTCTTGCCTCAGCATGCTATCAAGAGTCAGACATTGGCTGACTCCGTGGCACAATGGACCCCTTATTCATCAAATCCAGGTGCCAAAGTGAGCAGAAGTCAGAACCCAAGGTCCCGGTCTTCACTGCCTCACAGGACTCTCTACTTTGATGACTGCGTGCAGAAGCAGGGGGCCAGAGCTAGAATCCTTCTCTTTGCTCCGACCGTGGAGAAGTTGAAGTACATGATACACCTTGACTTCAAGGCAACCAACAACATGGCAGAGTATGAAGCTCTGTGACACCTATGTGTGTTCAATATGTTGGCTTTGACAATAAAAGTTTTGAATACTCCCAATACATCTTTTTGTTAAGCACAGACTCAAGGACCGGGTAGCTTTGTCACTGTTCAGAGCTTGATTGCAATCATTCTGCTTTTATCTTGCAATGTTTCAAACTTGCTTTACACTTATGTATAGTTTGCTTAATATTCGTTTACTAATTTTTTTGGTGTGTTTTGGTGGTTATGGTTGATACCATTTTGCTATGGTTTGCATTGTTCTTATGTGAGGTGCTCACGTAAGATGTTGTAGTTTTAGAACTAACGAGAGTCAAGTCGTGGACTTGTGCTCGGAAGTATTGGTTTTTTATTCATGTGTAGGTGTTGCTTGAGTTCAAGACATGGCTGGTGACAGGATCCATTGAACAAGTCTTAGGGAGAAGATGAGGTTCAACAACAAAGTTTTGTAGGAATTGTGGTTGAGTTGGTCTGGAGGTCGTGTAGCGTGTATGAATCAAGAACAATGCATATGAAGGTATCGTGGACGTTGTTGGAAGATGTTTGCACATGTGAAAGGAGTACATGGACGTGGCTACATCATTCCTAGGTGTGATGAAGAGATGTGGGCATAAAAAAATTGCCAGGAAAGGTCCAACCCACTAGGTTATGGACTTAGGCTGCGGCTGAGTCGTGTTTGACTCAAATATGGAATGTTTTGAGTTGGTTATGCTAGGATTTCGTGCGGGTAACGAATTTGTGTTATTTTAGGAATGTGGGCGTTTCTAAGGTGTTTGGAAGTCTTAACATTGCTTCTATCTGTGTATAGAACAGTCTTGAGCAGTTATGGAAAGTTACGATGCGTGAATTGAGTAGGATTAGAGTCCTAGTTAGGTTTGGGTTGTCCTAAGGGCTGGTTATATAAGCAAGGGAGGCCAATGCTTGTGGTGCACGACTTTGGGGTTGTTCCTCTTGTGTTCTATTGAATAAAATTAATAGTTGAAAGGAACTTTTGTGCCCTGTTCGTCCGACTTATTTTTGTCAAATCTTTCTCGTCGAGTTTCTACACAACACTACCTTGGTTCAGTGGTTTTATCATTAATCAAGTTTTACAGATCCGATTGATGTGATTTATTTTGGGTTGTCTTCACAAATTTATTTTCTATAATTTGTCAAAATTTCACAGTTATTGGATTTGTGGTTTCTGATCTACACGAGTTTCTTTGCAGTGTTCCAGAACTGTTTTTCTCGGGTAGGACAGAGTGACCTTTGTTCGATCTTTCGATCTTAACTTGAGTTTCTCCCAACGAATTTTCGAGATTCTTGTTGTGACATCTTCGTGACTTGATTCTTTTCAATATATACTAGATTTTTCATAGTTGAAGACGTTTATATTAGTCGCACACACGGTTTCTTTAACCGATCGGTTTTCTGTTGAGGGGTGTTTTTGTTGCTTCTGCTGAAAAGTTTTAATCTACCATTCACCCCCTCTGGTAGATTTACATGTGCTCTTCGATCCTACAATTGGTATCAAAGCCACGATGCTCTAATCTTTGTGATTTGCACATGTTTTTGACTAGTCATCATGGAGAAATACTCCGCCAAACCTTGTGTGTTTAGTGGTATTGTTTTTTAGGTTTGGAAGGCACGTACGGAAGCTTTCATCCAGGCACAAGGCTTCACAATATGGGAGAAGGTATACAAGACTTACGAAGTGCCGTCAAACGATCAAGTTACAGCTAGAAATCTGAGAGATGTCGACAACAACAACAAGGCTTGAAACTTGATCATACAATGATTAACTCAAAGCAACTTCGACCGTGTTGCACACCTCCGTTCTGCATACGATGTGTGGAAAGCACTTTGCGACTACCACGAAGGATCCAACACGATCAAGGAGGTAAGGCAAGACATGTTTAAGAAAGAATACATGCGTTTCGAGATGCAACCCGATGAGTCCAATGATGATCTCTTTGCTCGCTTTAATAAAATTCTCAGCAACTTGCGTAGTGTCAATGTTAATTTTTTAGATGCTGAAAATGCTAGGCAATTACTAAGTGCATTAGAAATGTCAATTTGGGAGATGAAAGTCACATCTATTCGTTAATCTACTGTCATGAGTACACTTACATTAGATGTACTTTACTCTAAACTAAAAACTCATGAAATTGACATCTTATCAGGAAAGAATCCAAATAAGTCTATTGCATTAGTCTCACAACGTGAAATGCCTAGCTCCGTCCAATCATCATCATCTTGCAACACTCTTGCTTCGTTGTCCTCACTAACCCTGGAGCAGATCGAGGAATTTCCAGAAGAGGAGTTAGCACTCATCTCTACTAGATTCTCAAAAGCATTGCAAAATGTGAGAACTAGAAGGAGAGGAAGCTCCGGACCTCAACGCTGTTTTGAATGTGGTAAGACAGGACACTTCCATACAGAATGCCCTAATCTTTCAAGTCCTTCTACCCGTGAGGAAAAGCAGAACAAGGTCAAGACCACCTCTGGAAACTCCAACAAGAAAAAGAAGGGTACTATAGGACGCAAGATGATAAACAACTTCATCACCGCACTTCAAGAACTTGGTTCAAGCGATGTGGAAATTGGAGGTGACGTGGATGAAGATGATTTGGCAAACTTGTGCTTCATGGTGGGCAAGTCAAGATCAAGTATGGAGGAGGGTGAACACAACAGCGACAATGAAGAGGTATGTCCTACTTGCGAAGAAATGTGTGATACTATTTCTTGTGCCACTATTATAGTTAAGAAAAAGGACAAAAAGCTTAGGGGCAATGCTGTTAAAATTGAGTCACTGGAATATAAAATTAATCGTTTGAAATCCTTGATTCCTAGTGATGATTCTTGTTCCTCATGTGATTTCATATATGAACAATTGACCTCATTAAGAAGTGTGCACACCTCCACACTTGATAAACATAAGTTAGAAATTGAAAATAACAAAGATCTTGCTGCACTTAATGATAAAAACTTGAAAAATGCTCGCTGTTCTACAATTGATTTGCATTGTTCTACTTGTGATGATCTTGATAAGAAACTACAAGATGCTATGAATGAAATTTCTATATTGAACAATGGTTTACGATCTCATGAAGTTAAATATTGTTCCAATTGCAAATTAAAAGGAAAAACTTCATGTGAAAATTGTCTTGATCTGTCCAATAAACTTGATGACATGCATAGGACATTAGATGGTTTTGCAGTGGGAATAAGAACCTAAACTTGTTGCTGAATTCTTCCAAGTCTCGCAATGATAAAACATGTTTAGGTTTTGATTCTAATGCTCATGCTAAAGCACATCCACCTAAAATTGTAAAGTCATTAGGAAGTGGTTTGATTCAAACAGTTCATAAACAAAAAGAAGTGGCTTTCATATCTACACGAGTGTTGTCTCATTCGGTTTCAAATAAAAATGTTGCTTACTCATCTAGACATGAACATAAAGTTAAATTTCATTGTACCTACTGTGGTAGAGATGGTCATGTTATAGATTTTTGTTATAGACTAGCTAAACAACAGAAAAAGGAAAGAATGATTGCTTAATCTCATAACTTTCATGCAAAATTTGCTGCAATTGCTAAACCGAATGACAGGAACATGCAATCTGTTGTAATGAGTGGAAAACATGCAAAGTTTGCTCCCAAACCTACTGCTTTTCATGCTACACATGTAACACCTCGTAATTTAGTAGTTGGGTACAAAAATCCTCAATCTTTGGCTCATAAACCTGCTGTCTTATCTCAGCTTTCGCGTGTTATTCCTACTGCACGTCGTGTGACTCGGTACTGGATTCCTAAATGGCTTCTGACTAACCCCAGTATTGAGTCATCGACGTATTGTTCTTCTATATAGGTTACACGCTTGAGGAAGGAGAACATTTGGATTGTTGACTCGGGTTGCTCACGCCACATGACCGGTAACAAAGAATGGTTCTCTTCCCTCTCCTTTGTGTCACGTGTAGAGAATGTTACTTTTGCCAATAATTCTTCAACTCCTATAATTGCTAAGGGTTCGGTTAGAGTAAATAATCAATACACTTTGAAGGATGTGACACTTGTTAAAAATTTGAAATACAACTTGCTCTCTGTTTCACAACTGCTAGATGAAAATCTGGAAATTATTTTCACTAAAAGTTGCTCCAAAGTTGTAAATTCAAACAATGAGCTTATTTTTAACCTGTCATGGTTTGGAAGAGTTTTTAAAGCTGATTTTGATGTCTTCCTCTAAGCATAGGTGTCTAGTTGCTAATGACTCAAAGGACTTATATTTTTGGCATCGTAGACTTGGTCACATAGGCTTTGATCATCTAACGCATGTTAGTGCTCTTGATCCCATACGTGGGCTCCCTAAGCTTAAAGGGGACAAAGAAATTGTGTGCTCTTCTTGTAGACATGCTAAGATGGTTGCAGGTTCACATACTCCTCTCACAATGATCATGAAAACTGAATCGGGTCAACTTTTGCACCTTGACACCGTAATACCTTCACGTGTTCAATCCTTCGGAGGTAAATGGTATGTTCTTGCGATTGTTGATGACTATTCTAGATACTCTTGGGTTTACTTTGTGGCATATAAGAATGAAGCTTTTATTCACTTTAGAACTTTGTTTCTTAGATTATCAATTGATCACCCAAGATCTTTAAAAGAAATTAGAAATGATAACGGAACCGAATTTAAAAATCAATTTTTATCACTTTTGTGCTGAAAATGGAATAGATCACCTCAACAAAACGGTGTTGTCTAAAGAAAGAACATAACCTTAGTTAAAATGGCTAGAACTATGCTTGATGAATATCAAACTCCTAGGAAATTTTGGGCTGATGCTATTGCAACTGCTTGTTATGTCTCAAATCGTGTTTTCTTGCGTGCTAATCTAGGTAAAACACGATATGAGCTCTGCTTTGGACATAGGCCTAGTGTTACACACTTTCGGGTCTTTGGATGCAAATGCTTTGTTAAGAAACATGATAATCATGATAAATTGGAACCTAGATCCATTGATGGCATGTTTCTTGGTTATCCATCTCATACTAGAGGCTACTGTGCGCTTTTACTTGACACTAACAAAATTGTGGAGACTTGTGAGGTGTCTTTTGATGAAGCTAGCACAGGTACTAGGTCAAACATTGCAGGTACGGATCCATATTCATAGGTGGAGAGCATTTTCGTTGCAGATGAGGAAGAAGTGGTGCTGCTGCCCGAAAATTCAGCAGCTAATGACATTGTTCCAGCTCCTGATTTTGATTCACAACCAGCACCAATGACCACCATTGCTGGTCCAGATCCTCCTCAAGTCACAAGCTCATCGAATTGTGATGAACATGAAGAAGAAGAAGAAGCTTGTGAAGTGTCCACTCCCCTCTGATTTCCCAAAAGGTATCCCCCACAACAAATTATTGGAAGCTTGCACGAATGAGTCACAGAGTCCAGGTTTTGTGATCCAAACACTCATGCTCATTCTGCTTTTGTTGCTTCTTTTGAACACAAAGATATATCACACGCACTAACTAATGAATCTTGGATTATTGCCATGCAAGAAGAGTTATAAATTTTTGAAAGGAATAATGTTTGGAAACTTGTACCTCCACCTCAAGGTCACACTCTAATTGGAACTAAATGGGTTTTTAAAAATAAACAAAGTGAGGACGGGGTTGTGGTGAGGAATAAGGCTAGGTTGGTTGCTCAAGGTTTCACTCAAGTTAAAGGTCTAGATTTTATGAAACTTCTCCTTCTGTTGCTAGATTAGAAGCCATAAGAATTTTGTTAGCTTTTGCTGCATCTAAAGGTTTTAAGCTATATCAAATGGATGTTAAAAGTGCTTTTCTTAAGGGATACATACATGAGGAGGTTTATGTCAAACAACCACCGGGTTTTGAAAATCCAGATGTCCCTAATCATGTTTACAAACTATCCAAAGCTTTGTACGCTCTCAAACAATCCCCTAGAGCATGGTATGATAGGTCAAAAACATTCTTACTTGAAAAGGGGTTTACCATGGGCAAGGTTGATAAAACTCTTTTTGTGCTTAAGCATGTCAATGACTCATTATTCGTTCAAGTGTATGTGGATGATATTATCTTTGGTTGTGCTTCTCATGATCTTGTGTCCAAGTTTTCAGCTATGATGAGTTCAGAATTTGAGATGAGTATGATGGCAGAACTCATGTACATTTTGGGGCTGCAAATAAAGCAAACCAAGGAGGGTACCTTTGTGCATCAAACGAAGTATACAAAAGACCTCCTAAGGTGCTTCAATATGGACAAAAGAAAGCCTCTTCGGACACCAATGGGAACAACAACAAGAACAACACTTGAACTTGATGAAGATGGTGAACCTGTGGACCAAAAATAATATAGAAGCATGATCGTATCACTTTTGTACCTCACAACATCTAGACTGGACATACGATTCAGTGTATGTCTTTGTGCACGGTTTCAATCCTCCCCACGTGCTTCACATCGTCAAGCCGTCAAAAGGATTCTCAGGTACTTACATGGAACACAAGAATTTGGCATTTTTCTTCCTTCTACCTCAACCGTTACTTTGATAGCTTTTCCGCATGCTGATTTTGGGGGTTGTAGGATTGATAGGAAAAGTACTTCCGGTGCTTGTCATTTTATTGGAAATGCACTTGTTGCTTGGTCCTCTAGAAAACAAAACTTAGTTGCACAATCCAGAGCTGAATCTGAATATGTAGCTGCTGCTAGTGCTTGCTCACAAATTCTATGGATTGTTCAAACAATTAAGGACTATGTGGTTGATTTAGATAATGTTCCACTGTTTTGTGATAACACTAGTGCCATTTGCATTGCTAAAAACCCTGTGCGACATTCTAGAACTAAGCACATTGACATTAGGTATCACTTTCTCCGTGATAATGTCGAAAAAGGAAACATTGTGCTTCACCATGTAGATACCGAACAACAATTGGCTGACATTTTTATAAAACCTTTGGATTTCACTTGTTTTTGTTTCATTCGTAGTGAAATAGGTGTTATGCATCCTCATGGCTTACATTGAGCGGGAGTTTTGAAACTTGAGAAGTCTATGTGTGAATATGAAATTAAAATAATAAGAGCATAGTATTTAATACATATATGACTTTGTGATTTCTTTCACATGCTGAAAGTTCTTACTACATTACTCGTGTTATACATTTTGTAGTTTTTGCCATGGCTAGTAATTGGAATAATTACATACACTAAATATGGTCATGGTCGAACATTCTTGCTGTTTTTAACTTGTTGCATGCTCACAAGTACTTTTAATCATAAACAATTAATCAAGTAATCAACTCACATGTTGAGTTTTAATGAACAAATATAAATTGAGAAAATACCAAGAGAATATGCATGCATCGCACCTCTTCTTTTGAGATGGCTTATCATTGCACGTAGACCAGAACTTGGAAGAAGTTGTGTACGACTAAAATCATATCTTTAAGCTTCTGATTGTCAAATGACATAGGCATGGTTTGGTTGGTTAGAATAAAGCAGATGTGGCATAAAATTTCTTGCAAATGTCATATGTCAAAAATTTGTGCTTTAAAGAAAAAATTGCAAAAACAAGTGTCGTGCTTTTAGGTATTGAAATAGTTAAGTTTGTGAGATCATGACTTGCTCAAATTGAAAATTACATTTGATCTCTAGCATGGCTTACACTACTTTATGTATCTCATTGATGTGATAGTGTAAGTTACATGATAGTATGACTTGGATGAGTTTTGTTTTATATGTATATGTTATAATATGCTCATAACGATTAAAATTTCTCTTTTGTACCTTGCTGAATACATTGTCAAAGGGGGGGGGAATTGATCACACGTTGCACATATTCACAAGTGTTTTTGGCACGATTGCACGATTCTTCTCAGCGGGAGAAGTATGCAAGGGGAAGAAATATGTATAGGGGGAGAAATTTATTTCTATCTCATTTTATTTTCAAAAAGGGGGAGAAATTGTTTTCAAAACTTTTCATGTAAATAAGCCAATGTTCGGATTTTAAGTGGTGTTGCCAATGCATTCATCAAGGGGGAGATTGTGAGACTTATGTGTTCTGAATACATTGGCTTTGATAATAAAAGTTTTGAATACTCCCAAAACATCTTTTTGTTAAGCTATGACACAAGGTTCAGGTAGCTTTAACAAGGTTCAGGGCTTGATTGCAATTGTTCTGCTTTTATCTTGCAATGTTTCAAACTTTCTTTACACTTATGGAAAGTTTGCTTAGTATTCTTTTACTAAATTTTTGGTGTGTTTTGGTTATGTTTGATATCATTTTGCCATGGTTTGCAACATGCTTTATGTGAGGTGCTCACGTAAGATGTTGTAGTTTCAGAACTAACGAGAGTCAAGTCGTGGACTTGTGCTTGAAAGTATTAGTTGTTTTTCATGTGCAGGTGTTGCTTGATTCAAGACATGGCTCGTGATGGGATCCATTGAACTATTCTTATGGAGAAGATGAGGTTCAATAACCAAGTTCGGGAGGAATTGTGGTTGAGTTGATCGGGAGCTCGCGCAGCATGTATGAATCAAGAACAATGCATATGAAGGTATCGTGGACGTTGTTGGAAGATTATTGCACATGTGCAAGGAAGACAATGACGTGGCTACATGGTTCCGAGGTGTGATGAAGAGATGTGGACATAAAGAATTGGTAGGAAAGGTCTAACTGACTAGGTTATGGACTTAGGTTGCGGCTGAGTCGTGTTTGACTCAAATATGGAATGTTTTGAGTTGGTTATGATAGGATTTTGTGTGGATCACGGATTTAAGTTGTTTTAGGAATGTGGGATACGTTTATAAGGTGTTTGGAAGTCTTAAGATTGCTTCTATCTGTGTATAGAAGAGTCTTGAGCAGTTATGGAAAGTTACGATTCGTAAATTGAGTAGGATTAGAGTCCTAGTTAGGTTTGGGTTGGCCTAAGGGCTGGTTATATAAGCAAGGGAGGCCAGTTCTCGTGGTGCACGAATTTGGGGCTGTTCCTCTTGTGTTCTACTGAATAAAATTCATAGTTGAAAGGAACTTTTGTGCCTTGTTCGTCCGACTTATTTCTGTCAAGTCTTTCTCGTTGAGTTTCTGCACAACACTACCTTGGTTTGGTGGTTTTATCATAACTCGAGTTTTAAAGATCCGATTGATGTGATTCTATTTGTGTTGTATTTAGAACTTAATTTTCTATCATATTTTAAATTTTCACAGTCATTGGATTTGCGGTTTCTGATCTACACGAGTTTCTTTGCAATGTTCCAGAACTGTTTTTCTCGGGTAGGACAAAGTGACCTTTGTTCGATCTTTTGATCGTAACGTGAGTTTCTCTAGAAGAATTTTCGTGATTCTTGTTGTGACTTCTTTGTGACTTGATTATCTACAATATATACTAGATTTGTCATAGTTTAAAACATTTATATTAGTCGCACACACAGTTTCTTTAACAGATTGGTTTTTTGTCGATGGGTGTTTTCGTTGCTTCCGCTGAAAAGTTTTAATCTACCATTCACCCCCTCTAGTAGCTTTACACCTGCTCTTTGATCCTACAAGCTCTCATCTACGGACTCAAGGTCGCTCTATCATATGCGTCAAGCAGTTGATGGTGAAGGGTGACTCGCAACTCATCATCAAGCAAGTCAAAGGTGAATGCAGTTGCAACAACCCTCAACTCTCAATTACCTCCTCGAAGTCCAGAAGTTGCAGAAGGACTTCCACATCCTGGTCTACCATGTCCAGTGTCTCAACAATGCTTGATGAACTCTCGATGAAAGCTTCAACCGGAGCTCAAGCTCCTGACGGAGTTTTTGTCAGGAGATTGTCAAGACATGTCGCTCAGCCTGCCAGAATGAGCAAGGGTGGCAAGACCAGCACCCATAAGTTGGCGGTCCCAATGGCCCTTTTACCATGGTGTCCACCAAGGATCATAGGCGTTGTAGGAAGCTCCGAGCAACCTAGCGCGCAATATCCGGAAGCTCAAGTTAGCTCCGATGCACGGATCTCATAGATCTAGAGCTACTTGAAAGACAATATAGTTCCTGAAGACGGTGCTTCCATTGGCTGAATTGTCAGATTGGCTAAAAGATACACACTGGTAGAAGGGGATCTCTACCAATGTGGTGTCAACGGCGTTCTAGTCCCGTGCATTGCCCGGGAAGAAGGTGGTGAGCTCATCGCGGAAATACATGGAGGCGAGTGTGAGAACCACGCATCTTCCCGCACGTTGGTTGGTAAAGCCTTCCAACATGGATTTTACTGGCCTGCAGCACTCCAGAATGCAGTTGAGCTATTAAAAAAGTGTGAAGCGTGCCATTTCCACTCAAAATAGATTCACACACCGACCCAATCACTGAAATGATACCTCCTACATGGCCATTCACTGTGCGGGGATGGACATTTTGGGACCTTTCCCAAAAGACGTTGAGGCTTACATGTTTCTGTACATCGCCGTCGACAAGTTTACCAAGTGGCCAGAAGCTTCTCCAGCTATGACAATTAACAAGCAATCTGCTATCAAGTTCTTGGATCGGTGTCTGCATATTTGGAGTCTGCATATTTGGAGTTCCAAACAGAGTCATAACTGAGAATGAAACCCAAATCACAAGTGTAGCATTCCAAGAGCATTGCGAAGATCTCGACATACAAGTCAGCTACGCATCAGTAGCTCACCCGGCAAGTAATGGCCAAGCTGAGAGAGCAAATGCAAAGATACTAAAAGGACTCAAGATGTGCACATATGAGCGCCTGAAGAAACACGGAGCCAACTGGATAGATGAGCTTCCACTTGCACTGTGGGCGAGCAGGAGAACACCTAACCGGTCAACTGGAGAGACACCCTTCTTCTTAGTGTACGGAGTTGAAGTGGTCCTTCCTCTTGAGATCACCATGGGGTCACTTCGGCTACAGACCTTCGACGAAGAAATGCAAGACAAGCTCTAGCTTGAAGCCCTAGAACTCGTCGACGAGGGAAGGTGCCAAGCAGCTATTCAGAACGCACGATACCGCCAGGCGCTCTAGCGCTATCATCAAAGGTTTGTACACAACTGGCAGCTTAAAGAAGGCGATCTGGTGCTGCGAAGAATACTGACTCGAGAAGGGATGAACAAACTCTCCCCAGGCTAAGAAGGTCCCCTCTGAGTTATCAAAGTTTCGCGCCCCAAATGCGTTCGCTTGGCAATAGAGGATGGGACCCCGCTTCCCAATCCATGGAATATCTAGCACCAAGTTTTATGCTTAGTTTCCAAAGGTGAGTCTGTACTTACACGTAGTGTAATTATAGAGTCTATGGATAGAGTCGGGAAGGTCCTAGACAAAAAGCACACTTAACTTGGTCATTGTACTTTAAGTGTAGCTTACATACCCTGGGTTAGAACAAGATGAATAGCGCACTTAGCTTGGTTCCATACTCTAAGTGTGTCCTTGCCTCCCTGTAATCCGAACCTATAATGAAAAACATTTGTGTGAAAGCAGACTCCACGTAAATTAATTTTGTAGAACCTCCTTACTTTTATATATTTTCCTTCTTGTCTATAACGAAGGTGTGCATTTCTTTTTGAAATTTATTCCAGGTGATTAATGTGGTATATAAGTTATATTGTTGATCTTCATTCGAATATTAGCATTGCTAGATGGTTTACTCACCTGAAAACCAAAGCCAATGACGGGTCCGGAGTGTGCTATCGAGTTAGACTGGTCAAGCACCCTAAGTACACCACTCTACCTATATCCTAGCAGGTCCCAGTAGGGCAGGTCCGGAAGGCATTCAGATCTAAAGAGATTGCATCAATATACTTGTTATCATGTTGAATTCCTTTGGATCTAAAATTCAAATAAGAGCAGTAAGCCGCAAACAAATTATAGACAAGAGGACAAATTTTACTTCTTTTCTTGTCTTTAACGGGGAGGAAAAATGAAAATATGATGGTGATGGTGTATGATGCCTGAGCTTCTATGGTCCGACAACCCGCAGAGGGCCCGTCGTCAATGTTTTATACATTAGAAGTGGGTGTCATTGGAGCTAACAAGCTCCAAAAACTCCCAAGGGGGCCAGCTGTCGACATGAACAATTAACGGCGAACTAAATGAAGAGGGTGGAGAAATCACCTCGAGGGGTGCCGCCGTCGATGTTATACTCGTTGACATTAGGCGCTGTCGAAGCCAGAAAGCTCCGACAACCTCCAGGGGCCCACCGTCGATGTTCTATACGTTGACAGTGGGCGCCGTCGAAGACAGGAAGCTCCGATGACCCCCAGAGGGCCCGCCATCGATGTTCTATATGTTGATAGTAGGCGTCGTCGAAGCCAAGAAGCTCCGACGACCCCTAGGGGGCCCACCATCGACATTCAAAACGTTGACAGTGGGCGCCATCAAAGCCAGGAAGCTTCGACAACCCCCAAGGGGCCCACAGTTGATGTTTTATACGTTGACAATGGGCGCTGTTGAAACCAGGAAGCTCCAACAACCCAGGGGGCCCGCCGTCGACGTTTTATACCCTGACAGTGGGCACCGTCGAAGTCAGGAAGCTTCGACAACTCCCATGGGGCCCGCTGTTGACGTCACAAAGGGCCTTCGGAGCTGTCCGAAGTAACCTCGGACCTAAGAGGTAATGTTCAAGCAACAAGTTCGTAGTGATCAAGTCTCCATGTCATTGTCAAATCCTTATTGGTACATGTCCACAATCAAATTGTGCACATCTACCAGGGGCCAACAATATAAAGGGCAATGCATTGAAGACATACAAAATGGGAAAAAGGAATTGATTAATTCAAAGGATTGAATTTCATTCATTCAAAATTATAGAATTACAAGTGAAGGCAAGAAGAAAAAAGCCCTAGCTACTGGAGGTCCTATGGAAGAACGAGGCAACTGTTTCGGCAGCTTCTTGAACACTGGCCCTGACGGCATCTTCCACCTCAGCAACAGGTCCTTCAACTACCGGATTTAGAGACAGATGGGGGTCCCGACTATTGGCACACGTCAACACATATTCGGTGACGTTCTTGGCTAGGGACTTCCCCTCCGTCCCCAGTTGGTCAGTGATGACATCACCCATTGCATCAAGTTTGTTGCCAGCAGAGCTCAACGCCACTAGCACCTTGTCCAGCTCCGGCTCCGGATCAGCCGGACGTATCGGACTGAAGCCAAGTGGCACCAGAGTTTGTTAGCTCTCCCCAGGAAGTCCCGGACTCACTGGGAATCAGTTGCCCTAAAGATCCTTAATTCCTCCGGTGACCTTCTAGTAGCAGCAAGCTCCAAACCCTCCCAGGCGAAGCGCTCGACCTCCTTAGCATGTTGCTGGATCCCTTCGGCCAGCTGCTTTTCACGGTAAGCAATCTCTGCCTCCCAGAGGTGGATGCGGTTCCGAAGGTCCGCCAGGTCCTTCTCCCTGCCCTTCACTCTCTCCTCTCTGGTGGAGATATCAATCTCTCTCTTGGAGACTTCTTTTCCCACCTGCCAAATCATCTCCTTCTCTTGAACGCACCATTGGTCAAACTGTTTGGCGATCAGCCAAACTCAGCTCTCCAGCGACAGCCTCTGGGCAAGCTCTTCCTTCCTCTTTATGAGGTCTTTCTCTTTTTCCATGAGCTTATCCTTCCTTTGATCGAGGGCTTCCCGACGCTTGAGGAGTACCTCATTTTACTCATTGAGGTTGTCCGAGCGGTTATCAGCTACCTCATTGGTCTCCTTAGCATGCTCGAGAATCTCAAGAGTCTTCTTGGTGAGGGCCTTGATGGCACCCCCTCAATCATTCAACAAGCGGTCCCACTGCATCAGCCGGGCCTTTTCCTTGTCAACCCACTCCCGCTGGTCTGCAAGCCTTGATTGGGTCAGCTTGTTCTTGAAGTAATGTCTGTTGCGCCAACGCCTCAGGGTGTGGTGCTCTTCTTCAAGGACATTGTTGTCATGGTCAAAGGGAAGCTGGACTTGGCGGAGACTAGAACAAGCGTTGTCTAGAGACAATGCTAAAAGAATTGGCTCCGGACCAGCTGTTGACAGCTCATAAGATATACTAACAAATCATCCCCGGCAACGGCGCCAGAAATGCTTGTTGGTATTTTTTAACATCACAGATCATCTCCCGTGAAGATATGAGATCCGCAAGCGCACGGAAGATACCGTTGTAGCATTTCACCCATGAGTGTTCCCAAGGGTATCGTATAGGCAATGGAGTGAAGTATATACTACTCTTATGGTCAAGCTATGGGATACTAATCCATTATCCGGACAGGGGTCAGTTGATAATAGGGGTAGTGTGACACACACCTAGGCAATCTATTCTAAAGGGTAAAATGGGTCCTAGAGGGAGATTTGATTGAGAGTTAGAGAGTTGCTCCTACAATGCTCCTAACACATATACATAGCCTAAGGTAGATATAATGGTCATGTCAATGATGAATTCCTATGCAATACTATTCAACACATCAGGCACGGGCTTACCCCTAGCAATACTAGGGCGACTCCCGCCAAGAGCCTGTGGCATAACCGAACGTGGAGGATTACAAAGGACAGATAGGGCTGTCACAACCTACTGCCTACCTCTTCAATCCGTGGGTCTACGAGACATCCAACGCTACTTAAATACCCTAGCACCATGCTAGCATACTAAGCAAATACCTTACGAGCCATGGCACAAGCCATCCTAAGGCAATGACTAACCTAAACATCGTTGAACCAATGTTGAAGCATAGCATAAGTCATTCATATTAACATAATCATATCACAACTACATAGACTATAGTGGGGGTCTATAGTGTTTATGACCATAAGATGTGATCATGAGAGTGAAATCATAAAGACTATACCTTCCACATACATGGACTCCACAATCAAACAAGAAACGCTTCGTCCAAGTATACATATAAAAGAAGACTAAAGATAATATCTTAATTGAGCACAATGTCACAAATACAAGAAGGAATACATAAGCCATACCTTTCCCAATGTGGAGTTGGGAAGAGAGACTCCTTCTACTCCTTTCCCAATTTGGACTTGGGACTAGATGCTCTCCTCGTACATCCTAACTCCTCTAAGGACTATGGAAGATAGTGTATACAATAGAATGATGCCCAAGTGGTGTGTGTTGAAATGAGGGGTAGGGGGTCCTATTTATATTAGTGTTGAGGTCAGTTCCCGCCACCAAAAGTGCGCGAATCAGTCACCATTGACTCCAGGGAGCCGGTAGGATCCAACACATGGAGGTTGACCGAGTTTGGTGCAAAGACTAGGTCGACCGACCCCCTGGTTCGGCCGACCTGGTCATTGCACTGTTTCTCGTGTGCTTTCTCCAGGTGGCTGCCAGGTGGGTCCCATTGATGTATATGGGTGATACACCGTTGGATCCCCTCGGATACTTCTGTTTGTGGGCCATTTGATCCATGGTATGCCACCTGTCGTTGCCTGATTGGCTGGGATGATATTTTATAGGATTGATCCCTCTACATTTCCTCATTTCCTGCATAAAATGTTGCATACACATATTTCTCCAAGTCCAAGTGGAATTGGGTTAGGTAGAAAGGTGATGTGTGCAAGAAATGACAAATCCTTCACATAATTGAGTTAAATTTACGGATGAAATTGGTATATAACAACCGTCAACAAACTCCCCCAAGCTTATCCTTTGCTCGTCCCGAGCAAAGTCAAGACTTTGGGTTGATGATCAGGAGTTTGTACAATGTCTTATTTTCAAAATTATCTAATGCACAACGAGATACTCTACCTAGTATTGCAGAAATTGGCTATGATACCTTACCTTTATTAAGTTATCAAGGGGCTTATGCTTTTTCATATTCATGAGTAGTTGAAAGGTAGAATAGCAAATGGAGCAAACATAGCCTAGAAATCAAGTTTCACTTAAATCCCGGAGAATTCAATTTAGATATTAGGTACCTCAATTTGATTCTCTCAGTCACTCCTTTGTGGATAGTGGAAATATTTCCTCACCAAAGCATTGTGCCTCTACTATTCCTACTCAATGAATATGGCTTGTATGTGGAGCTTGGTAAGGAAAGTAAGTAGGCATATTTGCATAACATATATTTCTAAGTCAAAAGAGTAAGCCTTAGGAGAATTCAATTCAAAAACTTTTTGATTCAAGACTAGTGCTTGTGTGATGGAGTGGAAGTGGATGTGGATACTTGAGATAACTCCTCTTTGGTATAATCTCTCTTTCTTTTTTGTAGGGATGAAACATGGCTACTTTTCTTTTCTCTTTTTTCTTTTCTTTTTGTAGCCATGTCTTCTACTCCCTTTCTTTGCAATGAATTTTGAAGAGAGTGCTAAACATGAATAACATGGAGTTTCTCTTTTTTGTTGTGGCATGGTGGATATGATGGACGTTTTGCTTACTTCTATTTTAGAAGTATAGCATGTGCAAGCGAAGTCTTGAATTCTAAAAGAGTTGAATGATTTCTCACATAGGTCTATACTAGTTTGACTAGGCTCAATGTGAAAGCAAATAGCATATGCATAAGGTTTTGTCTATGTATGGACATCATATGGCTTTGGTAGGTATTTTCAATCAATTGAGGGAAACTTAAAGCTTTTTAGAATTTCTCCGGAAATCTATGTTTTACATTCAAACTAGGACTAGCAGCCCTATTACCAATTCTAGTCTTGCAACAACCTAGAATTAGATTAAGCTTTTGCTACCCACAACTTCCAAATTAAGGTAAAAGTATTTCAAACCAATGAAAGCAATATTCGGAGAGTAGCAAGTTGTAAACTAGAGACTTAGGAAAATAAAACAGAGCAACTATTCTTCATTTCATCTATGTGAATTCTAAATCATTCTTACCGCAAATCTTTATTTGATGAAAGCAAATCTAACCTATATATATATATATATATATATATATATATATATATATATATATATATATATATATATATATATATATATATATATATATATATATATATATATATATATATATATATATATATATATATATATATATATATATATATATATATATATATATATTTAAATGCAAGGTGGATGATGGATGGATGGAAAATAAATATGCAATGGATGATTTGAAATAAAAATGTAGTGGGTGTGATACATGTTACCTCAAGTGGGGGTCCTCCCCCAAGCTTATTCTTGATCAAGGTCCGTGATAGGGGTTGAAACAATAACGACGAAGGTAGGCCATGAGTTGGCCTATCCTTGTTGCAGCGTGGCTTTGACAATGGAGGGTTAAGTGTTGATTGTTGTGTTGCCTCCCATGGACACCATGAGTGTGGTTGAATAGAGTGTTTTCGATGTTGATCGTCCGCACATCAGGGTCTCCATGTGTTGGGTGTGATTTGTCATTCCTTGGAAAGGATAATGATAACCATTAGATCCAAAGGAATGAAGTGCACTCAACATACATTGAGTATGTTTCATCATTGTTTGGCTAGAGTGTATCATATCTTTTTGCCATAAGGGAGTAACATGTGCCCAACATGCATTGGGTATGATCAGTTGTTCCTTGGGTAAGGTACAACATACCGTCTAGCCACATAGGAACAACTTGCACCCAATGATGGTGGCAAATCCCTTGAGCTTGAATGAGTGCTTCGAATAGTTGAGAGCATAATGCTCTCACCCATTCGTGGCAGCCCATTGGTTGCTCATGGAGCTCGTATAGTTATGATTGAACTTCGGGCATAATTTCCGATAAGTAGGAACCATCCTCATTTACTCATTGGCCAAGAGATGTTGAAATGGGATCCTCTAGGGATCCCAACAATCAGCTTCTTGAATGCCTGCATAGTAATATTACTCCTGCAAACTTCCTCTCTTGAATAGAGGGATGGTTAGTTCTCGCTACTTGTACAAATAAATTTTCGAGTTAGGTAACCAAACTTTCATTTGTACATACGGGGAAGAACAAAATCAAAGACGCATTGGTTCCAATGTCAAGTGTATACATGATCAATGTGTTATTCATTGATAAGAGTGGAGCTTTATGGATAATTCATGTTGCATATTTTCTAAAGCTCCTACTCATAGCAATGCATGTGATAGAAATATACTATATGGATCCCTACATCTTTTAAAGTTTCTAACTATCTTAGCTTTCAAGAGAAAATTTTATCATTTATACCATGACAAACAAGATTCTCAATTTTATCCTCCTGAACTTCACTAGGAATTTAAAATTTAGTGAATCCTCCAAAAAAAATGCAGTTCAATTTTAGAGCAAGGATATCACTTATTCCTAGGAGTTTGAAATCTAGTGACCGCATCTATGCATGAAGCTCAATTAAAAATATGGCTGTCACTATTCCCAAGTTTCTATATGCAAATTCACCAATTAAGTCATGCCTAGAAGTTTTATTTTCTAAACCTAGACAAACATGACTAAGTCTACAAAATAATGCTTACAGAATTCTAGATACTTGTAGATTTTTCCAAGTAAGGTGGGATTTCTTTTTGGAGATCCAAAAGTCAATATCCACACTTACTCTTGTGAGGATGCATGCGAATTAAATGATGAGGAAGTGTCAACCTTTCTCACAAATGCAAGCAAATGCATTCAATTCTATGGCAAACCAAACAATGTAAAATTCTAAACTCATACCTCATTTGAAGAGCAGTTGGTGACGAAGGTCTTTGTGTGAGAAACTCACAACCTTGATTTTCGGCGTAGGCTTGATGGTTGATGTCAAATGCCAAGTTGAGGTTGGATTTGGCAATGGATTTGGTTCTGGCTCCTCCACTGGGTCATCATCTTGAACATTTCTCTTCCTCAAACTCAAAATGAGTTTGTAGGAGAGAAGTGTTCTCAAATCCTCCCAATGGTGACTTGAGCTTGATGAAACCTTCCACTTTCTTGTCATACCACCTCTTCACAATTTTGACCTAGTTGCTCTTTAATCAGGAACACACAAAACAACTCGAAAACGGGTTACATTAGCCAAAAGCAAATTAAAACCAATTTTCAAATTGGCTTGCCTAGCTTGAAATAACTTGTAAATGCAATGAGGGTCAAAGCAAATCTTTTTAGTTTGAACTAGGAAGATAAATTCAAGTGGTCAAGCGCGTAGTTCATATCCAATTAAAGTTCTCCCCTAATTCAAATTTTTAGTTTTATGATGGTTGGAAATTTTACTTTCCAACATGCAAGTGTGGAACTTCAAACATGCAAATGCAAGGGTTGATGCAATTTGGAAAACAAATATGAGATAACTACCAATTAACCTATTGGCAAGGACTCACCAAATTTTTGAAGTCCGGTGAGTGATAACTACCAATTAACCTATTGGCAAGGACTCACCGAATTTTTGAAGTCCGATGAGTAGGACTTACCTCCATTCTGTTCAGCGCGATGATTTGTTGTCCAATCCCGGAGTTGGAGATGTGGACGATTTCTTCTGTTTTGACATACCAAACTCATTTGGCTGTCATTTGGACATGTGGACCACATGGTGGCCCTAGCCTCTCCCCGTTGTATTGATATAGACATGTTGTTGCCGGAGGTCACCCAGGCTCCGGCCCTTGTGCCGGAAACTGTTCAAGACCCGACAGCTGAGCTGGAGGTGGTCAGAGATCCAGCGGCTGAGCCGGAGGTTGGTGGTCTGACGGCTGTGCCGGAGGTAGGAGGTCCAGTGGCTGTGTCGGAGGTGTTCGACGTACCTGAACATGAACCAGTTGCGGTCGAAGCCCAGGTTGAAGCTCCAGCTGTGGCTGTACCGGAAGTGATGGTCCCAGAGGTACCTGGGGCAGAGTCAGAGCAGCCCAAAGAGGGGGCGACTGGTCCCTCGACTTTGGAGCCATTGGCTGAGGGCCTGGAGACGTCGCCTTCAACTGCTCCAGAGGTGGAAGTTCCCCCCGTGGGTTCTTATGCTGCTACTGAAGGGCTTCAGGAGAGCGGCCCTAGCGCTGCAGGGGGACAAAGGACCACTATTGTTGAGTGGGACCCAACTTTTGTGTCGGAGAACCCGCACGAGCATGTGGAAATGATCCCGGTAGGCCCGGAGCCTATACCTCTAGCATTGTCCATAGACAACGCCTGCTCAAGACTTCGATAGATCCAGCTAGCCTTCGACCATGAGAGTAAGGCTTTGGAGGAGTAGCGCAACACCTTAAGGCATCGGTGCAACAGACTCCATTTTGAGACCAATCTTGCTCGAACAAGGCTGGCTGAACAGAAGGAATGGATACAAGTGGAGAAGGTCCGGTTAGAGTACTAGGACAAGTTACTGGAGGAAAATGAGGCCGCTATCCGGGCGCTCGACGCTAAATTCAGGGAAATCCTGGGGAGCAAGCCAAGGAGATACGTGACGCTGTTGACGAGCATTTCGAGAAGCTCAATGAATTAAATGAAACTCTCCTAAAGCGTCGGGCGGACCTGGATGCGAGGGAGAAGAAACTCTTGGAGCAACAGGATGATCTTGTGAAGAGAGAGGAGGAGGTCACCCAGAAGTTGACTCTGGGTGAAAAAAATTTGGCAGATCGCAGCAAAAAGGTGGATCTATGGGAGGAGGCAGAGAGGAAGAAGAACTGGAAGGTGGGGCAAGATCTCTGTAAGACCTATGTGTGCTGAATACATTGGCTTGTAGTGAATATACTTGCTTTGATGATAAAAGTTTTGAATATCACCAAAACACCTTTTTATTAAGGTCTGACTAGCTTTGGTCAGCTCCGGTGAAGTTTTGTCTTTAGCTTCGGCATGTTTTTGATAGCTCTGCCGTGTTTTTGCTAAGCTTCAAGTTGATTTTTCTAGCTCCGGCTTTTTGGATTACTAGTTCCGACTAGTTCTGGTTAGCTCTGGTGCTAGGTCCTGCTAGTTTTGTAAGCTCCGGTGGGAGCTTGGTTGTACTAGTTTTGGTAAGCTCCGGCGCTAGGTTCTACTAGCTTTTGTTAGCTCCGGCTCGAGGTCCGGGTTGCTCTGGCAAGGTCCGGAACTTGACCGTAGTGCTTCTGCTTTTCATTTGCAATGTTTCGTACTTGCTTTACATTGTTGGAAAGATTTCTTAGTATTCATTTGCTAAGTTTTTGGTGCGTTTTGGTTGATATGGATGATATCGTGTTACTATGGTTTTGCAACATGCTTATGTGAGGTTCTCACGTAAGGTGTTGTGTTCGGAACTAACTTGAGTCAAGTCAAGAACTTGGGCTCGTATGGATTGGTTGTTTATTCATGTGCAGGTGTTGCTTGAGTTCAAGACATGGCTGGTGACTGGATCCATTGGACTAGTCTCAGGGAGGAGATGAGGTTCCAACAACCAAATTCAGGAGGAATTGTGGTTGAGCTGATCAGGAGGTTGCGCAGCATGATTGAATCAAGAACAATGCATATGAAGGTATCGTGGATGTCATTGGAAGATGTTTGCACGTGTGCAAGGAGTGCATGGACGGTGCTACGTGGTTCCGAGACGTGATGAAGAGATGTGGACGTAAAGAGTTGGTCGGAAAGGTCCAACCCACTAGGTTATGGACTCAGGCTGCGGCTGAGTTGGGTTTGACTCAAATATGGAAAGATTTGAGTTGGTTATGATAGGATTTCGTGTGGGTCACGAATTTGAGTTGTTTAGGAATGTGATACGTTCCTAAGGTGTTTGAAAGTCTTAAGATTGCTTCTATCTGCTTATAGAAGAATCCTAAGCAGTTATGGAAAGTTATGATTTGTGAACAGAGTAGGATTAGGTTCCTGATCTTAGTTGAGTTGGCTTTCGAGCTGGTTATATAAGCAAGGGAGCCCAGAGCTCGTGGCGCACGACTTTGGGGCTGTTCCTCTTGTGTTCTATTGAATAAAATTCGTAGTTTGAAGGAACTTTTGTGCCTTGTTCGTCATACTTGTTCCAGACAAGTTTTACTCGTCGAGTTTCTGGACAGCACTACCTTTCATCAGTGGTTTTATCATAACTCGAGTTTTACAGATCCAATTGACGTGATTCTTTTTGGGTTGTCTTCAAATCTTGATTGTCTATCATATGTCAAAATTTCACGGTCATTGGATTTGTGGTCTATGATCTACACGAGTTTCTTTACAGCGTTCCAGAACTGTTTTTTCTCAGGTAGGGCAGATTGACCATTGTTTGATCTTTCGATCATAATTTGAGTTTTTCTCGACGGATTTGAGTGATTCTTTTTGTGTTGTCTTCGTGACTTGATTCTCTCTGATATCCATCACTTTTGTCACGGTGAAACACATTTAGATTAGTCTCACACACGATTTCTTTAACAGATCGTTTTTCTGCCGAAGGGGTTGGGGTTTAATTGTTTCCGCTGCGTAAGATTTTTAAATCTACCATTCACCCCCCTCTGGTAGCTTTTCATGTGCTCTTTTATACTACAAGCTCTCAAAAAGAGAGTCTGGAATTGCCGCTAAGGAAAAGAAAATATGGGGCACGGAGAAAGATCTAGCGGAGAGGCGGAACCGCATTCACCTCCGGGAGACGGAGCTGGCTAACCAGGAGAAGCAAGTTGCCGAGGACAAGCAGCAACATGCCAAGCTGGCTGAGTGACTTGCTCGTGAAAGCTTGGAGCTTAGGGCCGCCCGGAGGTCACTGTGGGAGCTGCGGAGCTTGAAAGAGACCGAAGCTATTCAAGTGTGGGACTTCCTCGGACGAGCGAATGATGCACTGACACCGCTCGGTTTCAGCCAAGTACGTCCGGACAACCCAAAGCTGGATCTGGACCGAGCGCTGGTGGCCCTAAATGGCGCTGGCAGCAAGCTTGATGCAATGGGCGATGTCATTGCGGATCAATTGGAGACAGAGGAGAAAACTCTGGCTACAAACGTCGCAGAGTATGTGCTGACGTGTTATGTAAGCTGAGATCCCCAATTCCCACTGGACCCGGTGCTGGAAGGTCCCGTTGTTGAAGAGGAAGACGCCGCCAAAGCCATCGTCCAAGAGGTTGCCCAAAAAGTAGCTTTGTTCTTCCGCAGGTCTTAGGTCTTCCAGTAGCTTGGACTTTTCTCCTTTTGTCCCTTTTAATCTCAATTTTGTAATCCAGTTTTTCTGATAAATGAAATCCTCCTTTTTCCCTTGAATTTCACTTTGTCTTCAATATACTATGTCGTGTCTTGTTGGCCCCCTGGTACATGTGTATAGTTTAGCTGTGTACATGTACCAAAGGTTATGACAGTATGTTGAAGTCTTCAATTTTGGAGCGTAGAAGACAAGCACCCTTAAATGGTCGGAGCTTTGTAGCTCCGGCGTCAACATATTGGATGTTGACGGCGGACCTATCTTGGGAAATGTCGAAGCTTAGTAGCTCCGGCTTCATCCATCATCGCTATAAAATTTTGCTTTTCCTGCACATTAAAGGCAAGAAAGAAAGTAAAATTTGTCCTCTTGTCTATAAATTGGTTGTAGCTTATTGTTCTTATTTGAACTTTAGATCCAAAGAAACTCAACATGATAACAAGAGTTTTGATAGAACCTTCCTAGATCCACATGCCTTTTTAGTACTCACCCTACTAAGGCTTGCCAGGGTGTAGGTAGAGTGGCGTACTTAGGGTGCAGGACCAGGCTAAGTCGATTGCACACTCCGGACCTATGTTGGCTTGGCGTTCAGGCAAGTAGACTATGTGGCAGTGTTAAGATCCAAAAAGACTATCAATGAGGCTTGTAATGCATGTGAATTAATTGGAACAAAACTCAAAAAGATTTGCACAACTACATTATAGACAAGTGAGATAAAAATAATTTGATATATTGAGCCTTGTACAAAAAGTAAATGCACGTGGAGTCTGTCTTCACACAACAATGCCTTTCATTATAGGTCCAGATTACAGGGGAGACGAGGACACACTTAGGGTAC
This sequence comes from Tuctoria greenei, assembly GCA_036927565.1. Lineage (NCBI taxonomy): Eukaryota > Viridiplantae > Streptophyta > Magnoliopsida > Poales > Poaceae > Tuctoria > Tuctoria greenei. The sequence continues at coordinate 134,937,691 of JAYESD010000001.1, read as the reverse complement.
GGGACCAAGATAAATGTGCTATACATCTTGTGCTAACCCAGAGCAAGTAGTTACACTTTTTAGTGCTGTGACTGCATCAAGTGTTACTTGAACTTCCCTGACCCTTCTGGAGGGGTTAGGATGTTCTCCCGGAGGACTTGCTCGACTTTGTATAATGACTCTACAACATGAATTGTGTGTAATTACAGACTCACCTCCGTGATTCTAAGCATAAAACTTACGGAGGTGCTCGATGTTCCAAGGATTAGGAAGCGGAGTCCCATCCTCTATTGCCAAATGAACGCACCCTGGTCGGGATACTTAGATTACTCGGAAGGGACCCTCCCAACATGGGGAAAGTTTGTTCATCCATTTGCGAGTTAGTATCTTCCGAAGCACCAGGTAGCCTTCTTCAAGTTGACGGTTACGCACATGCCTTTGATGGTAGCGCTGGAGCACTTGGCGATAATGTGCATTCTGAACAGCTGCTCGGCACCTTCTCTCATCGATGAGGTCAAGGTCCTCACGCTGGAGCTGGTCCTGCGTGGCTTCATCGAAGGTCCGGACCTGGGGGACCCCAAGGTAATCTCCAGAGGAAGGACTGCTTCAGCTTCGTATACCAAGAAGAATGGAGTCTCCCCAGTTGACCGATTAGGTGTTGTCCTATTTGCCCACAATGTGGATGGAAGCTCTTCGATCCAGTTAGCTTCATGCTTTTTCAAGCACTCATATGTGCATGTCTTGAGTCCTTTCAAGATTTCTGCATTTGCTCTCTCAGCTTGGCCATTGCTTGCTAGATGAGCTACTGATGTGTAGCTGAGTTGGATGCCGGGGTCTTCGCAGTATTCTTGAAATTCAGCACTTGTGAATTGAGTTCCGTTGTCAGTTATGACTTCGTTTGGAACACCAAATCTGCATATAATGGACTTCAAGAACTTGATTGCCGATTGTTATTGATTGTTACTACTGGAGTTTCTTCCGGCCACTTAGTGAACTTGTCGATGGCGACATATAGGAACTTGTAACCTCCAACGACTTTTGGGAAAGGTCCCAAGATGTCCATGCCCCACACGGCGAATGGACATGTAGGAGGTATCATATGTAGTGATTGGGCTGGTGTGTGAATCTGTCTTGCATGGAACTAACATGCTTCACATTTCTTCACTAGCTCAACTGCATCTTGGAGTGTTGTAGTCCAGTAAAAACCATGCGGGAAGGCTTTACCAACCAACGTGCGAGAAGATGTGTGGTTTCCGCACTCGCCTCCATGGATTTCCGTGAGGAGATCGCGGCCTGCTTACCTTGCAATGCACCGCATTAGGATGCCATTGGCACCACGTCGGTAGAGATCCCCTTCTTCCAACGTGTATTATTTAGCCAATCTGACAATCCGGTCAGCGGATACACTATCTTCAGGAAGGATGTTGTCTTTCAAGTAGCTCCGGATCTCCGAGATCCATGCATCGGAGCTAACTTGAGCTTCTGAGTCTTGCGTCCTAGGTTGCTCGGAGCTTTCGATAGCACTTACGACCCTTGGTGAACGCCATGATAACAGGGCCAACGGGACCGCCAGCTTCGAGGTGCTGGTCTCGCCCCCTTCGCTCATTTCGGCAGGTTGAGTTGTTGGTTTTGATAACCTTCGGACGAAAATTCCATTAGGAGCCGGAGCTCTGGTTGATACTTTCATCGAGAGTTCATCGGTTTCGGAGTTATGAAGGCGCTGAACATGATGGAGATCTAGGACTTCAAAGTCCTTCTGAAGCCTCTGGACTTCAAGAAGATAAGCAGCTAAGTGAGTATTGTTACAGGAGCATTCACCTTTGACTTGCTTGATGATGAGCTATGAATCTCCCTTCACCAACAGCTGATTGACACCATAAGATAGTGCCACCTTGAGTCCATAGATGAGGGCTTCATACTCCGCCATATTGTTGGTTGCCTTGAAATCAAGGTGTACCATATACTTGACCTTCTCTTCGGTCGGAGCTAGGAGAAGTATTCCAGCTCCGGCCCCCTGCTTCTACACGGAGCCATCGAAGTAGAGGATCCAGTGAGGCTCAGTGAATACCGGAGCTTTGATCTTTGGTTTCTGCTCACTGTGGCTCCCAGGGTTTGATGGAGAGGGAGTCCACTCCGCCACGAAGTCGGCCAAGGCTTGACTTTTAATTGCTTGTCTTGACACGAATTCTAGATCGAATTCCGCCAGCTCTGTTGCCCGCTTTGCAATATTCCCAGAAGAATTAGGGTTATGCAAAATTGCACGTAGTGGAAAAGAACTTACCACTGATATTTTGTGGGCTTGGAAGTAATGACGAAGCTTTCTTGAGGCAATGAGAACTGCATAAAGCGGTTTATGCACCTCAATGTATCTTGTCTTGGCATCATGGAGTACTTCACTGATGAAGTACAATGGGTGATGGACTGTCCGAACCCTCCCAGAGGGGCCTAGAGCTTCCTCTTCGTCAACATGGACCCTTCCGGAGGGGTCCGGGCCTTCTAGTTCAGTAACATTTACCCCTTCGTTTGAAGGAAGTTGATCCTCTAGCATTTCACCTTGAGGATATGTGCTTGAAGGTTGACTTTCTGACTCGCCTTCAGGTTGTTCTGGACCCTCTCGGAGGGGTCTATAGTCCTGATCTGGGGATGGCTCCGGTCTTTCCACGACAAGGACCATGCTGACAACTTCTATAGTTATCGAAATGTAAAGCAGTAAAGGCTCACCAGGGTTCGGAGCTTCCAGGATTGGTAGTGTGGTGAGGAGCTGCTTCAGTTCTTGAAACACCTTTTCTGCTTCTTCAGACCAGTGAAAAGGTCCGGACTTCCTCAAGAGTTTGAAGAAGGGTAGCGCCCGTTCTGCCAGTCTTGATATAAACAGACTGAGCGCAGCTAGACATCTAGTCAATTTTTTGACATCTTTAATGCGGGCTGGGGGACTCGTATCTTCTATAGACTTGATCTTCACCAGATTTGCTTTGATTCCTAGATGATTCACCAAGAAACCCAAATGCTTCCTGGAGCTAAACCTGAAGACACACTTGTCTGGGTTCAGCTTGGTGTGCGTGGTGCACAGCTTGTCGAAGATGGCTTGTAAGTTGTCAAGGAGTGACTCCTTATTTTTGATCTTCACAACGATGTCATCATCATACACCTCCACCAAGTCTCTAATTAGCTCCCCAAATTTTTTGTACATGGCTCGCACAAATGTTGAAGCAGCATTTTTGAGCCCAAATGACATGGCAGTATAACAATACAATCCATCTACTGTTATAAAGACAGTATGCTCTTCATCTTCCTTAGACATTTGGTTTTCATGATATCCAGAATATGCATCTAAGAAACACAGTAATTCACACCCAGAGGTGGAATCCACTATCTGATCTATTCTAGGTAGTGGAAATGGATCTTTCGGACATGCATTATTTAAGATGGTGTAGTCAATACACATCTGTTGGTACCCTACGTACCGGATACCCCTTGAGGTTGCAAAGATCACAAGGAAACTCCATATACTAGATTTGAAGACCTCCGAAGGCCCCACATGTCAGGTGTAACCGGACCTACTTCCCCGACATGGTTAGTCCGAGGGCCGCCACGTGTATCATAAGACCGGAGCTATCGCCCACACATGGGAAAGCTCCGGACTAGATACCGGTATGGCATCCCCGGAACTAACCCCAGACAGAGGGAAGCTCCGGTACTCACACGTGTCCAGCAGCACCGGACCTACCCGTCCATGACGGTAAGCTCCAGAGCTGCCACGTGGCTGAACCGCCGGACCTTCAACTTCAACAATCAGGCTGGTGGACCTCCAACGGCTCGGACCTTTAGGGAGCAATCAAAGACTTCAAGACACGATTAAGTGTCATTGATACCATATTAATGACACACGATCAGATGGCCCTTAATACTAGTAACGACACTGTTAAGGCTCGTTACCATGCTATTAAGGGTAATTAACCTCATTAATTGTGTATCAAGCATGTGTAACCGCCGGGGCCACATGTCGGGCCAGGCTAACGGTGTAACGACCAGTCCTTGTACTATAAAAGGACTGGTCGACGATACACAAGGGACGGCTCCAGAACACGACTCGGCTCCCTGGCCTAGACGAGCTTCTTCTTCTGGAGCTTCTTCTAGACTCACACGCTTAATACAACACCAACACACCCCGCGGAGTAGGGTATTACACTCAAGCGGCCTGAATCACGTAAATCTCTGTGTCCACTTGTCTTTCACCTTCTTGAATCTCGGTGCGCCCATTACCGAACTACAACTCCGCGATCTACCAACGGTAGTGTCGGGAGATCTGCCGGATCCAAACACCGATAGTTGGCGTGCCAGGTAGGGGCGCCTGAGATTTCAAGTATGATGAACTCAGCTGCTGGATCATCCAACGGCAATCCTGCTGTTCAACCCGCTGGGGCTATCCCTCCAACATGAAGCAATCAGTAGGTGCCATGGCTCCAGCAAGGGTCATGCCTCCACCGCCACCGCCTGCACTAGCACGTCAAGAAGGGCAGCATGACAGTGCATCGGCGCCGGTCACCACATCAACGAATAACAACAACCCTGAGCGTGCACTCCATGCAGTGCGAGCTCTCCTCCAACGTCCACCACCTCCAAGTGCATCCCAGTTTGGAATGGAGCAGTGGAGGGTTGTTGTGGAACATCTGGTTGCAGCAACAGCCGACCACATCAGCAACCAAGGTCTCCCCCTTCGGGGCGGGCCCCATTGTAGTGCCGGACTGTGTCGGGCAGATTTGGTCCACATGCTTCCCAAAATAGGAGGCGCGCTACATCTTAGCAAGTTACGTCTCTACCTTCTGGGGCGCGACGCACTCATACGGTAACCAGAATTTCAACTCATGACTTCCGGGCGTAGATTGATCGCCGTTACCATTAACAGGACGGCCGTGTCCATATCGAGCATGCTCCCAAAAGGCGAGAGGCTCGAGATAGTCCTGCTCCCGAGGGAGTAGGAGGAGGCTGTTCTACCCTGTCCATGCACCTACGCATGGTCAGATGGCCACAAAAGTTCCGGCCTCATCTACCAGAGAAATTTGACGGGACTGTTAATCCCGATGAGTTTCTCCAGATTTACTCCACCGCAATCCTTGCGGCCGGAGGTAACGAGGCCGTAATGGCAACTACTTCCCAGTGGCCTTGACTGGGACTGCCAGGTCTTGGTTCATGAGCCTTCCTCACAACTTCATCAATAGTTGGGAGGAATTGTGCCAATAGTTCACCACCAATTTCGGGAGTTCATACACCCGACCAGGCACCGAACTGGACCTTTTTGCAGTCGTGCAGAAGGGGGGAGAATCCCTGCGCTCATTCATCCAGAGGTTCTCCCAGGTACGAAACACCATTCCTTCTATCTCCTGCGCCTATGTTATCGTGGCATTTAGACAGGGCGTATGAGATAAGAAGATGCTGGAGAAGCTGGCGATCAAGGAGATCACCAGCGTCACGGAGCTCTTCAGCTTGTCAGACAAGTGTGCCAAAGCTGCGGAGGGCCGTGAAATGCACTCCAAACCACCTCCGGAGGATGGTAAAAAAATCCTCCAAAGGCGAGGCCACTACCTCCGGGAGTGGCAAAAGGAAGAAAAAGTCCAAAGGCAAGAAGAAGCCGTCGACCGGCACATCTACTGCTGCAGCTGCAGCAACTCTGGGTGGCCGGGGGCCATGCCCTGAGAAACAACATCGGCCGTCCTCTGAAGACGGTGGCAACTTCAAAGTGTGGTGTCCTATTCACAAGACGAACAACCAAAACTTGGAAGACTGTCTGGAGGTCCAAAACCTTGTCGAGCGCTATAACAAGCGTCGGGAAGAGGTTCCTTCCCGTCAGATGGAAGGAAAACAGAAAGTTGATAAAGCTCCGGCTGAAGAGGAGTTAGGCTTTCAGGACCCTAAAAAGGTCCTGAATGCTGTTTACACCTCCGTTGACGACAACTCCGACGTCTCCGACAATGAGCGTCGGAAGACCATGAACACCATCTTTGGTGGTTCGTGGGACATCACCTCCCGCCGTGCCCTCAAGACCATGCGGCGGGACATGGCCTCAGTAGCTCCTACAACCAGGGCGGAGCCTCATCAAAAGTGGATGGACACCACCATCACTTTTGACGCTTCGGACTGCCCTCGGAACATGATCGGAGTTGGTCAACTACCTTTGATGGTATCACCTACCATCAATAACATTCAACTCCACCATGTAATGGTGGACGGAGCATCGGGGCTGAACCTCATAAGCTTCATAGCTTTCGTCAAGCTTCAGCTCCGACTTTCGGACCTTCGCCCCTCCCGACCTTTCTCCAGAGTAGGTTCGAAGGCCATAACCCCACTCGGTGCCATTACTCTCCCCGTGACCTTCGGGACTCGAGAGAATTATCACACTGAGAAGTTGATCTTTGACATTGCTCAGATCAACTTACCTTTCAATGCCGTTCTGTGCAGGCCCGCCTTGTACAAGTTCATGGCAAGTACTTGTACGGTCACTTCTTGCACTTCACAAAATAGTAGAAGCCAAGGTACTCGTCACTCCTGCCCGTGGTTTGGACAGTGAAGAAGGTGCAGAAGAGCTCAATGCAGGGGGGAATGCCCACCCACATCTCACAGAAGTGGATAAGGATTGACACAAGGAGAATGGAGTGGGGGCCAAGGTGGTACAGCTGCAGACCATAGAAGTCTAGCAGCATCAAGAAGAAAGAGGAGAAAGGTGGGATTAGACCCACCATGGCATACGCGAAGAAGTACACCATGTCACCGGTGTGTTCCTTCTCGAATGGAAGCTTGCCGGCGCAGACCAAGTGGTTGAAGAGGTCAGGCACTACCAGGATTTCAGTTTATTGCGACGAGAAAAATCATTGCAATAGGTCGAAATTCATCGCAATAGGTTGTTGTCACAACGAAATAGAACGTCGCGATAGTTTTTCCGACTCGTGGCGATAACAGCCATGGCAATAGGTTATTGCGACGACTTGACATCCGTGGCAAATAGTATGGTATTGCGACGACTCCACGTTCATTGCAAATAGTATGGTATTGCAACGGTTTAACCTATTGCGACGATTTAACGTATTGCAATGAAAATATCGGTGTTGCAACAATGTCACATTCGTGGCAAAAAGTATGGTATTGTAACAACTCCACGTTCGTGACTATGGTATTGCAACAGTTTAACGTATTGCGACGATTTAACATATTGCAATGAAAATAACGGTGTTGCAACGATGCCACGTTCGTGGCAAAAAGTATGGTCTTGCAACGACTCCACGTTCGTGGCAAATAGTATGGTATTGCAACGGTTTAACGTATTGCGACAATTTAACGTATTGCAATGAAAATAACGGTGTTGCAATGATGCCACGTTCGTGGAAAAAAGTATGGTATTGCAATGACTACACGTTCGTAGCAAATAGTATGGTATTGCAACGGTTTAACGTATTGCAACGATTTAACGTATTGCAATGAAAATAACGGTGTTGCAATGATTCCGCATTCGTGGCAAAAAGTATGGTATTGCAACGACTCCACGTTCGTGGCAAATAGTATGGTATTGCAATGGTTTAACGTATTGCACGATTTAACGTATTGCAATGAATAGTACGTTATTTGCGACGATTTCACATTTGTGGCAATAAGTATGGTATCACGGCGATTTCATACTCATGGCGAATAGTACGTTATCGCGACGATTTCATACTCGTGGCGAATAGTATGGTATCACGACGATTTCACATTCGCGGTGAATAGTACAGTGTTGCAACGATTTCACATCCGTAGCGAATAGTACGGTATGGCAACGTTTTTACATTCTTGGCAAATAGTATGGTGTTGCAACGATTTCACATCCGTGGCGAATAGTACGGTATTGCGACGATTTCACACTCGTGGTGAATAATATGGTATCGCGACGTTTTCACGTCCGCGGCAAATAGTACGATATCGCGATGATTTCACACTCGTGGCGGATAATATCGTATCGCAACGTTTTCACATTCGTGGTGAATACTATGATGTTGCAACGATTTCACTTCCGTGGTGAATAGTACGGTATCGTGACGATTTCACACTCGTGGTGAATAATATGGTATCGCGACAATTTCACAGCCGTGGCCAGTAATACGGTATTGCAACAATTTCACGTTCATGGCGAATAGTATGGTATTGCAACGATTTCAAAACGTTGGCAACAGTATTGTATTACAATGATTTCTAATGTGTGGCAAAAGGTTCGTAATGCAACATATTCAAATCTGTTGCAACAGGGTCGTAATGCGACGTTCTCTAGGTGGTGGCAATAGCAGTCTAGTGCAATGCTTTTTTGGTCGTAGCCAAATGTTTGTAGTGCAACGTTTTATAATTTGTGGCAATAGCTAGCTTCCTATTGCAATAGTTTATTTTCGTCGCAATAATCTGTTAATGCCACGTTTTATAATTAGCGGCACTAGAATCCTAATGCACCAGGTTTGAAAATTAGTGGCAACAGAATCAATTTATTCGCACATGATACGTCTGTCGACTTAACAAAAAACATCCAGCAATTGATGCAACGCTCAAGGACCCTTGCGTCTTTGCGAGAAGATGTTATTTACAGTTTTTTCAGTTTGCAACATTGCACCCATTAAAATAGCATCGCGACGAGTTGTGGTACTAGGAATAGTTTCCTGAACATCCAGCTTCAACTTGGTGCGAGCAGGAGGCTTTTGTGGAGTTGCTGCTAGCCGTTGTTGATTTTGCAAGCTCTCCATCATTCTGCGCATGTCTGCTAGCTCCTTTTCTTGCCATGCAGAATTGGCTGCCATCTGATCATGTAAAGCCCGGACTTCCTAGTTGAGCTGTTCATTTGCCTGGACGATGTCATCCATCTGGGAGGTCATATTATCATTTCTTCCTTCCGATTCTTGCACCTGAGAGCTGAGGTCTTCATTTATATTTTGCAAGGATCGAACTTGCTGGCTGAGCTGGTCAGACATCTGGATACGCAGTCTTTCAAAAACATTAGATTTAGCCATATAACCACGCCCCCGAAACTGTGATCCTCCAGAACCGGTTCTGGATATATAAGAAAGCTGGAAGATGTTGTTTCTTTCCTCACCTGGGATTGGGACTCCCAGCTCAGCTTCATTGACGTTGATTTGGGCATATGCCTGGGTCTATATACAAAAAGAAAAGTCACATGTACATTGCAAATATCTATTTAAATGGGGACTGTTGGAAGTGTTTCTCACATGTACAGCTTCTGCCTGCTCGTTTGCCCATTGACCGTTCTGCACATGGCTTACCTCCCACAGTTCTATGTCATCGGGTTCTTTTCTGGTCTCTGGGTCTTGCTATATCAAATACAAGTAAAATTTGATTGAATGATTGAAGTGCAAAGTAAAAGCATGATTTAGTTTTCATACCTTCTCGTAACTAAGTTGGGCGTAGGATTTGGAGCCAAGCAAGTGTTTTGTCTTTTGAGTACTTCGATTTCGTGAATTGGTTCTGCTTATTGAATGCAATTTTAAGAATTAATTTCACGAATGGGTGTTATCAAATAGTTTTTGTAGGATATGAAGGTATTAGAAAGCTAGCTGACCTTGAATCGCTCAGACCCAAAATAGTCCATAAGTGCCAACCAATTGGAATCTGCTACGTCAATAGGCTTGTTTTATATGTGTTCCTCATCGGCCGAATACTTCTTATAGGTGGCATGCAATGTTGATCACCACCCCTTCTAGCGCTCACCAGCAATCTTCAATATTTTTCTTCTGGTATCATTTGTGTCCTCCAAGTCCAAGGCATTATGTACATTGTATATCACACTGTTATAAACGTACAAGATGGAGGTCGCTAGAAAAAAATACTTATGTGGGGTGTCACAACACTAACCAGAATGTCTCTCACTATATCGCTCTTCGAAGTATCGCCAACCTCTGCCCACTTCCTTACACCACCGAGGGGTGCATTTTTTTGTTGTAATAACCACATCATCGACAAAGAGCCGCTGATTAGGCTCAACCGCAGCACCCAACCTATCGGAACACTGAATTTGTAGCTTCCAATTCTGATCATTCGTTCTATTTGCAGATGCTAGATAGCGCAATTTAGCAACCTTTAGTCCTTTAGCCACCCCTCTTCCAAACTTCTTTCCTTCTTTTAGTGTCATTTAAACAGTAAATGTTTAAAGCAAATTAGCAACAGACTAGGCCTAGTATCATGTACAAATAGTGTGAAAGAAGAAGAAGTCTGATGTTTTACCATCTTTAGGACGAGTGCGGCAAATATGAGCATGGGAACACCGCGTCGCAACAGCATTTTGTTCCATATTGGGCAATGCATTGACTTGTTGACTTCTTTGTTGCTGTTCATACCCTACAATCAGGCATCAAGCAATAGTCAGTGGCGCTACAGCACCCATAGTACTACAGGGGATTTTCAGTCCAGCTGTGAAGCAGGCAAGACAGTAGCTGGCGATGCTAGAGAAAGAGAGGGTTTGCTGGGTGCTCAACCTCTGCAGTACTGCCGGTTCGGTCTGACCGACATTAGCAGGAGCACGTCTCAAGGCGAATTGGTGGCAGGGCGAGTCATGGACGTCAGCAGTATTAGCAGGTAGAGGATGCAAGGCAGATGAGGCGGGCAGCTTGCAACATTTAACAAAGCTAGGGTTCGGTCTGGCAGTGCAGTGACCACATTTAAGTCAGGGGATCGATGTCCAGATCACACCGGTGATCTCACGTGACTTATGGTTTTACAGCAGGCAATCCAGTAAAGATCCAACGGTGTGATTCCGTTGGATCTTTACTGCATCGCGTGCAGTAAAAACGTATAAGTCAGGTGATCTACGTCCATTGATATCACCCCGAAGCAAGTCTCGAGTCTAGGAGGACAGTGTGGCGGATCTACGAATTAAATTTAGGTGGATTGCATACTGATATTTTGCTCTGCATGTTAGAATCTCGCCCTAAAGTGCTACTAGAACGGATACATGAATATAATCTTGCGTTAATTACCAGACATCAGCAACACATTTGGCAGTGTAAAAAACGGAATTGAGATCATATAAGAAGCAATGAACCCTCATGTACATGCATCTCTAAACTATATGATACTAACATTTCTTAGTGGACAGGGGTTAATGATATTGGACTATTTTTTCTAGGGTATGCCATGTCATATGGGGCATAGCATGTAGGAGTAGGTACGCCGTAATGGCCAGGGGTTTGCGGGTGGCGGGGTCATCATGGCACGCGAACGATGGGACGTGGAGATGGAGGGAGACGCGTCGGGGAGGACAGTGAAGTGACCACCAGCAGGGCGCGGGCGCAGGCCGGTGCCGGAGTGACCGGCGGCGACATGGGTTTGCGGGCGGCGGGGTCATCATGACACGCGAAGGATGGGACGTGGCGATGGTCGAGGGAGAATCATTTCTGAGGACACTGAAGTGAGCAGCAGCAGGGCATTGTCGCCGGTGCCGGAGTGGCGGCGGTGAGAGAGCCCAGCGTGCGTGTGTAGGCATCAATAAATCACGCCATCACATATACTCACCAGTAGGGTGTGGGCGCCGGCCGGTGCCGGAGTGACCGGCGGCAACAGGGGTTTGCGGGCGGCAGGTTCATCATGACACGCGAAGGATGGGACGTGGCGATGGTGGAGGGAGACGCGTCGGGGAGGACACTGAAGTGAGCAGCAACACGGTGTGGTCGCCGGTTCCGGAGTGGCCGGCGGCGAGAGAGCCCATCGTGCGTGTGTAGGCATCAATAAATCACGCCATCACATATACTGATTAACTGTTAACTAGGACTAGGAAACTACAATCGCAATGCTAAAATACTTAGTAGAGCCCGGTACATATTTATATTCGTAGTACCAGCATGGGATGACGAATCTCGGGGTTCCTGAGCATCAGGTGCTGCAATATTCTCTGCATACGATGCAAAGGAATTAACATGTTATAAATATATGTATTTTGATAGTAAACACATTTATAGTTATACCAGGTGCTTGTTGCCCATCACGATTACTTGTAGACGACATGACGGTTTGGTGTCTTGTTCCTAAAGTAAAGAGTATATATAGTAAGTAACAGTGATAACGTCAGATTACATGAGGATGTGTATTTTAGATCGGGCGGTGTGGTTGCTATGAACTGAAAATGTTTGTTTTGAACGGAGGAATTAGAAATGAAGGAGTAGGAAAAAAACCGTACAATCCGAGAAAGAAAAACAAGAAAAACGTGTATAAACCGTGGGAACTGAAAATCTTAGGAATACAAGTTTGGAACAAAGGAATGAGAGTACAACATTGGGAGTGGTTGATAAGATAACCCTGGCGGCATTTACTTCTAAATCTAGAAATTACATAGTACATGCGGTTTTTAATAGTTATCTTTCCTGACATGGAAATGTAATAGAAATACACTACCATAAACTGTCTGAGCGACATTTATTTCGGGGCAGAGGTGTAGTGTATTTTATATATGGAAACAAGTAGAATGCAATCAGATGCTAGGGTAAACTAAAAAGTTGAATCGATTATAGGATGCAGATCTAATGATTGAGGATAGTTGATTGTACGATTGCACCATTAATCAGATTTTATACTAGACATTCATGAAACATAAGAGCATATAAGGAGTTGGGACGACAACTAGGAATGAACTGGCTGCAGCTGTTAGGACGACAACTAAAGTGATAAGGAGGGAGTAGCTCTATAAAAAGACGGCATGGATCGTGTAGAACTTACGTAGCACAAAATTGGAGTCCGGGATGTCGCAGGGAGGGGTCGGCGACGAAGAGGTTCGGTAGAGCCCATCAAACTTGGTCGCTCGACATTGTACCCACAGTCACCACCACCACTCACACGGGAATTTCTTAGGAATGCAAGTTTGGAACACAACACTAAGAGGAGAACATGTGTGCTGGGAACGGAAGCCACTGCGGGATTAGAGGGAGACGCACATTTATATTCGTCGTGGCTAGTTACAAATGGGCGGGACTGGAATTTTGGGCGCACGGAGTGAAGTTTCAATTGTGAAAATCTCAATTGTGCGCGCCAAGAAGAACAAAAATTTTTTCGAGGGACCACTACCTTCCGTTCATCTTTGTTTTCATGGAGATGTAAAAGAAGTCATGTGGTAGTGGGACATTCCAAAAAAAATACGAACAAAAATATGAATTGCCAAATGTATCATTGTGCTAATGCAAACGACATGCAAATACAGAACACCCAAGTCCACGAAAGGAGGACGGCAAATCCATGGTCTAGTAAAAGGTAAACAATCAACATTCTATATATAACATTCATCGCAATGAAATGATAACATATACAGAGTATATACTACTACTACAAAAAAACCATTTTCCCCTGTGATGTCTAATCTTCAGGCCGTCGATCCAAAGCCGCCTGTGATACGAGTATCACAGGTACATACGATATATATATCAACAATGTCATCGGATATTAGTTACAACGGATAAAGTACTTTTCATGCACCTGTTGCATCTGGCGATGGACTAGTTAGCAATTTAGATGACATAATTTCCTAATCAAGTTAATTATGCATCATGTCTGTTGTTAGTTCTATTACTTGTAAGGATAATGTTTACCGGATTTCATTCATTCAGCCAAGAAATATAGATGGTCCCAAGTTACAAACATATACGAGATGTTTTCGATAAATGAAGTTTTTTGATACTGCATATATAGAACACATTGTTCATGAACATAAAGACAAATTTCATTAACAAACAAGTAATAGGAAAACACATAGTAGACAGCAAGAACAAGATAAACTACACCTAATACTACTCTACTCAGAGATCACGAAATAGATAAACTACTCCTAATACTACTTTACTGGGAGAAAACCACGTCCTCCTCCTCTGCTACTGCCGCCTCCTCCGCCTCCGCCGCCGGTGCCGCCTCCTCCTCCTCCTCCGCCGCCGCTGCCGCCGCTGCTACCGCCTCCGCCTCCGCCTCTCCCGTCGCTGCCGCCTCCTCCTGCTCCTCCTCCGCCGCTGCCACCGCCTCCATAGCCGCGTCCACCTCCGCCTCGAGAGACGCCTACTGCTCCGCCTTCTCCGCTGCCGCCGCTGCCCAAGCCGCCTCATACTCCTCAACCTTCGTCACAGTCCGAAGCTTCCCGACGACGCGGTGCTTAATCTTCAGGGGGCCCTCTACCCCAACAACCTCCGCGATCGTCTCGTGGAGGGCGTCGAGACGACCGGCCACAGTCATCAATCTGTAGCAGTAGTGGCCCGCGGTGTCCATGCTCATGTGGAGGGGAAGGGTCCCAAGACCCAGACGGCGACACGAGTGATATGTGTCGAAAAAGACCTTCCACGCCACTGCGTTGAGCGCTAGTGCGCTATGAGCGGCGGCGGACTTGGCGTCGGTGGCCACCTTAAGGCGTCGATCGAGTTCGTCTATGCGGTCGGTGAGGAGTCTGAGAGTCCGCTCAACCAAACCGGGATGAGGAAGTGCAGGCGCCGCCATCAGTTCCACCAGCATTGCCGGCGGCGATGGAAACGTAGAAGGTGGTTCGGAGGACGTTGATGGCCTAGAGCGCTTCGGCGCGGGGCTACCCATTTGTGTGGCGATGGAGGTGCAGAGAAAGAACGAGAGGTGGTCGACGGTGGCGGGGGGAGAAGTTTAGAGGCTAGGATCTAAGGAGTGGTGCGGTGGAGAAGCAAGAGGACGGTGAGCCTTTATAGCGGGTCATCGTCTAAGCGGGCGTGTCAAGATGATCGGACGCTAGAGGAAACCGCGCTTAATTATGAACCAGTCGGTGGCCCCGGTTTCCTCGAAACCGCGGTTTGCATCCTCTCGGTCCCAACGGCTCGACGCGTCCCATTAGGAGTAAATAAACACACGGGGAAAATAATTTTTTCGTTATATAAAAAAAAATCCATCCGTACACGCCTAAGTCAACTTTGTGACCACGCATCCATGCCAGGGGACGCCTTGCAGCGAACATGGGCCTAGTCCTGCACGCATTACTTTCATTCGAATTTTTAACTGCAACTGTGCGCCATGCCTTATAACGTCGGTGCACCGACCTCAACTTTCCGTGGTGGGACTAATCCTTCGCACCTGTTCCATATGTTCTTTTCTTCTCTATCTGTTGTCTAATACTATTTCTATTCTATGTTCAACATGCATGTGCGACCTCGATCCACGATCATGTTTCATGATGTTATACGTGTGTTTTCTCTTTTTGTTGAAAGATCGTCATGTACTGTTTGAGGTATATATATATGCATGCATGTTAGTGTTAAACATGACCGAGGTATTTTAATTCTAGCTATGTCTAACATGCACGGACCGCAAACATGATCAACAATTTACACTACGTAAGGAACCCAAATAGGAGACAACGATGGGCGACAAATCGGATGTCCATCGATCACAAAGTGATGCGAGACGCGCTTAAAGTCATCGTTTGTCTCCTTTAGCTTTGCAATTACAAATCGAGACGAGCTTTAAACCCTAAGATCTTTTGTTTTTGTCCAATTTGCTCGGTTCACTTGTGACAGATTAACACATCACTAAGCTTAGAGCACATTCACTTGATTGAAATCCAGAAATTCTAACACACCAGTATTCATTGACACGAATGAACACATATATATTACAGAACATAGGAAATATGTACAAGAACAGAATTGAAGCTAAACGTGTACAAGAACTCCTAAAGCTACGAAAGAAATATGTACAAGAACTCCTAAAACTACTCTGCTGGCCTCGCCTCCTCCGCCCTCTCCCCCAACTTCTCAAACCACGAAAAGCGGTCCTCCTCCTCCTCCTCCTTGTCGTCGTTGTCGTCGTGGTGGTGGTTGTCGCTGTCATCGTCGCCGTCGTCATCGTAGTCGTCATCATCATCGTCGTCGTCGTTGTCCTCCTCCTCCTCCTCCTCCTCCTCCTCCTCCTCCGGCAATGATGCAGCAGGAGAGTTGAGCCGATTGCTTCGGCTGCACCGGTGGCTCCGGCTGCACCAGTGGTGGAACCCCACCGCGACGGAAGTTCCTCTCCATCGCCGCCACCAGGGCACTACGGCCCTCGGCGCTGAGCTCCTGGGCCATCGTCCCAGATAAGATGTCCAGGTGATCGGCCACACCCGTGAGGGCGTAGAGGTAGCAGCCGGTGGTATCCATTCCCGGAAACACGGGAAGGGTACCAAGACCCAAGGCGTCCAAGGCCCGAGACGTAATGTTGTATGCCTCTCGTGCCATAATGAGGCGTTGGTCATCGTTCACCCTCTCGGGGGAGCTGCAGCATATCTGATTGCAGGGTGGCTACCTCGGCGGGCTAGGAGGCGGAAGGTTGGCAATGGCTGTGGTGGTTCGTCGACGCCGGTCTAGGAGGTGGAACAATGGAAGAAGAAGAAAGGAGTGAAAAAGTTCTGTGCTTGTACATAACCGATGACGCGCCTTATATATGGTCTGTGCGGAGTAGACGAGGGAGCGGTTCATTTCCCACGCATTGTACTCTTTGCAGACCTCGTGCGGCGCAATTAAACCACTGTGGAAGACGATCTTCAGAGATCCTTCCGTCTCTCTTGCATCCACGTGGAACATCGCGCACGCGTCCCTGCACTATGGCTTCTTAACTTCTCTGCAGACCTCGTGCGGCGCGTCAGTTACTTGGCGCACTGGAAAGGCCAGCGGCGAGATCTCCGGTGAGCCCTGCCATGACGGCGCCGCACGCGCACCCTCGACGCGAGGAGAAAGAAAGGGTCTGTGATGTTGGTTTTCTTGTTTCGTGATGTTGTTTTTCTTGTTTTGTAGTACTATTGTTTTATGTTAATGAACTCAATGTCATTGTTCCTCTATTCCATCTGTTATTTTGTTTTCTGTCTGTTATTTAATGAACTATCAGTTCTATATATTTGTATTATCTATTAATGAACGAACGTCGCGTACGTGCATTTTTTTGTTGTCAAAATTGGATTCGATAGGATCATCCATGTTTTTGTATACTGGATCTCGATCCATGCTAGTTGATGTTTCATTGGATGTACGATGATCAAAAAGTTTTTGTTTCGTAGGTTGGATTGGACCATCCATATTGATATTTCATATGATAATATTTATTTATATATTAATTCTTTATTTTAATAATGTATATTAATAATATACAAATAATAAATATGATGATCGTTTTTTCAACAAAAAGAGAAAACACTTGTATAACACCATCAATTTAACATGATCGTGGTTCGAGGTCTTGCACATGCATGTTACACATAGAACACAAATATGGAGTACGTAGTTCATTAGACAACGGACAGAGAAGAAAATAACATATGGAATAGACGAACAACATTGAGTTCAGTAACATAGAACATTACAAAACAAGAGAAATGTCATGAAGAAACAAGAAAATCAACATCACAAATCCTCATCAACAAGTGATCAATCATGCATGAAACATGATGGAGACCTTGCTAGCTCTCTTTCAAAAGCATGCATGCATGTCCGGCCATCATACATGATCACGACAAAGAATTAATGCTTGGATAGTCGGACGTGTGGCGTACCCGTGTTAATTTTCTCTTATGCCGATGGGACGCGTCGAGCCGTTGGGACCGTGCAGCATATATATCTGCCTGTGATAATTGTCTTATCAGAGGCGGGTCTTGCAGCATAACTAACCGCCTATGGTAATGGTATTATCAGAGACAGATGTTTACCTACATCAAGCCGCCTGCGAAGACCTTTTACCGTAGTCGGTTTCTACCATAACAGTAACCGCCTGAGATAATTAGGTTATCACAGATGGTTCTTTACTTGTATCTAGCCATCTGTGATAATTGTTTTTCACAGACATGCCTAGCCGTTGGTTAATAACCGCCTGTGATAAGGAATAACCTATGCAGTACTACTGCTGTTATTTCTAATGTCCAGGTCAATTCAATATAATCACAGAACAAAAATCAATAATATCATCACAGAACAAAAGTCAACAATATTATCATCACAGAAGTCAATTTCACTAAAACAATATACATATGTACAAGTTACAGATACAATTCATCTCAAAGTTTACAAGTTTTCACTAAAAACTGTTTCTATTGGCATAGTCGCAAAGTTCTGGCACATCAGCTACTGCACCATCCTCATCAAAGAACTCCCCTCTTTCGTGCAAAATTTCGTGATGAATGAATTGACAAAGTTCAGCAGCAATCCTGTCGGCTCCTCCACTAGGGATACTTCTACAAACTGGCCATTCTTCGTTCAGATTCTTTGTGTGCTGCAATATAACATATAACAAGGTTTAGAATGTATTGGTTTGAACAATCAAAGTATAGATCAAAGTGAGAGTATACAGGAATTTATTTGGTATTTTTGGAGCGGTTGTACTATGAGCAATTGAATTCTGAAGTTGGAATCAAAATATGAAAATAATGTTTCTGGTAATATTAAACAGCAGAGAATATAAGTATTAAACTATTCTAGTTACAATGAAAATGAAACACGAAAGTAAGAAAATAAGATATCGACATTAAGGATAACTTACATCCTCACGATTCACTCTATATACACCGACGGTCCGAAGATGCTCGCATACATAATACCCGCATAAGACACTCCCAGCAGGCTGCTTCGGACAAGCATAATACATTTTAATGTCCAATGCATTCGTATTGGAAGGTCTCTCACCGCCAAGCCCTTCCGTGTAAAACCGCCAAGCGCTGTAATACAAGAAATGTCAGATAAAACTTGTCAACACATTCTAAATATGCGTAAATTAAAATTATTGAATAAACGTACAATTTTGAAATGACGATCTGGTGAGAAATCGGCCGAGTCCAAGACTGTTGTCGTTCCATGCGTTGGCTTGATGAAGATCATTATGTAGTGATTACTGCAAACATACAAACACATGTGTTAACAATTACCAATAATTGCTATTTCAATGTCATGTGTCGAACTTACTCGAAGTAGTACGGAGCCTTTACGAGGTCCTTGCCATCTCTGACAAAGTTAAACATGGCATGTCCTATGTAAGCTGCAACTTATGTCCTTTTATCCTTCTTAAGTTTTGCGATTGTTTTTTCAAAATCTTTTTTTTCATGTGTTTGAACTTTGCTGAGTCTCGATCCGCCTGGACGTCGAATAGCACCTTTGCAATCCTAGTAGGGTCAAGGATACCAGTCTTGCACTCCAACTTTTCATTGTCGATGTATTGCATCCTATTGAAGAAGTCCATAATTGTTATAATCTCATGAAATGTGTATGCGTGTAGTAAGAAAAGAAAATACAAAATATTAGAGCACTTGCAAGCACCAGACAAGCAGCAGGTTGATTTCGAGCATGCCCCGATGGAAAAAGGCACGCAGCTATTCAAATAAAATGACTCGTCTATCCACTCCAATGCTCCAGAATGCTTCTTTTGGAATACGAAATGTGACGCAATTAAGACCATATTTTGTGCTGGCAAGGATGTACCACTCATGCATTCTTTTGAGCTGGACTGGTTGTTTTCTAAGTTGTACGGATGTCATGAACAGCTTCCCATTCTTAAATTCAGGAGGAACATCCTCAAGCTTGTATATTGGAACTCCTGGTTTAACTAAAGCCGTCCGCTGATTATACATGACACCGTCTTCTTCCCACTCCTCAATATCTCCTAATGATGGCTCATGAGAAGAATGAGATGCACTCGATTTTATAATATTTTCCTTCATAGTTTCCAAATATTTTGACACTTCTGATGAAGGTTTCTTATTTTCGTATGAGGTAACTTTGATAGGCACTGATGATCGAGGAGTAGTCGTTGGAAGTTGGACACTGGTTTGTTGTTAAACCTGTTGTTCAAATGATTGCTCTTTACTCCCAACAGTTGGCTCTAGAACTACTTCAAGCGGTTGCTCAACTGGTTGCTCTTTACTAGCAACAGCCTGCTCTGGTACTGCTTGAAGCTGTTGTCCAACTTGTTGCTCTTGGATATCATCCTTGCTGAGACATAGGGGGAGTGGATCTTCCTGGAATGGGAGTGGATCTTCATGCACTTTCGCCTTAGAAGATGGGGTTGCAGTATTTGGAGATGCGATGGGGCTAGAAATGGGCTCATCGTCTAACACGATATCGCGTCGGTGCCAAAGGATTAATTGGTTGACAGCCTGCCCCAGAGTTGCGATCCCCTCAGGTGTGACGTGGTCTATTTCATAATCTTCATAATCATTATCAATGATCTGAAGAACTTGCACCACAACATAATACAACGGAAGTGGATTCCCATTGAAGTCACGATCAGGCTTTGCCATAGCAGTGGGAACCTGTTTGGTTTTGTTCCCTGCTCTGCCTATCGGGACAAGAAGACGACAAGATTTGTCGTTAGCAATATCATCGACAAGAAACTTATGGGTTGACCCTGAGCCTGGCACGGAACCAACGCTGCTAGGGTAGGCAGTTGGAGATACTAATTGCTCCTTTTACACCAGAACCATCACTGTACTCGGTGCCACTAATTGTCCCGATTGTCTAAGTTGTTCCATTATTTCTTGCATATTTTCTTTGACCTTTTGAGCAATCGTTTCATCAAGTATTTTCTTAAACTTATCACTTCTTCTATATGTTTCTTTATCTTTAGGGAAACCATCTAGCCAAGACATTTGAGAAGAGATCGCTCGAACCCATCCGCTGTGTTCAGGGTTTCCTAAGATAGCGGTAAGTTGGTCATTCTCCCTCTTCGGCTTGAAGAGACCCTTTTGTTGCTTTTCAATTACTTCTTTCATTTTATCCTCTACTTCATTCAGAGAGTCGGGCTTTTCAAGTTTGCCCTCGTTGGTCAAACCTGACCGAGCAAAGACCCAGCATTGAGTTCGCTCATCGCACCCTTCTAATGGGTGAGGACTGCCCTTACTGGTAATTTCGTCTAATATCTTATTCCATTTATGGACTTTGGGGGCATATCTGGCAGACCCCAAGCGATGATGGTATTTGTTCTTTTTTGCAAGCTCATACCTATTTGCACTCAGAGCTTTAGCATCAGGTGTGCTCTTTTGACGAACAAACTCTTGCCACTGAGCTTGTGTGATTTTCCCATCTTCCTCGAGCTAGGGACCTTATCGGCCTTAACATAAGCATTCGTTTTACTCTTCCAGAATCAAAACTTCTTGCCGCAAGAGACCAATGTTGCTTTCTTTACAGCTTCTTCTGTGCCTTTCGGGAACTTGAATTGTTTCTTTATCCTTTCCCACAACTCATTCTTGGTCTGCTCAGGTAACTTCCTCCAATTCTCAGTTATGATCGGCACAACCTCCCTAACAAGAAAACCGCATGCATTACAGTACTTGGTAACTGAATCCAGTGGTTCTTGGGGAAGCCCACCTGGACCGACCCTTGTTATGTACATGATGCGGTCCAATGGACCCTTATTGGGACCTCGTTACCCTCGTTTCCGCTTGAATGAAGTTGAGGATTCATCCATTGGAGAACCTTCTGCGGTTTTAGGAGCCGATGTCTCCTCATTGTCTTCGCGATTAATCTAGGTAGAAAAAAATTATAAGACTTCATATACTTGACAACCAACATTAACTTGAATTGCTGAAGTTAAGATTCGTGATCCATACCTCGTCGGTAGGATCATATATCGGGTCTAGATCCACTGAAGTCTTTTTAATTTTTATATTCAGAAAAAGGATCCGATGGACTGTGATAGGTGCCTGAACTGCTGGAGTCAGTAAACTCCATATTGTCTTCTTTATTGTTACTACCAGGACCAGTCTTCTTAGGGCTTTCCATGCTAGAACTAATAAGACAAAAAAATCTAATAAATGGCATATTAACTCTACATGAAGTGTTGCATGAAGAAAAAGATGGAAGCATTCTAGGATTTGATAAGGCATTCTAGGGTTTAAGGCGACTGACCAAAAGGTTCCTATACATTGCGAGGGTGACAAGCATGTTAAAGTTGCTCACAAGCAATGGCAATTTTATCTTGTTATTCTAAATAGGCTAGCTTCGTTCAGAGCGGCGACCACGTTCTTGAGGTTTACAAGGGGGCGCCTAGCTCCGGACCTATAACTGATACATCAAGGGACAAAAAGCAAATTCTCCAGCCTTTTTCTAGTATCAAGAATCGCAAAGTGTGGCACTTGGATTTGGATGGTGAGGTGAGGCGAGGCAGGTAGTTGCAGGTGAGAAGAGACACTCTTTTTCAGCGATGAAGGCGTACCTGGAAGTGACGAGGGCGAAGATCGGCGGCGACGACGAAGCTTGGCGGCGTACCTGGAAGTGACGAGGGCGAACACTTGGCGGCAAACGAAATTTTGGCAGCCTAACGGCGTCTAAGTGTTTCGCGCGGGTTAGGTTTTTCCTATGCTGCCAAGGGGTATATATAAACTCCAATTTTCTTAGACGGATTTTGAGTACCGACCGCCTGAGAAGACGGTTACCTCAGGCGTGTTTTACTTACCAACCGCTTGAGAAGATATTTACTACCTTGATATTTTTTTGAATCAATGTGTGTTCATAATTTGATGAATGCCTATATAAAGACCCCTGACCAACCATCTATGAAGACGTGTCGATGACCAAGCGCGACCTTTCTTTTCCCTGAGGCGTGACCTTTCAATGCGCGGTAAACCATCTGCTCCATCTTCCATTCCGCGCGGCCTTAAAAACGCGCTATCACCCGTTAGTTATCCACAAGCGTGTCACTCACTTTGAATCCTCTTCTTTTCTACATCTTCCTCCACTCCGATGACCCAACACCACTATGGCCGACCTTCCGCCGCCAAGCCCTCCGAGGGAGCCACCTTGCAAGAAACCTTGTTGCAGCTCCCCCAAGAGGATCAACACCCAGCAGCGCCTCCTCATGGCGCGAGAGGCGTACAACAATATGTCTCGCGCCATGCGTGCCATGGGGCTGGGTACCCTTGCAGAGTATCCTGGAATAGGTACCATCGGCCACTACCTCTACGACCTCATGGGGGTGGCTGATCGTCTCCACATTCTGTTCGCAACGATGGCCCAGGTTCTTGGCCCCGAGGGCCGCAGAACGCTGGTGGAGGCGACGGCTAGCAACCTCGGGGTTGCACCGCCGGTGCAGCCGGTGCAGCCGGTGCAACCAGCCTTGTCTCCTATTGCACCGGCGCCAGAGTCGCCACCAGAGGACGAGGAGGAGGAGGAGGAAGAGGAGTAGGAGTAGGAGTAGGATTTATTTAGTTTTTCTTTGTTGTTTTTAGTTGCTTCTGTTTTGTAAATATTGTTAATGAATGAAATCTATCTTTGTTCATCTATGTGATTGAATATTACTTGTGTATCTTGTGTGTTGTTGTGTGTTCTTGTGTAAATATTGTGTATCTTGTGTGTTCTTTTGTGAGATGTGTGACTGAATATTGTTAATGAATGAGTACCTTGTGTGTTCTTCAACTGTGTGAATGCATGAATGTGTAGTGTGTTCATCGTGTTCCTCAGACTCGGGTATCATAAGGTAATTATCTCAGGCGGCTGGTAATTCAAACTTGTCTAAGAAGAAGATTATCTTAGGCGGTTGGTAAGTAATAACCGACTGAGATAAACATCTTCTCAGACGGTTATCAAATATCACCCGCCTGTGATGATATTTACTTCTTCTTGATTAATATTCTTGATTAAATTTGGGTCCTTTAAAAAGGCAATATTATTGATAAGTAAAGGTTACCAGTAAATTTCACTTCATAAATCTTTTGAAATTGGTCAGAACATAAAAAACATACAACAAATGTTATTTTTCATTTTTCTATCTTGATGAATATAATGCCTTTTTCATTTATTTTTTCAGTGGACATTTTTACTCATCATACCAACCTCTATGAATTTTTTTAAATTTTTTAATCAATGTGTGTTTATAATTTGATGAATGTCTCATATGTATATGAGCATTTAGTTAGAATGATGGAGAACTTGAAGTTTGACATATTGGAATGCTTTTAAAAAAAAATTAACAAAATTCATACATGTATAAATGATACAAATATGTTCATACAAACAAATTTGAGTGAAGGATCTTTTTTTATGAGATACACAAATGTGAATAATATGTGAGTAGAAATTAATTTGATATTTACCAAAACATTACAATGTCAGCTATACAAGTTTTAAAATATTTTGTTCAGGTGGTAGATGTTAATTTTATACAAATGTAGAAGAAAGAATCATCGAATGGACACAATTTACAGAATCTAAACATGTTTGAGTATTTATATTGGAATCTAAATAAAAAAGAAGCAAAGGATAAGGAAACTGAAGAACAATATCGGGCATTATCTCAGGCGGTTGGTAAGTAATACCCGACTGAGATAAACATCTTCTCAGGCGGTTATTAAGTACCAACCGTCTGTGAAAATATTTACTTCTTCCTAATTAATATTCTTGATTAAATGAGGGTCCTTTAAAAAGTTAAAATTCCACTCTTTTGTAATATTATAGATAAGTAAAGGTTACTATTAAATTTCACTTCATAAATCTTTTGAAATTGGTCAGAACATAAAAAACATACAACAATTTGCTATTTTTTATTTTTCTATCTTGATGAATATAATACCTTTTTCATTTATTTTTTCAGTGGACATTTTTACTTATCATACCAACCTCTATGAATGTTTTTAGATTTTTTTAAATTTTTTTGAATCAATGTGTGTTCATAATTTGATGAATGTCTCATATGTATATGAGCATTTAGTTAGAATGATGGATGATTTAAAGTTTGACATGTTGGAATGCTTTTAAAAAAAATTAACAAAATTCATACATGTATAAATGATACAAATATGTTCATACAAACAAATTTGAGTGAAGGATTTGTTTTTATGAGATACACAAATGTGAATAATATGTGAGTAGAAATTAATTTGATATTTACCAAAAATTACAATGTCAGCTATACAAGTTTTAAAATATTTCGTTCAGGTGGTAGATGTTAATTTTATACAAATGTAGAAGAAAGAATAATAGAATTTGGACATAATTTGCGGAATCTAAACATGTTTGAGTATTTATGTTAGAATCTAAATAAAAAAAGAAGCAAGGGATAAGGAAACTGAAGAACAGTATCGGGCATTATCTCAGGCGGTTGGTACGTAATACCCAACTAAGATAAACATCTTCTCATGCGGTTATTAAGTACCAACCGCCTCTGAAGATATTTACTTCTTCTTGATTAATATTCTTGATTAAATGTGGGTCCTTTAAAAAGGCAAAATTCCACTTTCTTGTAATATTATTGATAAGTAAAGGTTACCATTAAATTTCCCTTCATAAATCTTTTGAAATTGGTCAGAATATAAAAAACATACAACAAATGCTATTTTTCATTTTTCTATCTTGGTGAATATAATGCCTTTTTCATTTATTTTTTTAGTGGACATTTTTACTCATCATACCAACCTCTATGATTTTTTTTCAGATTTTTTTAAATTTTTTTGAATCAATGTGTGTTCATAATTTGATGAATGCCTCATATGTATACGAGCATTTAGTTAGAATGATGGATAATTTGAGGTTTGACATGTTGGAATGCTTTTAAAAAAATTAACAAAATTCATACATGTATAAATGATACAAATATGTTCACACAAACCAATTTGAGTGAAGGATCTTTTTTTATGAGATACACAAATGTGAATAATATGTGAGTAGAAATTAATTTGATATTTACCAAAACATTACAATGTCAGCTATACAAGTTTTGAAATATATTGTTCAGGTGGTAGATATTAATTTTATAAAAATGTAGAAGAAAGAATCATCGAATTTGGACACAATTTGCAGAATCTAAACATGTTTGAGTATTTATATTGGAATCTAAACAAAAAAGAAGCAAGGGATAAGGAAACTGAAGAACAGTATCGGGCATTATCTCAGGCGGCTGGTAAGTAATACCCGACTGAGATAAACATCTTCTCAGACGGTTATTAAGAACCAACCGCCTGTGAAGATATTTACTTCTTCTTGATTAATATTCTTGATTAAATGTGGGTCCTTTAAAAAAGCAAAATTCCACTTTCTTGTAATATTATTGATAAGTAAAGGTTACCATTAAATTTCACTTCACAAATCTTTTGAAATTGGTCAGAACATAAAAAACATACAACAAATGCTATTTTTCATTTTTCAATCTTGATGAATATAATGCCTTTTTCATTTATTTTTTCAGTGGACATTTTTACTCATCATACCAACCTCTATGAATTTTTTCAGATTTTTTTTAATTTTTTTGAATCAATGTGTGTTCATTATTTGATGAATGCCTCATATGTATATGAGTATTTAGTTAGAACGATGGATAATTTGAAGTTTAACATGTTGGAATGCTTTTAAAAAAATTAACAAAATTCATACATGTATAAATGATACAAATATGTTCATACAAACAAATTTGAGTGAAGGATCTTTTTTTTATGAGATACACAAATGTGAATAATATGTGAGTAGAAATTAATTTGAGTCATCATCTAATTGGTTGAAGTTAAATCAGACATTATATTAGGTAAATGAAAGGGGTCCTGATGCCACGAAAAAGTGAATCAAGGCCACACATCCTAATTTATATGATTGGGGTCCGTGGCCATTGATATAACGCCACAAACTAGAGTATCGTGGTAACACATCCTAATGCAACGATTATGTTCCGTGGCGATAAATCCTGTAACGCCACGAACCAGTAATTCGTGCCAACAGATCCTAATGCAACGATTGTGGTCCCGTGGCGATAAATCCTAACGCCACGAACCAGTGAACCGTGGCAAGACATCCTAGTGCAACGATTGTGTTTCGTTGCATTAGTATCCTGACGCCACGAAAAAGTGAATCGTGGCCACACATCCTAATTGCTATGATTGGGGTCCGTGGCCATTGATACTAACGCCACGAACCAGAGTATCGTGGCAATACATCCTAATGCAACGATTGTGTTCCGTGGCGATAGATCCTGTAACACCACGAACTAGTAATTCGTGGCAACAGATCCTAATGCAACGATTGTGGTCTGTTGCATTAGCATCCTGACGCCACGAACCAGTGAATCGTGGCAAGACATCCTAATGCAACGATTGTGTTTCATTGCATTAGTATCCTGACGCCACGAAAAAGTGAATCGTGGCCACACATCCTAATTGCTACGATTGGGGTCCGTGGCCATTGATACTAACGCCACGAACCAGAGTATCGTGGCAACACATCCTAATGCAACGATTCTGTTTTGTTGCATTATGGTCCAAATGCAACTATTTGCTGATTTGTGGCAACAGATCCTAATGCAATGACTGTGTTCCATGGGAATAAAGCTGTAACGCCATGAACCAGTAAATCGTGGCAACAGATCCTAATACAACGATTGTATTCCGTGGTAATAAAGCTATAACGCCACGAACCAGAGTATCGTGGAAACACATCCTAATGCAACTATTTTGTTTCGTTGCATTACGGTCCAAATGCAACTGTTTGCTGATTCGTGGCAACAGATCCTAATGCAACGACTGTGTTCCATGGCAATAAAGCTGTAACGCCACGAACCTGTAATTTGTGGCAACATATCCTAATGCAATGATTGTGTTCCGTGGCAATAAAGCTGTAACGCCACGAACTAGTAATTCTTGGAAATAGATCCTAATGCAACGATTGTGGTCCGTGGCGATAGATCCTGTAACGCCATGAACCAGTAATTCGTGGCAACTAATCCTAATGCAACAATTGTGTTCCGTTGCATTAGCATCCTGAAGCCACGAACTAGTGATTTGTGGCAACAGATCCTAATGCAACAATTATAGTCCGTGGCAATAGATCCTGTAACGCCACGAACCAGTAATTCGTGGCAACAGATCCTAATGCAACGATTGTGGTCCATTGCGATAGATCCTGTAACGCCACGAACCAGTAATTTGTGGCAACAGATCCTAATGCAACGACTGTGTTCCGTGGCGTTAGCATCCTGACGCCACGAACTAGTGATTCGTGGCAACAGATCCTAATGCAACGATTGTGGTCCGTTGCATTAGCATCTTGATGCCACGAACTAGTGATTCGTGGCAAAATATCCTAATGCAACGATTGTGTTCCGTGGCAATAGATCCTAGTGCCACGAACTAGTGAATTGTGGCAAAAAGCCAAGCTTACTGCAACGATTTAGTATTCGTTGCAGTACAATCGTTGCAACAGGTTGGAATCCTTGTAGTGAGGGGACCATCCCATGAGGGCCCGTACATTCTTCAAATCATCATCGGTCTTCAGTCGGCTCTGGCGGAGACCCAACTACATCGTGGCACAGCGAGGCAAGAGAGGAAAAGCAAGTGAAAGTTTGGAAGGTTTGAGCGCAAGTTCGAATGAAAGGCGTAAAGAACCCCAAACGGTGTGTGCTTTCCTTCTTAAGTAAGCCTCCGCAACGCTTGGATGGAAATCGTAGAGGAGCCGACGATACCAGTCAAAAACTTCACCCTGCCAATGACAAGGGGGCCCGGGGCCACCCCGACGATCAAGTCAAGGTCCTTACCCTAGTTGAACGGATGTCATCATGAAAGGCGGTAAACCCAAAGGTGGTGGCCTGACAGGGCGCAAGGAACCGATATGATTTTTGTATCGGGAACTGGCAACCTTCAATTGTGTGAGATTCGCACGCTGAGATCTCACCTACTGCCTCCTGGATATGCCACGCGGCGGAGGTTTAACTGCAAACTATCGCCAACGGCACGTCCAAAGACCCTTGAAGACGCGGCTCAAAAACCGAAGAATGGACCCACCTCCGGCGGAATGACTTCATCCAAAAGGTCTCTCCCAGAGGTGGGCCCAGGGGGCCACTGTCGGTACCCTACGTACTGGATACCCCTTGAGATTGCAAAGATCACAAGGAAACTCCATCTACCAGATTTGAAGACCTCCGAAGGCCCCACATGTCAGGTGTAACCGGACCTGCTTCCCCGACATGGTTAGTCCCAGGGCCGCCACATGTATCATAACACCGGAGCTATCGCCCACACGTGGGAAAGCTCTGGACAAGATACCGGTATGGCATCCCCAGACCTAACCCCAGACAGAGTGAAGCTCCGGTACTGACACGTGTCCAGCAGCATCGGACCTACCCGTCCACGATGCTAAGCTCCAGAGCTACCACATGGCTGAACCGCCGAACCTTCAACTTCAACAATCAGGCTGGTGGACCCCCAACGGCTCCGGACCTTCAATGAGCAATCAAAGACTTCAAGACCCGATTAAGTGTCATTTATGCCATATTAATGACACACGATTGGATGGCCCTTAATACTGGTAACGGCACTATTAAGGCCCGTTACCAAGCTATTAAGGGTAATTAACCTCATTAATTGTGTATGAAGCATGTGTAACCGCTGGGGCCACATGTCGGGCCAGGCTAACGGTGTAACGACCAGTCCTTGTACTATAAAAGGACTGGTCAACGACACAAGGGATGACTCCAGACCACGACTAGACTCCCTGACCTAGACGAGCTTCTTCTTCTAGAGCTTCTTCTAGACTCACACGCTTAATACAACACCAACACAGCCCGTGGAGTAGGGTATTACGCTCAGGCGGCCCGAACCACGTAAATCTCTGAGTCCACTTGTCTTTCACCTTCTTGAATCTCTGCGTGCCCATTACCAAACTACAACTTCGCGATCTACCAACGGTAGTGTCGGGAGATCTGCCGGATCCAAACACGGACAACATCCGAAGCTTCCCACTGGACTTGGGTACAAAAACTGTGTTTTCCAACCATTTCGGATGGAAGACTTCCTGGATGAAT
The DNA here is from genome assembly GCA_036927565.1 of Tuctoria greenei. NCBI lineage: Eukaryota > Viridiplantae > Streptophyta > Magnoliopsida > Poales > Poaceae > Tuctoria > Tuctoria greenei. The sequence continues at coordinate 134,907,985 of JAYESD010000001.1, read as the reverse complement.
CCAACTTCGAGTAACTTCTTGATTTCCTGTCGGATGAAGTTTTGTCGCTCAATTGATTGCTTCCGGGGCTTCTAGTGTACAGGTCGGGCGTCTGGGTAAATCTTCAGATTGCGCTCAATCACCTCCCTAGGGATCCCAGGCATTTGTGATGGTTGCCAGGCAAACATGTCGACATTAGCCCAGAGGAAAGTGATGAGCGTGAGTTCCTATTTGTTGTTCAGACCACCCGATATACGGGTAGTCTGAGCAGCATCGGAACCAATTTGGATGACTTTGACGGGAACGTCGGGGTCGCCGCTTGGTTGCACACGAGGTGCAGAGGTGGAGCCTTTGTGGCAAATGCTTAGAGGATTCGCAGCTGGCTCTTTTCCAGATGCTTCCTCTTGCGCTGTGGTAAGCGCATAGAGTTCTTCCAGAGCTGTGACTGTTGCGGTTCGATCTCCTCGGATCCGGAGAACACCCGTAGGTGTTGGCATCTTCAACACCAAATAACCATAATAGGCAGCACCATAAATTTGTATAAAGTTGGCCTGCCCAAAATGGCGTTGAAAGGCAGACTGATCTGCGCAACATCAAATATCAACTTCTCGTTTCTGTAATTCTCATGGGTCCCAATGGTCACCAGGAGTGTAATAGAACCAAGAGGAGTGATGGTTCCCGAACCTACTCTGGAGAAAGGTCGGGAGGGACGGAGGTCTGAAGGCCGAAGCTGAAGTTTAACGAAAGCTTCGAAGCATATGAGGTTAAGCTCGGAACCTCCATCCACCATAACATGTGGAATTTGGATATTGTTAATGGTGGGTGACACCATCAACGGGAGTTGACCAGCCCCGATCATGATTTGTGGATAGTCCGAAGCATCGAAAATGATGGGTGTGTCCATCCACTTCCGAAGTGGTTTTGCCTTAGCATCAGGAGCTACCATGGCCATGTACCGCCACGTCGTTTTGAGGATGTGACGAGAAGTGATGTCCCAAGAACCACCATAGGTGGTGTTCAGGGTTTTCTGACGTTCGTTGTCGGAGGCATCAGAATCATCGTCGACACTATTGTAGACGGCTTTCAAGACCTTTTTATGGTCCTGGAAACCGAGCTCTTCATCAGCCGGAGCTTCTTAGACTTTTTGTTTCTCTCCCCTTTGACGGAAAGGAGCTTCTTCCCGGCGCTTGTTGTAGCGCTCAGCAAGGTTTTGGACCTCTCGGCACTCTTCCAAGCTGTGTCAATTTGTTTTGTGAATCGGACATTATGCATTGGAACTATTTCTGACTTCTGATGATGGACGGTCGCTTATTGGGGCGTGGCCCCCGCCTTCCAGGAGCTGCAGCAGCAGCCGGAGCGCCAGTCGACGGCTTCTTTTTGTCGTCGGGCTTCTTCTTTTTCATGCCACTACCGGAGGTAGCAGCTTCAGTTTTGGAGGACTCTGGGTTGCCTCCGGAGCTGGCTTGGAGTGCATTTCACGGCCCTCCGCAGCTCTAGCACATTTGTCAACTAGGCTAAAGAGTTCCGTGATGCTGGTAACTTGTTTGATTGCCAGCTTCTCCAACATCTTCTTATCCCGAACTCCCTGTCTAAATGCAACAATAACAGAAGAGCTCGAGATGGAAGGAATGGTATTGCATACCTGAGAGAATCGCTGGATGAAGGACCGTAGTGATTCCCCTAACGTTTGCTTTACAGCAAACAAATCCAATTCAGTGCCGGGTGGGGTGTAGGAGCTCCCAAAATTGGCAGTGAATTGTTGGCATAGTTCTGCCCAACTATTAATGGAGTCAGGTGGAAGACTCATGAACCAGGATCTTGCAGCCCGGGTTAAGGCCACAGGGAAGTAATTGGCCATTACAGCCTCATCACCCCCTGCTGCCACTATGGCAGTAGAGTAGATTTGTAAAAATTCAGCGGGGTTGACTGTCCCATCGAATTTTTTCGGCAAGTGAGGCCGGAACTTCTATGGCCACCTGACCATACGTAAGTGCATGGAAAGGGCAGAACAACCTCCTCCTACTCCTTGAGGAGCAGGGTTGTCCCGAGCCTCTCGCCTTTCACGAGCATGCTCGATGTGGACTCGGTCGTCCTGTTGCCGGTAACGGCGATCCAGTTCTGATCGAAGGTCATGGGTCGGAATTCTGGTGATGGTATGGGTGCGTCGTGCCCCGGGAGGTAGCGAAGTCACCTGCTGGGAGGTGGCACGCCTCCTTTGCTGAGAGGTTTTGGACCAAGTTGACTGTACAAGGTCCGTCATTGTGAAGGTGCCCATCCCGAAGGAGGTGGACCATGGTTACTGATGCCTGCAGCCACATCTGCAACCAGATGGTCAACATCAGCCCTCCACTGCTCCATAGCAACCTGGGGTGCGCCTGGAGGTGGTGGATGTTACAGAAGAGCTCGCGCAGCATTGAGCGCGTGCTCAGGATTATTCGTTGATGCAGTGATCGATGCGGATGCCCCATCTCGTGGACCAGCATTATTTGCTGGAGTAGATGGTGCCGCAGAGCCTGCCGGGGCATTGGCACCTATTAGCTGTTGAACATTGGAGGGGTTGCCTCCAACAGGTGGTTCAGCACGATTGCCATTGGATGATCCAACAGCTGAATTCACCATATTGTGGTCTCGGGAAAGCTGCCGCCCCTTCCTGGCGCGCCAAATGTCGAAGTGTGGAATACGACACTTCCTCCGGATCTGTTGAAAAGAGCCCGCGGAGGTTCTTTTGTTGTTAGGGGACACAAGATCAATATCAAGATGGTGACCTCAGAGATTTACGTGGTTCAGGCTGCCTGAGCGTAACACTCTACTCCACGGGGTTTATGTGATTGTATTGAGCGAGTTAGTTCGCTAAGGTCTGGTTGCCATCGCTCTTGATGTTAGTGCGGTGCGGCCCTTTTATAGTTCTAAGGGATGACCGTTACAAAGCTGGCCTGGCTAGACATGTGTCCCTAGCGTGCTTAATGACCTAATACACTCTCTAAAGAGTATTAAGTACAATTAATAGTGAGGTAACGTGCCTTCATGGCAACGTTACCCCTATTAACCATGAGCTGATCGTGTGTCATTAATACGGTATTAATAACACATTATCAGACCTTGTAACTGTTGCTTTAACCATCCTCAAATGTTAGTAACGTTCTTGATCAGCTTGTATTCCTGTTGGCGATGAAGGTCCGGAGGTTCCACACGTGGCAGATCCGAAGTTTTCCCTTGCAGGAGAGTAGGTCCGGGATTACTATACACGTGTCGGTATCGGAGCTCCTCTCGGTTGGGGGCTAGTTCCGGGGCCATTGTACACGTGCAATCACCGGAGCTTCCCTCGGTCGGGAGTTTGGTTCCGGTCTTATTTTACACGTGTTAACCCGAGAGGCAGCCATATGAGAGGAGTAGGTCCGGCGCAACGTGGCATGTGGGACCTGCGAGGGCCTTCATCTCCGATGGGTAGAACTTTCTTGTGCTTAAGGTACCGAGATGTCGTAACCGGACTGAGTACGTGGTAAACCAACTATGAAGTCCATACCGATCTCTTCCCACTTCCATTTCAGGTTCTTCAATGGTTGCAATAGTCCAGCTGGCCTTTGATGTTCCACCTTCACTCGTTGGCACACATCACACAATTCTACGTATTCAGCCATGTCCTTCTTCATGCTATCCCACCAATAACATGTCTTCAAGTCTTTGTACATCTTTGTACAACCAGGATGAATTGATTATGGTGAGTCATGTGCCTCTTTTAATATTGTCTCCCGAATACGCTTCACATTAGGCACGACAATCCTCTTACCAAGCCATAGAGTACCATGTCCATCCTCATCAAATCTGAATTCTCTCCCCTCTTGGGTCCTTTCCTTGAGTTCTTGAATTTCCTCATCCTTAGTTTGACCTTCCCGAATTTCTTGCTCCAATGTTGGGTTTAACTCCATCATCTCCATCTCATTTACAAATCCAAGGTTCAACTGTTCAAACTCCTTACATAACTCGGATGGTAACTCTCGAACTGTAAGTTCATGACTTACTCCTTTCCAACTTAAAGCATCGGCAACTACATTGGCTTTTCCCGGATAATAGTTGATCCCCAAATCATAATCTTTGATTAGCTCCAACCATCTCCGTTGCCTCAAGGTCAGATCCATTTGTGCGAAAATATACTTAAGGCTCTTGTGATCCGTATAAATTTCACACCTATGTCCAATGATATAGTGTCTCCAAATCGTCAACGCATGTACCACGGCTACAAGTTCTAAATCATGTGTGGGGTAATTCTGCTCATGTTTCTTCAATTGTCTTAATGTATAGGCGACCACTTGTCCCTCTTGCATCAATACACATCCAAGTCCTTGTCTCGATGTGTCGCAATAAATATCAAAACTCTTGCTCACATCCAGCAGTACCAAAACTGGGACTGTTGTCAACCACTTCTTCAACTCCTCAAAAATGTCTTGACAAGCTTGAGTCCATTGGAAAGTCTTTCCCTTCATTAGCAATTCCATCATTGGCTTGGCTATCTTGGAAAAGTCCTTGATGAATCGACGATAATATCCAGCCATCCCAAGAAAACTCCTTATTTCCTTCAGATTTTGCGGTGGTCCCCACTCCAACACGTCTCTCACTTTTCCGGGGTCAACCGATACTCCTTCTCCTGAGATGATATGACCCAAAAACGATACTTCTCTCAACCAAAACTGACACTTGTTGAACTTGGCATACAATTTACGCTTCCTCAATTTCTGCAACGTAAGCCTCAAGTGACCCTCATGTTCCTTCCCATCCTTCGAGTAGATCATAATGTCAACAATAAACACCACAACGAACTTATACAAGTACTCCATGAAGACCTTATTCATGAGGTACATAAAGTAGGCAGGCGCATTTATCAATCCAAAAGACAATACAGTGTACTCATAAGATCCATACCGTGTCCTAAAAGCTGTCTTGGGTATGTCCGATGGTCTAATCTTCATTTGAAAGTATCCCGACCTCAAATCAATCTTAGAGAAGATACAAGCACCCTTCATCTGATCAGACAAGTCTTCTATGTGTGGCAAGGTGTACTTGTTCTTGATTGTTACCTCGTTGAGGGCTCGGTAATCTACGCACATCCTTTGGGATCCATCCTTCTTGTCCACAAATAGAACGGGTGCTCCCCAAGGTGAAGAGCTTGGCCTAATGAAACCCTTCTCTAGTAGCTCTTGAATTTGCTTCTTGAGCTCGGCTAGTTCCATAGGAGGCATCCTATACGGCCTCTTAGCTATAGGTGCAGTTCCAGGTATTAAATCAATAATAAACTCAATGTCTCGATTAGGTGACATACCTGGCAACTCGTCCAGAAAAACATTTAAAAATTCACACACCACCGGAATCTCATCAATTGCGGCACCGTCCATATGATTTAGCTTCAATTGCTTCGGTGCGGTTTGAGATGCTTCAAATTCTACGGTGATCCCTTCCTCATTTGTCAACTTTACCGTTTTCATGGCACACTGAATAACTCCATTGTGCTTCCTCAACTAGTCCATACCACGTATAATGTCCAATCCTTGAGGGTCCAAAACAATGAGGTTGGTGGAGAAGTCTACCCCCCTTATTCTAAGGCTTACTTTTGTACATACTATATTTGTCCTCATCTCTCCTCCAAGAGACATAACACATTCTTATGGGGGATAGGAAAACTATACTTGGCAACATACTTTGATGCAATGAATTAATGCAATGGTCCAGAATCAAACTACATGGTCGCGGGGTTGGAGTTGGTGAGAAACATACCAATGACCACGTCATCCGCTTGTTGAGCATCCTCCGTAGAGACATGGTTCACGTTGCCACGAGCAAAATTCTGCTGTCCATGGTTCCCTTGTGGCTGTCCTCCATTGGGTCTTGGGTTTTGCCTCGGTGCATTGCTTCCTTGACCAAGGCCTAACTTAGGACATTGATGCGCAAAATGTTCAGCTTCTCCACAAGTATAGCACTTCTTAACTCCACCAGAATTTGGACAGACTTGATTTTGCACATTGGCACTAGGGAAATTAGCACGGGGTGCATAATGCATTGGAGGCCTAGGTGCTTGCATGATAGGGCGCTGTTGCACAAACTGAGCTGGGCGCGGTGCATAACCATGGCGCTGTACATGAAAAGAAGAGCTGAAATAGGGCACATTTGATGGTGCAAAGCGAGGGTGCACATTACTTCCTTGTTGCTGTCCTTGATAGGGCGCCTTCCTCTTATTGTCTTGCTCCATCTCGCGGACCATGTTCTTAACCATAATTGCTTTGTCCACAAGCTTCTGGAAGATGGCATAGTCGCAATTGAGCAATTGCACTTGAATCTCATTGTTCAAGTCCCTCATGAACAAGTATTGTTTACGGCTCTCCCGGCCACATCCTCAGGCGCATACCTTGAGAGTTGAGTGAGCTTATTGAGATATTCACTCACACTTGCTCTTCCTTGCCTTAAGTTATCAAATTGTTGCCTCTTCAAAATCATAACACCCTCGGGCACATATTGAGAATGAAAGATCTATTTGAATTCGGCCCAAGTAATTCTCTCTTGGTTCTCATGAGCATTGCAATAAGAATCCCACTAATCCGCAGCTGCTCCAACTAGTTGATGAGATGCAAATAGAACCTTCTCTCGGTCGTTGCATTGGACTATAGCAAGCTTCTTCTCCACAGACTTGAGCCAATCATCTGCATCCATAGGGTCAGCAGCTTGAGCAAAGGTCGGTGGCCTAGTCCTCATAAACTCTCACAACCGGTTATGAGGAGGTGGGGGTGGCGGTGGAGGCATGTTGGGCTGATTGTTGATGTTGCCAGCTTGCAGTTGTCCCATACTTTGTATCATGGTCTGCATGAGCTAGTTCTGCATAGCCTATAGCTTCTCAATATTAATAGCTCCTTGGGCTGGTCCTTGTCCATTGTTGTTCTGAGGTGCTCCATGGTTCTCCTACTCATCATTGCCATCCCCCTGGTTGCGAGTCCTCACCATCTGAAGAAAAGCAAGAGATAAGAATTTAGAAAACGTCCCCAACTATATGCATCAAGGGATGTGAAACTAGACAACTAACTAGCCTACGAGGACATGGCAATGCTAAAGCATACCAAAATCCTCTATTAAGAACATAAGCAACCAATATATATAGCAAACAACACACCAAGCAAAAACACATCGATTCCTGGGTGCTCCTATGTGCTCTAAAGTGTCCATTCTATCTAGGTTGCAACCTACAGTCAACCTGGCTCTGATACCAATCTGTGACAGCCGATTCTGAAAATGAACCAAGTGAACGCATATGTGTGCCTAGGACATTCAACACACACATACACGAGTGCATTCACAAAAGGATATACAGAAAATTTCCACAAAACAAGATTAATTAACTAAATTTTATTACACAAACCATATTATCCTCGAATACAAGTTCAAATAAATACTAATGACAAGTTGAACTAATGCAGCGTAAATAAACTAAATAAGCAAACTAAACAGCTAGGCAGCATAAGCGATAGGGTATAGCGCAGATCCAATCAACACCACACGCAAAGATGATGGTAGACATAGCCTAGAACTCCGCATTATCTCCATTAAACTCTCAATCCTGACCTGCCACTGTTAGGGTGGGATTGCAAGAGTGAGTACATGTCGTACTCAACAATTGTGGAAAGTATGACATGTGGTTGATTCAAATGATGACAATGATAAGGGCTAAGTGCTGAAAAGTACATTAAAACATTTGAAAAGCAATATGTTACATGTATATGAAATAAACCCATCATAAGCCATATAGTTATCATAATACCAAGCCATATTCCACATCCATCATCATATACCAATATTCATATTCAATACCAGAATTCAATTCATAACCATCCATAACCATAATACCAAACATAACCAACCCAAATACAATCCCAATACTGAGTTCCCTCTAATCATGTGAGGGTCTAGGTTGCTCATAATCGGGAGCACGGCTATCATGATATTTTTAGACACACTCTGCAGAGTTTGTACCACTTTACCCACATGTTTGTGATTTCATCACCTTTCAATGACTAGAACCTCTATTATACCGTCTCACACTTCTGTAGGTGTGTGGCCAAGAGATCACAAAATAGCCTTTACAAAGGGATTACTAGCCTATTTAGACCCCACTGAGGTTTCACTGGTGGCGATGTCTCCAACTGAGCACATCTTCAACCAAGGGCCCCCTCTTGAGCCATTCGGATCCTAGGATAGTCCCACAAATCATCAACAAACCCAATCCGACTACCACTTCCCTGAGCATCCTTAATGGTCCAAATAGCACTGGCAAAGCCCTATTTAATCTGCTATGCCGCACCCATATTTGGCCTCGTGGTGGCACTGTAAATCCTGAATGGTCGCTCCACGAACCGGTCCTTAGATCTAAAGCAAGCAAAACCACCATAACATCCAACCCATCCACATACCAGGCTTGCTTAGATCACCCATTACCATATCATATTAACCAATTCATGTTAACCATAATCTCATAAATGCATAATTAAGTGTGTAGTATTGTTTTCCCATCCCAATTAATTAAGCGAAGCAAAAAGTAAAAAGTCCTTCCCGACTCTCTACCATATATTCTACGTGACAAGGGTCATCAACAAAACTAGTAAACTTCCTACCATAGGATTTCCCATCAAATTGACACAAGCATGCAGTTTTGCAAACAAAGCATTTATTTCAAAACAGGATCAATATGCTTCAAGGACACTTGCCTTGCTCTTGGGATTGGTTTGGGTCGAAGCCTTCAAACTCTTGGTGCTGGAGATCCTCTGCAGCACTCTCTAGCGCAAATCCGTCTAATCCGCACAATAAACATACAAGACAAGAGACACAATCAAAGAGTGCACAAATATTACTCAATATGACATGACATGCATGATTAATGCAAATGCAAAGTAGAACTTTTTAACAGATTGCGTTTAATGATCACTAACTAGTTCTAATAGCATTTAACACGTTTATACAGGTTTGGATGTGATTTGATCAAATTTTATAATTAATTTAATAGAAATTAACAAGGAAAATTGGACTAGTCCGCTAGGGACCGGACAGGTCCGCTCTTTGTGAGACCAGCAGATTAGGGTTTTCTAGATTGACGTGAATTTGGAGACTTGGGGTTGAATTCACGTAAGAAAAAGGAAATAGAAGGTATACCAGGTATTTAGAACTGCAATGAATCAAGAAACTTGGAGGTAGCACTTGGATCTTGATGATCTAGGGTTGGTGATGAAGAACGAAACTTGATGGAGATCTTGATCCTCTTTCGTTTTCTCCTCTTCTTCTTCTTGCTTGGGATCTCCTCCTCCCTCCATGATGGTGGCTCTCCACGAACTAGGGTTTTGGTGGGGTGGAAAAGTGGCAAATAGATGTCAAGCCAAGGGGTAGGGTTGTTTATATAGAGGTGGAGGCTAGGGTTAGATGGATTTCAAGTTTGACATGAGTAGAGGCTAGTATAGAGTCCCACATGGGCTATAAAAGAGTTAGGCACGACGTCCCTATGCCCACTCAATGTGAAACCCAAGAAACAAGCCGTAAAATGAAAGATCAGTTCGGAGTCGCAAAATATCGGACATGTCCGAAAAGGACCGGACTAGTCAAAAGTTAGTCAGAAAGAATCGGACAAGTCTGGCCAAAAATCGGACAAGTCCGATTTTAGACAGAGAGGAAAACGGACAAGTCCCCTAGGACACCAGACTAGTCCGGACAAGTCCAGGGACTTAGCAAATTTTCAAGGATTCTTGGAACACCGGACTAGTCTGCATAAAATCGGAAAAGTCTGAAAGTGTCCAGAGGCAAAATCGGACTAGTCCGCAGCAAAAATGGACAAGTCTGATTTTAGTCAGAGAGAAATCGGACTAGTCCTCACCAAAATCGGACTAGTCCGCACTTTTCAACATTTTAAGTGTGGTTTTGTTCCAAATCAATTTTAAACTCGTTCCTCTTTATGTGGGTTAATGTTAAACATGTATATGAATGTATGTAGGGCATGATGCATGAAAATGAGGTGTTACAAGTTCCCACACACCTTGGGGCTTCAATCCACGGATTTGAATTGAGTTTTGGTGGTTGGAAAAAACCGACAATGGGGAGCGGTTTTCGCGTTTTGAGGAGAGAGAAGGTTTGAAAGGAAGTGAGGAGGTCGAGGGCTCCCAGGGGAGGTTAAGTCCCCAGGGGCCGGACTAGTCCGGTTGGAGACCCGAACTTGTCCAGCCAACGGACTGGGTCCAGACTTCTCTGAACAGCCAGACTAGTCCGGACAAGGGGCATACTAGTCCGGTTCAAAAGCTGAAAACTCATATATATTGAGTTTTGAACGGAGATTGGATCCTTTTGGACTAGATTTTCACAAAAAGATCTTAGTAAACATGGTCAGTAAGCAATCAACAACAAAACTATGACCATAATTCACAAAGATTCAATAATCTCAATAATAGTTTTCTAAAAAATTGAGGGTGAAAGGTTTGCGCAATCATGTGTGAATTTTGAAGTATCAATTAGGTGTGCAAGACTCAAGCCACATTTCGAGAATCTAAGATATGGAGCTCACTCCTAAGTTCACAAAATCTTTTCTCATCTAGGGGTATGGAAAAAATATCGGCCAACTGTTTTTCGGTTCTCACATGGGAAATTGATATGTCTTCTTTGATGGAGTGATCTTTTAAGAAGTGGTGGCGGATATCGATGTGTTTTGTCCTTGAATGTTCAACTGGATTTCGGGCTATTTTGATGGCACTCTCATTGTCACATAGGAGGGGAATATGATTCAAGTTTATGCCATAGACCTTAAGACCTTGTTGCATCCAAAGAAGTTGTGCACAACAACTTCCTGCGTCGACATACTCTTCTTACATTTTAAGTGTGGTTTTGTTCCAAATCAATTTTAAACTCGTTCCTCTTTATGTGGGTTAATGTTAAACGTATATGAATGTATGTAGGGCATGATGCATGAAAATGAGGGTGTTACAAGTTCCCACACACCTTGGGGCTTCAATCCACCGATTTGAATTGAGTTTCTGGTGGTTGGAATAAAAAACCGACAATGGGGAGCGGTTTTTGCATTTTGAGGAGAGAGAAGGTTTGAAAGGAAGTGAGGAGGTCGAGGGCTCCACGAGGAGGTTAAGTTACCAGGGGCCGGACTAGTCCGGTTGGAGACCCGAACTTGTCCGGCCAACGGATTGGGTCCAGACTTCCCTAAACAGCCAGACTAGTCCGGTCAAGGGGCATACTAGTCTGGTTCAAAGGCTGAAAACTCATATATATTGAGTTTTGAACGGAGATTGGATCCTTTTGGACTAGATTTTCACAAAATGATCTTTGTAAACATGGTCAGTAAGCAATCAACAACCAAACTATGACCATAATTCACAAAGATTCAATAATCTCAATAATAGTTTTCTAGAAAACTGAGGGTGAAAAGTTTGCGCAATCATGTGTGAATTTTGAAGTATCAATTAGATTTGCAAGACTCAAGCCACATTTCGAGAATCTAAGATATGGAGCTCACTCCTAAGTTCACAAAATCTTTTCTCATCTAGGGGTTTGGAAAAGTAACGGCCAACTGTTTTTCGGTTCTCACATGGGAAATTGATATGTCTTCTTTGATGGAGTGAGCTTTTAAGAAGTGGTGGCGGATATCGATGTGTTTTGTCCTTGAATGTTCAACTGGATTGTGGGCTATTTTGATGGCACTCTCATTGTCACATAGGAGGGGAATATGATTCAAGTTTATGCCATAGACCTTAAGAGCTTGTCGCATCCAAAGAAGTTATGCACAACAACTTCCTGCAGCGACATACTCCGCTTAGGCTGTGGGAAGAGCAACTAAGTTTTCTTTTTTGAGGACCATGATAGTAGAGATCTACCAAGGAATTGAAAAGATCTGGAGGTACTCTTCCTATCAAATTTGCACCCCGCATAGTCTGCATTGGAATATCCAATGAGGTTAAACTTAGAGCCCTTGGGGTACCAAAGTCCTAGGCTTGGTGTGTGAACCAAATATCTAAAAATTCTCTTAACGGCAGTCAAATGACACACATTAGGAGTGGCTTGAAATCTAGCACACATACAAACACTAAGCATGATATCGGGCCCATATGCACATAAGTAAAGCAATGAACCTATCATGGAGAAATATAGCTTTTGGTCCACACTTGGACCATGTTCATTAAGATCGAGATGCCCATTGGTTCCCATTGGAGTATTGATGGGTTTGGCTTTGTCCATTTCAAACTTCTTGAGTATATCTTGTGTGTACTTTGTGTGACTAATCAATGTGCCTTCCTGGAGTTGCTTCACTTGAAAACCTAGGAAGAACTTTAACTCCCTCATCATGGACATCTCAAAGCTGTAGGTCATTATCTTCAAAAACTCATCACAAAAAGCTTTGTTAGCAGAACCAAATATAATGTCATCGACATATATTTGGGAAACAAACAAATCATCATTTAAATGCTTAGTGAATAAAGTGTAACCCGCCTTCCCAATTTTGAAACCATTTTGAGTTGAGAAGTCTCTAAGGCACTCATACCAAGCTCTAGGAGCTTGTTTGAGGCCATAGAGAGCATTACACAATTTGTAGATATGGTTTATGAATTCTTTATCTTTAAAACCGGGGGGTTGCTCCACATACACCTCTTCCTTAATTGGACCATTGATGAATGCACTCTTGACATCCATTTGATATAGCTTAAATTCATGGTGAGTAGCAAAGGCAAGTAATATGCGAATTGATTCAAGCCTAGCTACGGGAGCAAAGGTTTCATCAAAATCCAGACCTTCGACTTGTGAATAACCTTTAGCCACAAGTATTCCTTTGTTCCTTGTAACCACCCCGTGTTCATCTAGCTTGTTGCATAACACGCACTTGGTGCCTACAACATTCGCATTAGGCCTCTTCACTAGCTCCCACAATTGATTTCTTTCAAAGTTGTTGAGCTCTTCTTGCATGGACATCACCGAATCTGGATCTCGTAGTGCTTCTTCAACCTTGTGAAGCTATAAAGAAGAAACAAAAGAGTAATGTTCACAAAAGTTTGCAACACGAGATCGAGTAGTTACCCCCTTGGAGATGTCTCCAAGGATGTTGTCAACGGGATGGTCCCGTTGAACACTTTGATACACTCTTGGGTGAGGTGCTTGAGGTCTTGAATCTTCATCTTTGTTTTACTCATTTTCATTGTCTCCCCCTTGACTGATGCCTCCATTTTCATCTTCTTGGAGCGCATCATGGGGGTCTTGTGCTTGATTATTTGAGGAAGAACTTGCTTGATGCAAGAGATGATCACTTGGGTTTTGAGATTGTTCTTGTGGTTGAATGTCTCTAAGTGCCATTCTTCCTATCACAACTTGTGGAGTTTCTTCTTGATCTAGCACATGACGATCAACTTGCTCCACTTGGGAGCCATTAGTTTCATCAAACACTACGTCTTGTGCTACTTCAACAATTTTGGAGGATTTATTGAAGACACGATAGGCGTAAGTGTTTGAGTCATAACCAAGCAAGAAACCCTCACCGGACTTAGAAGCGAACTTCGAAGTCCTAGGATTCTTGTTGAGGGTGTAGCATTGGCTCCCAAAAACACGAAAATAAGAAATGTTGGGTTTGTTACCAGTTAGGAGCTCATAAGACATCTTCTTAAGAATGCGGTGAAGGTACAACCGATTTATGGCATGGCAAGCGGTGTTAACCACTTCCGCCCAATACCGGTCCGACGTCTTGTACTCATCAAGCATAGTTATTGCCATCTCGATGAGGGTCAGATTTTTCCTCTCTGCCACCCCATTTTGTTTAGGAGAGTAGGGGGCTGAGAACTCATGCTTCATGCCTTCTTCATCCAAAATCTCCTCAACTTGAGTGTTCTTGAATTCGGTGCCATTGTCACTCCTTATGGTCTTGATACTTAATGAGAACTCATTTTGAGATATCATGTATTTCTTGAGGACACCTTGAGTCTCACTCTTATCATGCAAAAAGAACACCCAAGTGAAACGTGAAAATCATCAACAATTACAAGACCGTATTTGTTACCGCCAATACTAATGTAGGCGATTGGACCAAAGAGGTCCATGTGTAGAAGCTCCAATGGTCTTGTTGTCCCCATGATGTTCTTTGGTGGATGTTGAGCTCCAACTTTCTTTCCTGGATTGGCATGCGCTACATGGCCTATCCTTTTCAAACACAACATTCTTCAAACCTTGGATGTGCTCGCCCTTAAGGAGTTTTTGCAAATTTTTCATCCCAACATGGGCTAGATATCTATGCCAAAGCCAACCCATGTTACTTTTTGCAATTAAGCATGTATCAAGTTGGGCTTTATCCACGGAGAATTCCACAAAATAGAGCTTCCCCTTGAGTACACCCTTAAAAGTAATTGAGTCATTGCTTGTCCTTGTGATGGTCACACCCTCATTAGTGAATAAACAATTATAACTTTTGTCACATAGTTGTGATATGGACAAGAGGTTATAATCAAGTGAATCAACATATAAAACATTTGAAAGATTATGATTAGGGGATATAGCAATTTTACCAGTGCCAAGGATTTTCTGTTGGCTATTGTCCCTGAAGTAGATCTCCTCACTTGGATCTTCATTTTGTTCATACTCCACAAACATCTTCCTCTCTCTAGTCATGTGATTTATGCATCCACTATCAAGAACCCACTTGGTTCCACCGGAGGAGTATGCCTACAAAAAGAATTTAAGCCTTGGCTTTAGGTACCCAAGCGGTGTTGGGTCCTTTGATGTTATTCAAGAGGGACTTGGGCACCCACACACAAGGTTTAGGACTCTTGCGGTGTGGCCCAACATACCTACCATAAGCTTTACCAAACTTGTTCCTTAATAACACATATGAAGCATCAAAATCATGGAACAAGGGATGAGGTTCATGCTTAGGTATTTTAGGAGATGTAGCATTATTCTTTCCTTTATTAGTGTTGTATGAGCCTCCAATGACAAAAATAATCAAGTCTTTGCCATTCTTGGGAGTTTTGGAGTTTTGCCTCCTCTCCCTAGAATAGCCAAGACAATCCTTGACAAGGGGGTGTATTTTGTTGGTATATGCACTATGTACATATGCCATCTTCTCCTTGTCAAAGATACCACCTTTCGGTGCTTGGTTGTTTTATGCCACCTTAAGCTCATCTTTAAGTTTTAGAATCAAGTTAGAGCATTTACAAGGTTGAGATGATTCAGATTTGATATTTGTGTAAGATGAGCTTGTAGAGGAAGAAGGTGCATTGACCTTGAGAGACTCCACTTGTGTTTCAAGGATCTTGTTAACTTTTGTCAAGCTAACAAGTTCATCCTTAAGGACAATTGCAGTGTTCTCAAGGTTTGAGCAAGATTCCTTGCTGAAAGCGAGTTCACGCTCAAGTGCATTGTTTCTCTCTCTTTCAAGCTCCAAGAGCTCCTTAAACTAATGACATCTCTCCTTTTGTTAAATGAGCATGTCCTCTTGACGGTTAATGAGCTCTTCCTTCTCAAATATCTCATCTGTCAACAATCTCAATCTTTTCAATGTACTATTACTCATATCCTTAAGCATATGTTCATTCTCACTACTACTATCAAAATCATCATGCAAAGAAATTGAAGATGAGGATTTAGATTTGACCTTCTTTCTTCCCTCCCTGGCCACGAGGCAAGTTAGCCTTGAGTTCTCCAAGTTTTGGAAGAGCTTGTTCTCAATGGTTGTCTTCTTCATAGCAATAGTTGCTATGTTTTCTTCTTCTCGGAGGAAGATCCTTCATTTGAATCCAACTTCTTTCCAAGGTGGGCATGTCCCGATTGCTTCTTCTTCTTGAAGTATTTCTTATCTTGAGACTTGCCCTGCTTCTTCTTCTTGTTTTCTTCATGTGGGCAATCCATAATGAAGTGTCCATATTCTCCACAATTGTAGTAAGCCCTCTTTGATCTTTTCATGGGCTTGTAATTGCTTTTGCCTTCATGGTGGTAGCTCCCCCTCTTTCTTCTCTACATCCTCTTGATTTTGTTGATGAAGAGTGCCTCTTCCTCATCGGTGTCGGGGCTCTCTTTATCACTCTCTCCCTTCTCTTGAGATCTTGGGGATGTTGCCTTGAATGCAACATCTCTTTTCTTGGAGGAGGAGAGCTTCTGAAGGTCATTGTAAAACATAGCTTCTTGCTCTATCATATCATGGTTGATGATCCTCTCTAGTACTTCTTCGAGAGTCACCTTGTGGAATCTCGAACTCTCACAAATTAGTGAGCAAAGAGTGACATTACGAGGCATGAATGCTCAAATCATTCTATTTACCACTTCATGGTCGGTCCACCGGGTACATCCATAAGATCGACTTTTGTTGATGAGGGTCTTCAGGCGGTTGTACATGTCCTGGGGAGACTCACCATCCATAGTGATGAATCTTCCAAGTTCTCCTTCAATCATCTCAATCATTGCCTCCCGTATGACACGGTTGCCCTCATGAGCTGTCTTCTCGGTGTCCCATATCTGCATGGCAACTTCCAACCCTCCAATGCGGTTGAACTCCTCTCGAGTCAATGCGGAGGTGATTACTCCAATGGCTTGAGCATTGCGATAGAAAAGGACAGCTTGCTCCGAAGTAATGTCTTCCTCATCCATGGGAAGATGCACACCCGTCAAGACAATTTTCCACAAACTAGGGTTTAAGGAAATGTGATGCATATTCATATTATGCTTTCACATAGAGTAGTCATTTCCATCAAATTTAGGAGGTTTGCCAATAGGAATGGATAGGTAATGATTGCTTGCGGTTAATCGCTCATAATTGTAAGAATACCGGGAGTAGTCTTCTGAACCACTCCTATTGTCGGTGTTGATTGGAGCGATCGGATTGATCTCCTTCTCGGGGACATTGAGCTTCTCACAAAGTCATGCCTTGAGTAGACAAACTTCTTCGTCGTCATTTGGATCATATTGAATAACATCGACGTTCTTCGTCTTGTCATCATCGACGATCATCGGAATCTCGTTGTCACCCCTTCCGACGATTTCCTCTTTGAGTTGTTAGACTCTTTGTGGAGAGACCTGCTTTGATACCAATTGAATGTCGCCTAGAGGGGGGTGAATAGGCAATAAGACTTGAAAAGGCTTAATCAAATGAGATTAAATCACCGAGGCCGAACTTGTCTGGACAAGGCCGGACAAGTCCGCTCAACACAGGCGGAAAACCTAAACAACTTGATTTTTACAAGTTATTTGTGGAATATAAGTTCACTAAAGATGTATGCAATGTATAGTAACCTAGTACAACTTAGATTGACAAGTGTACGCAATTAGGATACAAGATTTCAACAAGAATCAATATAAAAACAATATAAACCCTAAAAGAAATTCTAGTGATTACTCAAAGTAAAGCGACAAGGGAGACACAATTTATCCCATGGTTCAGCTTCACAAAGAAGCCTACATCCACGTTGAGAAGTCCACACAAGGACCGGGTCTCACTTGACCCTCTTCTCACCAAGCCAGCACAATGGCCGGCTTGGTTTCCACTATATCAAAGGGTAATCACCAAGTTTCTTGGGGCTATTCACAAGTCGAGGCTCCCACGTATCAATTCTGCAAGGAGCACACAAAGCTCAACTCATACAAGCCACAAAACACAACACAATGTACAAGAGATCAAACTGAGAGCCAAAGCACAACGATCTTCCTTCACTCCCCTTCCCAATACCTAATCTCTTCAAGATTTGATCTTAGAGGGCTAGAAGGCGAAGTAGAAGGATTTGGAAGGCTCTAGGTCAGTTGTGGCTGTGCTAGGGTTCAAGAGATAGTTAAATAGGGGGCAGGGGTCCCCTTTTTATAGGGGTCCTGGCAACTAACCGTTGCCATCAGGGCAACCCAGGACTAGTCTGGCCCTATGCCACGGACTAGTCCAGCCTTCTAGGACCACCAGCAATTTCACGTCATCAATCAACAATATAGATGACGTGCACGCCAAACGTTTGAATTTCAAACTGTCATGGCAACCCGGACTAGCCCCGCCAACAAAGGACTAGTCCAAAGTGGATTGGAGAGGTTTATTACGGCTCAAAACAGACTAAACTGGGCAGACCCGGACTAGTCTGGCCAACAGGGGCAGACAAGTCCGGCCCCCTAGGGTTTGGCTTGGTTTTCCCACTAAGTCTCAAACGGACTAGTCCGTGCAATAACGGACAAGTCCGAACTCATCTAGAATGCTTTGGTCCGTCCAAAAACGGACTACTCTGGGGGGTCCAGACTAGTCTAGACTCCATGGCAGACAAGTCCGGCCTCCTAGGACTTAGCTGCAAACTCACTCACCGAGGGAAGAACGGACTAGTCTATACCCATACGGACAAGTCCGAACTCATCAAGAGACGTTTAGTGCGACCCAAAATGGACTAATCTTGCTACCCCGAACTAGTCTGACCTTTAGCCCGGAAGAGTCTGGCCTCTATGTGTTTTCTCTCATTTTGGCTTCCCACTTAAGTTTTCTTCTATCAACCACCACTTTGAGCCCTCTAGAATGATCTCAATGCACATGATACAACCACCCTCACACTTGTTACGGCTCGTCTAAACTCAACACCATGGAAACCAAAATTTCTACGGTTTATTCTTTGATGCCCGTTTCAACCTTTTCCTGTTTGAGGGATTTTGTCTCTTTTGAATTATCACACCCGTGGTTAAGATCAACTTAGCTCATTAGTCTCTTAATTATTGTCATCAATTATCCAAAACCCACGGGGATGCCTAGATGCACTTTCAACTTAGATGGGTGAAGTACCATGCCAATTTTTGCAATACTAGGTAGAGTATTTTGTTGTGCACATGGTACTTTTGAAAAATAGAACATAGTAGCAACTCCTGATCATCAACCTAAAGTCTTGACTTTGCTCGGGACGAGCAAAGGATAAGACTGGGAGAATTTGTTGATGGCTGTTATATACCAATTTCACCTGTAAATAAAACTCAATTATGTGAAGGAAATATCATTTCTTGCACACATCACCATTTTGTTTAACTTATTTCCACTTGTCATTGGAGAAAGTAGTGCATGCAGGAATTCTATGCAGAATTGATGTGAATGAAGGGGATGCACCCTATAAATATATCATTCCGGCCAATCAGGCGATGCCACATGGCACCACATGGATCAAATGACCCACAAACAGAAGTATCTGAGGCCATCTAACGGTGTAGCACCCAAATCATGAATGGGACCCACCTGTCAGTCACCTGGAGGAAGAACTGGCTGTTTGGAGCCAGGACCAGGTCGGCCAACCCCCTAGTCAGCCGACTAGTTCCTAGCGCCAAACGCTGTCAAACGCCATGTGTTGGCTCCTCCCGGATTGAAGAGGTCATGGGTGACTAATTCGCGCACTTTTGGTGGCGGGAACCAACCCTTCTCCGAGCCATAAATAGGACCCCTCACCCCTCACTTCAACACACACCACTTGAGTATTCATCCATTGTATCCACTACTCTCCATAGGTTTAGAGGAGTATAGGCTATAGAGGGGAGAGTCTCTAGTTCATAGTCCAAGTAGGAGAGGAGTAGAAGGAGTCTCTTCCCAATTTCCAATTGGGAAAGGTGTGTCTCCCATATTCCTATTTGTATTTATGACTTTATTCATAATAGAGATGATATCTTTAGTCTTCCATTGTTCATATACTTGGATGAAGCATTTGTTGTTTGATTGTGGATTCCATGTATGTGGTAGGAATAGTATTTATGATTATGCTATACCATTATCATTATATCATCATAAACACTATAAACCTCCAATATAGTCTAATTGGCTATGATATGATTATGTTAAAATGAATCACTTATGCTATGAATTAACATTGGCTCAACGATTATTTAGTTTGTTGCCTTAGGATGGCTTGTGCCTAGGCTCTTAAGGTAATTACTTAATATGCTAGCATGGTGTTAGGATAGAGAGTAGCATTGAATGTCTCGTAGACCCACGGATTGAAGAGGTAGGCAATAGGTGGTGACAGCCTCATCTGTCCTCTGTAATCATCCACGTTCGGCTATGCCACAGGCTCTTGGCGGGAGTCACCTAGTGTTGCTAGGGGTAAACCCGTGCCCGATGTGTTAATCCCCTTAGCATGAGAATTCATAATTGATATAATCATTAGTAACTAACATAGGCTATGTATATGTACATTAGAAGCGAAGTAGGAGTATCTACCTATCTCTTAGCCTAGTCCCTCTATTATTTCATTTATCCTCTTAGGATTGAATACTCTTGTGTGTGTCACACTACCTCAATTACCCTTTATCCATCCTTTCTAGAACCCTACCTAGGCCAACCTAGCCTTTCCACTTGATGATTGTTTTACTTCCATCTAGCCTTCCTTTGGGAAAATATAAATGAGACCCTTTGGGAATACTCTTTAAAGGGGAAATGCTACATCGATTGTTTCCGTGCACTTGCGAATTTACATATATAACCTAAAACCTACCAACAAGCATTTCTGGCACCGCTGCTAGGGATGAATTGTTAGTAGTGCATAGGAAATATCAACAACCATGTGCAGGAATCGACACGACATGACAAATAATTAATCAAAATTGCATGTGTGCACAAGGGCACGGCTAGCGTTAAATTCTCCACGCTCGCGAAATTTTTTTCGTTCTTCCTGGCGCGCCACAATTGAGATTTTGACAATTCAATTTTCACTCCCTGGGCTTCCAATTTCAGCCCTGCCTATTGTAACCCTACTTTAGCAACGATGAGTATAAATGGAAACACTGGCCTACGTTCCCGACACACTATTGCCTCGGCCTTCCGGTGATCTCGCAGTACTGCCAATGTGTTGTACTCTCTGTCCTGTTTTCCAAACTTGTACTCCTATGAAATTCCCATGTTTTCCCACGTTTTTTACAATTTTTTCCCCATGGATCTCGCAGTGATGCATCAAAGCTCTTGGTGGTGGTGACTCGTGGGTACAATGACGGGTGACCAAGTTTGACGGGCTTTACCAAACTTCTTCGTCGCCGACACCTCCCTCCGACATCTCGAACTCCAGTTTTGTGCTAGGTAAGTTCTACATGATCCATGTTGTCTTTTTATAGATCTATATTGGCTCGGTTCTACACAATCCAGGCAGTTTTTTGGCTAGTTAAGTTCTACACGATCCATGCTGATATACGAAGATTAAATAAATTAACAAAGAAGAAATGTGCTCCTATGTTTCACGAATTTAGATATATATACATATATATATATATATATATATATATATATATATATATAGCATATACTACATTTGTCCCGAAATAAATGTCGCCCCGACAGCTCTTTACGGTAGTGTATTTCTAGTTCAATTCCTGGTCAGGAACGACAAATATTAAAAACTGGAGGTAGTATGTAATTTTTGGATTTAGAAGTAAATGACGCACGGGTTATCTAATCAACCACTCCAAATGTTGTACTGTCATTCCTATTTTAAAAATTTGTATTCCTAAGATTTTCTGTTCCCACGGTTTTTACACTTTTTTCTTTCTTGTGGCATTCTCAGATTGTACGTTTTTTCCTATTCCTTCATTTCTAATTCCTCTATTCCAAACAAACACTATCAGTCTATAGAAACCACACTGTCCGATCCAAAATCTACGTTGGTCATATAATCTGACGTTATCACTATTATTTGGAATGACTACTTACAATGCTCTTTACTCTATAGGAACAAGATAGCAAACCGTGATGTCGTCTACAAGCATTCATGGTGGCCAACAAGCTCCTTGTATAACTATAAATGTGTTTACTATCAAAATAAAAAAAAATTAGAAAACATTAATTCCTTTGCATGGTATGCAGAGAATATTGCAGCACATGATGTTTAGGAACCCCGAGATTCTTCACTCCCTAGTACTACAATGCATGAACCAACAGCCGGGATAAATATACAAACCAGAAATACTCCTTCTGTCCCAGTGTAAGTTTACTTTTGGATCTTAAAAAACGTCCGACTCCAACTCTATCGGTGGCTTCCAACCACCCATATCACATCACATTACTACCTGCCTCTCTACCATGCCATTTGTTTTGGCAGAGCGTATTAGTTTTTTACTCCTTTGGCATTGAATTTGGAGCATTTTGAGAGACTACGTTCTGCCCTTTAAATGTATTGACGATGGGTATCATGGTCATTTGCATTCTTTGTTGAGACCATATTTGAATCATTGGAATAAAGATGAGTTGGGATAGAGGGAGTATGTACTAGGATCTACTAATTCTTTTAGCATGCCTAGCGATTCTACTTTTTTAGTCTTTATAGTTAACAGTTCATCAGCCTGTGTGATGGCATGATTCTTTTTGATGCCTCTACGCTATGCTCTCTCGGTGGCAGCCACTCCGGCCGGTACCGGCGCCCACGCCCTGCTGCTGGTCACTTCAGTGTCCTCCCCAACACGTCTTCCTCGCCCATCGCCACGTCCCATCCTTCGCGTGCCATGACGACCCTGCCGCCTGCAAATCCATCGCCATTACTCGCCCCGCCACCAATCCTCCTCAAGAGTTGCTCTGAGTGACCTCGGCCAGATCGAACCCTCGCTTTGTTAAGCGTCAGAAGTTGCGACTATGCAGTACTGCAACTGCAGTGGCTGCCACTAACAATGGACCTGATGTCTCATGGTCCCACATGTCAGTGGCAGGTGCAGCAGTTGCAATACTGCAGAGAATTTCAATTCCGCAAGCTACCTGCCTTATCTGTCTTGCATTCGCCACCTGCTATTGCTGGCGTTAATTACTCGCCCTGCAACCAATTCTCTTCGAGAAGCGCTCCGACTGATGTCAGTCAGACCGAATTGGCGAACCTTATCTTTGTCTAGTCTAGTGTTGCCAGCTCCATGCCCGCCCTTCCAGTCTTGCCTGCGTCGCTGCTGGACTGAAAATCCTCTGCAGTACTACGAGTGCAGTAGTGCCACTGACATGTGTACCTGATGGCTAATTTTAGGGTATGAACAGCAACAAATAAGTCAACAATGTACTCCCCCCGATCAAAATAGGTGTCGTTCAGACAGTCCTAACTAGTTCATTTTTTAATTCATTTGTTGGTCTGATACGACAATTAATATAAACCAGGAGGGAGTAATACATAACAAAATGCTGCTAGGATGCGGTCGTCCCACACTCGTATTTTCCGCACTCATACTGAAGATGGTACGAACATCAGACTTTTCTTCTTTTCACACTATTTGTACATCATACTAAACTTGGTCAGATGGTAATTTGCTTTAATCGTTAACTATTTTAATCAATGTAACAGAAGGAAGGAAGTTTGTAAGAAGTGTGGCTAAAGGACTTAAGGTTGCCAGAACACGCTATGCATCCCAAGTTAGTAGAACGGAGCATGTGAAGCTACCAATTCAGTTCTCCACTAGGTTGGGTGCCACGGTTGGTATTAATCAGCGACACTATGTTGGTGATGTGGTTATGTTTACAAAAAAACATGCATCCCTCAGCGGTGCAAGGAAGTGGGCAGAGGTTTGTGATAGTAACAAGAGAGATATAATACGAGACATTGTGGTTAGTGGCATCACACCCCAAACAAGTATTATTTTCTTGCAATCTCCATCTTGTACGTTTACAACAACTTGTTATACAATGTATAGAATTCCTAGGACATGGAGGACACACAGGAGAGCGCAAGAAAATTTTTGAAAACCGAGTGCTACAAGTGGTGGCACTCGAATTTGCATGCCACCTATAAGAGTTACTCGACCGATGAAGAACGTATACAAAACAAGCCTGCTGACGTACCGGTGCCCGAGTGGTTGCACGTAATAGAATATTTTGGGTGTGAGTGATTCAAGACCAGTTAACTTTTCAATAGCTTTGCATCATACAAAAACTATTTGATTTACATTCATTAATGGAATTAATTCTTAAAATTATTGCAGTCAATAAGCAGGACCAGTTCTCAAAATCGAAGAAGACAAAAGACGAATCACTTGCTTGGCTCCAGATCCTACGCCCAACTTAGTTACGAGAAGGTACAAAAAATAAATTACACTTTTACTTTGCTCTTCAATCAATATGTATACCTACATGTTGAATTTTACTTGTATTTTATGTAGCGAGACCCAAAGACTGTGGGAGGCAAGCCATTTGAAGAACGGAGACCAGGCAAACGAGCAGGCAAAAGCTGTACATGTGACTAACACTTCAAACAATCACCAATTAGATAAAGATTTGAAAAGTACCTGTGACTTTTCTTTTCGTATATAGAGCCAGATACGTGCCCAAGTGGACGACAAGAAAGCTGAGCAGGGAGGCCCAATTTCAAATGAGGAGAGAAACCACATCATTCAGTGTTGTTATAGATCCTCAATCGTTTGTGCAGGATCACAAGTCTGGGGGCGTGGTTATATGGCTAACCCTATTGATACTGAACGTGAACGTATGCATATCCAGATAGCTGAACACCTCAACGACCAAGTTCAAAACTTAGAAGATAGAAATGCAGGCCCCAATCACCAAGTGCAGGAGTTGGAAGGAATAAATGATAGCTTAACCACCTAGATAGACTGCATAAAATAGAAGAATGAAGAGTTAAACCTAGAAGTCTAGAACTTAGAAGGTCAGATAGCAGCTAATCGTGGACAGAGAGCTCAAGAAATGGAGTGCATGCGCCTCTCAATGATGGCTGAAGTGCATAAAATGATTGAGACCACTCCACAAAAGGTCCAACAAAAGGGTCACCAAAAGGCACCTGTTCCAACAAATAGTCCCGGTCAGTTTAGGCAAACTTTTTAACATGCAAACACATCGCGTTAGTAATACTTGAGTGTTGTTATGTGCATTGCGGTATCAATTGATGGATGTTTATTGATAAACTCGTGATTTTGTTGTCACTAATTTTCAAACCTGGTGCATTAGGATTCTACAACCGCTAATTATAAAATATGGCTTTACGAATTTATTGTCACGAATGATAAATTGTTGCAATAGGAAGCTATTGTCATGAATTATAAAATGTTGCAGTATAAACATTTTACCACGACTCAAAAAACATTGCACTGTACTGCTATTGCCACCGCGCAAAAAACATTGCATTACAACACTATTGCCACATATGAGAAAATCTTGCATTACACCTCTATCACCACAAATCATTAAACTATTGCCACAAATGAGAAAATGTTGCATTACACCTCTATCACCACAAATCATTAAACGTTGAATTACAACCGTATTGCCAAAGATTAGAAAATGCTGCATTATGAACCTATTGCCACAGATCAGGAAAAGTTGCATTACAGACCTATTACCACTGATAAGAAATCATCGCAATAGCAAACTATTTGCCATGGATGTGAAATCATTGCAGTACCATACTATTTCCCATGGATTTGAAATCGTTGCAATAGAGTACTATTCATCATGTTTGTGAACTCGTTGCAATAACATACTATTTGCCACGGATGTTAAACTGTCGCAGTAAGATACTATTTGCCAAAGTTGTGACATCGTTGCAATACCATACTATTTGCCACGAATGTGAAATCGTTGCAATACCATGATATTTGTTGCAATACGTTAAATCTTCGTAATATGTTAAATCGTTGCAATATTGTACTATTTGCCATGGCTGTGAAATCATTGCAATAACATACTATTGCCACAAATGTGGAATCATTGCAATACCTTGCTATTCGTTGCAATACGTTAAATCATCACAATACGCTAAATCATTGCAATACTGTATCATTTGCCACGAATGTGAAATCGTTGCAATCACATACTATTACCACCAATGTGAATTCGTTGCAATACCATGCTATTCGTTGCAATACATCAAATCGTCGCAATATGCTAAATTGTTGCAATAACATATTATATGCCACGAATGTGAAATAGTTGCAATATCGTACTATTTGTCATGATTGTGAGGTCGTTGCAATACTGTACTATTTGTTGCAATACGTTAAATCGTTGCAATACGTGAAATTATTGCAATAGCATACTATTTGCCATCGATGTGAAATCGTTGCAATACTATACTATTTGCTACAGATGTCAGGTCGTTGCAATAACCTATTGCCACGAGACTTATTTCGACGATTTGAAAAAACTATCGCCACGCTCTTTTTCGTTGCAATAGTGACCTATTGCAACGAAAAACGACCTATTGTGATGAATTTTTTCGTTGTGATAAACCGGAATCCTTGCAGTGAATATGCCACAAATAAATGAGGATACGACTACATGGGCTAGGAATGACATTGAGGGAGGAACCGGTGATACTTCCGCTCTTCAAATGAAAACATGTCATTGGTTTGAAATAGATGGAGTTCCATCAGAAAATGAAGATGACGACGACAATGACAACTATGATACATATATCAATGATGGTCATGTATCTCCATTGGGGGGGGGGGGCAATAGCGAAGATGATGATTTTTTTATATAAGTATTGTGTGAGCTATCTGTGAACTATTTGACTTCTTTTTGAAAATATAGAAGCCGCTCTCCTATTTTACCAGCAAGCTAAGAAGCAATCCTATATTGAATAATCCCACCTTTTTAGAAGATACCTAGAATTGTAAATGACGATCCAGCGGAAATATATAATGCAACGAACTAGTGATTCCTGGTAACAGATCCTAATGCAACGAGTGTGTTCCATGGTGATAGATCCTAAGGCCAGGAACTAGTACGACCCTGACAACAGATCCTAATTCAACGATTGTGTTCTGTGGCGATTGATAACAGTTGAACACACAAAATTATTCATCACACAGATGAAAATAGATAACACATTCATTCATTAACAAATATATTACAAAGTACAAGACACGAGAAAATAAAAACAACATCAACTAAAAACCAACAAAAGAAAAACTAAATCCTACTCCTACTCCTCCTCCCCCTCCTCCTCCTCCTCTAGCTTCTCTGGCTGCTCCATCTGTTGCTCCGGTTGGTCCGGATCCGGCAGTGCAACCTCGCAAACGAGGTTCCTCGCTATTGCCGCCACCAGGATACTACAACCCTTGGCGCCAAGCACCTCAGCCATCATCTCGAGCAGCCTCTAGAAATAGTCGAACGACCTGTCGAACAACATCAGGAGCAGTTCATTGTTGAGCCTCTCAAGGGAGCAGCAGCATTTCTTGCAGGGTGGTTCCCTCGGTGGGCTTGACGGCGGAATGTTGGCCATGGTGGGTTGTCTGTATGGAGAAGCCGAATGAAGAGAAGAGGAGATACTGATGGCACCTTATGTTATGGTCTATGCGGAGAAGCAAAACGGGGACACGCTTAGCAGCAAAGTGTTTTTCTTATATGAAAAGTGTGTCTTCCCCACGTCTCCTTCAGCTCGTGATTGTCTCCATTTTGCTTCGGTTCACTATTGAAGTCACAAATCACTGAACTTAGAGCATATTCACTTGATAACTAAATCATTTACTGTCCAAAAAATAATCAAATCATTCCTTATGATTCCTGAAGAACACGATGAAAACACCACACATTCATTCGTTCACACAGTGGCCAACGTTTTGTAATGTATTCAATGACACAGCTGAACACACAAGATAATATTCATTCACATAGATGGACAAAGCTAAAATTCACTAATTAACATAATATATTACAAAACACAAGAACAAATTACAAGAAGACACGAACTAGTACAATCGTGGCAACAGATCCTAATGCAACGATTGTATTCTGTGGCGATAGATCCTAAAGCCACGAACTAGTGAATCATGGCAAAAGTTTCTAATGCAACAATTGTGTTCTATGGTGATAGATCCTAAGGCCACGAACCAGTACAATCGTAACAATATATCCTAATGCCACGAACTAGTGAATCATGGCAAAAGTTCCTAATGCAACGATTGTGATCCATGGCGATAGATCCTAAGACCACAAACTAGTACAATCGTGGCAACAAATCCTAATGCAATGATTGTGTTCTGTGGTGATAGATCCTAATGCCACGAACTGGTGAATCATGGCAAAAGTTCCTAATGCAATGATTGTGTTCTATGGCAGTAGATCCTAACGCCACAAACTAGTGAATCGTGGCAAAAGTTCCTACTGCAACGATTGTGTTCCATGGCGATAGATCCTAACGCCACGAACTATTGAATCGTGGCAAAATTTCCTACTGCAAAGATTGTGTTACGTGGCGATAGATCCTAACGCCACGATCTAGTGAATCGTGGCAAAAGTTCCTAATGCAACAATTGTGTTTTGTGGCTATAGATCCTAACACCACAAACTAGTGAATCATGGATAAAGTTCCTAATGCAATGATTGTGTTTCATGGTGATAGATCCTAATGCCACAAACTAGTGAATCGTGGCAAAAGTTCCTATTGCAACGATTGTGTTCCGTGGCGATAGATCCTAACACCAAGAACTACTGAATCATGGCAAAAGTTCCTACTGGAACGATTGTGTTCCGTGGCGATAGATCCTAACGCAACAAACTAGTGAATCGTGGCAAAAGATCCTAATGCATCGATTGTGTTTTGTGGCGATAGATCCTAAAGCCACGAACTACTGAATCATGGCAAAAGTTCCTAATGCAATAATTGTGTTCTGTGGCGATAGATCCTAATGCCATGAAATGGTGAATCATGATAAAAGTTCCTAATGCAACGATTGTGTTCCGTGGTGATAGGTCCTAACGCCACAAACTCAACGATTGGTTCCATGGCGATAGATCCTAACGCCATGAACTAGTGAATCGTGGCAATAGATCCTAATGCAACGATTGTGTTCCGTGGCGAAAGATCCTAATGACATGAACTAGTGAATCATGGCAATAGATCCTAATGCAACAATTGTGTTACGTGGTGATAGATCCTAATGCCACGAACTAGTGAATCGTGGCAAAAGACCAATCTTACTACAACGATTTAGTATTCATTATAGTACAATCCTTGCAACAGTGCAGAATCCTTGTAGTGTGCGTTGGGTGTTTTCCATCATTCATTGGCTAAGGTGTATTATACCTTCTTGACGTAAAGGAATAACTTGAACCTCTCATGCATTGGGTGTGATCCGTCATTCCTCGACTAAGGTAATGATAACCTTTAGCCACAAAGGAGTGACATGTACCCAACATGTGTTGGGTATGATTTGTTGTTCCTTGGCTAAGGTACGACATACTTATAAGCACAAAGGGGTGACGTGCACATAACATGGGTTGAGTGTGATCCGTTATTCCTTGGCTAAGGTATAACATAGCCTCTAGCCACATGGGAACAACTGGCACCCAATATACATTGAGTGTGATCTTGTCATTCCTTGGTTAAGGCACAACATACCTTTCAGCCACAAAGGAAAAACTTACATCCAACGATGGTGGCAATTCCCTTGAGCTCGAATGAGTGCTTAGAATAGTTGGGAGCATAATGCTCTCATATAATCGTAGCATCCCATTGGTTGCTCATGGAAAATTTCCAACAATCAGATCTTTGAATGCCTGCATAGTAATCTTACTCTTGCAAACTTTCCCTCTATGATAGAGAGGGATGGTTATCCTGCAATACTTGTACAAATGAATCGTTGGGTTAGGTAATCGAATTTTCATTGTACGTACGGGGAAGAGCAAAATCAATGATGCATTGGGTCCACTTTCAAGTGTATCCATGAACAATGTATTATTCATTGATAAGAGTGGGGCTTTATGGATAAATCAATTTGCATATTTTCTAAACCTTCTACTCATAACAATGCAAGTGATATAAATACACTATATGTATCCCTTCATCTTGAGGTGGGCCCTGGGGCCACTGTCGGTACCCTGTGTATTGGGTACCCCTTGGTACCGGAAACAGAAGCACCAAGTTCCTCTGTACCAGAATGTGGACACATTGGGCTGACACGTGTCCCCTAGTGTCAGACCTGCCTCCCTCCTCAGAGTGGCTCTAGTGCTGCCACATGTCCCGCAGTACTGTACCTACCTCCCTCCTCAGGGTGGCTCCAGTGTTGCCACGTGTCCAGTAGCTTCGGACCTACCTTCCTTCTCAGGGGGGCTTCGGTGCTGCCATGTTCCCCGGGGTGCCGGAGCTGCCTCCCCAAAAAGGGAATCTCCAGTGCAGCCACACGTCTTGTAGCTCTGGACCTACCTCCCTTCAGAGGGAAGCTTCGGAGCTTCCACATGTCACACGTCTGGATCTATGTCTACAATGGGAAGACTCCGAGATCTCAAACAGTGCAAACGTTCAAGGGCTATCAATTGAATGATATATATAACGCTGCTATTAAGGCATGTTATCACACTATTAACCCCCCTTAACAGCCGTACATTGTGTATGGGGTGCTTATTATAGCCGGGGCCACCTATCGAGCCACAATACATACTGTAACAGCCAGCCCATGGCATATAAATGACTGTGTTGCAAGGTAGAAAGGAGGACATTCACACATTCTCACTCATCCACACTCAAGATTACATTCTCACTCATCCACACTCAAGATTACACAAGCTCATACATTACACAAACACCCCGTGGAGTAGGGTATTACGCTCAGGCCGCTCGAACCACGTAAAACACCTTGTGCCTCACTGTCTTTGATTCTTGATTTTGCTCCCTGCCTAAATATGTGTGATGACCGGGTCCACACATTCCAGGAATCACAGAGGGTGGCGTCATGCGATACGGCACCCAACAGCACATACAAAAAGAATACGACGGGCCCTTCCTCATACGGGGGCATCGCCTCATCTTCGGGCCCTTCCTCATATATCTCACCTGCAAAAAACTTATTATAGCAACCGTGAGCATGAAGGCTCAGCAAGACTTAACCGTCTCACCTAAATGTGGAACTCTACATGCAGAGATACTTAACATAGGAATAGATATATCAGTAAATTATTCACCTACATGTTGATCCTTGATTTTCAAGTTATTAATAGCAGCTTACAAGTTTAATAACAGTAATTTTAGTGAGCATATTGGACAGCAATCATAGTTACAAAGCAATTATATTTCAATACATCATATTCTCGTGGCTTCTTCAATATTTATTATGTCACAACACAATGAACAAGCGGTACTCAAATAACCGCAAGGGACATTGATTGCAATCAGTAGACACCCGAATAATATGCCACGTACACCCGTGCCTAAGGAGTGTGCCGTGCTCCTCACCACGTCATACGCAGCAACCTTTCTATAGAAACTCAAACACTGAACCGGTCCCACCATCGTGGGCACAAGGTCCCCGCACAGAGCATGTCTTTGCCCGCCAGCCGATTTACACCTTGCTGCCCTCAACCCACTCATATCGATAGTCGGCTATGCCTCGACATCCGAGTTATCAAGTTACATCGGTTTCCCGGGTTCCATATGCCCAGTATGCATCTGGTATAGTTCAAACTTGTCCAGCAGGGCCGCACACAGATCGGTCCTCAATCGACACAAGCAGGGCTATGGACGTGAGACCACATCTTGTTGCATCCTACCCACTGCTCAGTCTCAGTTTCATATTCGTAAACCATTCTTTGATCGAATCCATCCCGTATGATAAAATCCTATCTCGCGAGTAGATTCCAACTACTCAACTTCTACCGGATTCCTAAAAACATAAGCATGGCATTTTCTACTCGTCGGGCTGTAGAACTACCCAATACTCCTTGGGATTTGTGGGTCATGCAAGTGGAGTAACAAGCACCTTAACCCTAATGCACAAAGTTCACCCTAGACATATGTGATACAAATATAAACTTGAAATAGCACTTAAATGCAAACCGAGGGCTTGCCTGGCTGCGAGTCAGAGGGATAGTTAGCTTCTGGAATTATACTCTCCAAGGGCTCCGGCTCCTCCTCGATCCCGGTCACTATATGAGGTGCATAATATGAAAGCATATAAGTGACATAGAACTATATGAAACAACATATAAATACAGTTTCTGTTACTAAATGATTTTAGTTGGCTTTGGGATTTTTAAAGTGGATACCAGGTTCCATGAGGAAAATCTGGACCAAAAATTGGAGATGTTCAAGGGAGCTTGTTATCTCTAAAATTCGAACAAGTAAAAGGATTCTCTGAATATTGGTACTAAATCTGTAGCTTTGTCATGGCACCAGTGGTTGATTATGGCAGAAGAGGTTTCACTGGATCTTGGAAAATTTGTTTCATAATTTTCTGAGCTTCCTACAAGGAGAAATTGATTTTATAAGATTGCAAGAAATTCTGAAAATGTTTCTCTGCATTTTTCATTTTTCAATGACATAGGTGATTTGAACACTTTTTGGTCCAGTAAGTGAAGTCCAATGAACTTGAAATTCTAACTGAAGGTCAAGTGCATTTTTTAGAGTGTTCTGACAAAAATTTGGAATTTTCCAATTAGCAGAACAGGGGTAATTAATTTCCCAAGCAGTTAACTCAAAGGAATTAATTATGAAAACTCTGGGACTTTCATGACCAACAAATTGCACACTGCAAAATAGGGAGCAATATGACTCTACAATAATTTATTTGGACAAGTATGCAAGGAGTAATTGAATTTAGAAGTTGTCTTAAATTCTTGAATTATTTGGAAAGGAAAACAATTTGAATTAATCAACTAGGCCCCACTGTTTAAAATTACCCAATCACAGCTGGGCCACATATGGGCCATAGGGTTTACCCCGCGCATCCACATCTGATCCCGTGGCTATAGCAGATCCGACGAGGGAAAATCAGTCGTTGACTGGTGTGACCCGCACGTCATCTTCTACCTCGCAACACGCGGTTCGGCTGCGGCGGTGAGCTCGCCGGCTCCCCTCTCCCGACCTTCCTTCACCTTGAAACTCACCGCCTAACCATTTTCTAGGGTGCTGAGCACGATGAGGAGGTTGTCGAACGCCGGCGATGGCCGGAAACTCGTGCCCAATGGCAGCGGCGGCTAGGGTTTTGGCTATGTCGGGATTCCTCAGAAATGGCGCAAACACATTGCAAAAAGGTTTGGGAGATTCCTGGGAGCATGAGGAAGACGAATATGAGGTGGAACAGGGGTGGAATAGTCATCAAAGTTGTCTTCAATGGTGAACCACGGCGCATTTCAAAAGGCGCCATGGAAAACTCCAAATACTTCGTATGTAGTCAATTATTTTCATCGATTCTTGATCTATGTGATGCACTCAGACATGTAGAAGATATCCCTTAATGGGATTAGACAATATTTGAGCACATAAATAGAATTTCATCGATGACCTAGCTCGAAGTGTAAACTTGAGCCGAGACAAAAATGAAGAATACTCGCTCGATAAAGGATGAAAAGGTTTGCAGTTTTCACCGTGAGAAAGGTGGTGTCCCAGCGCTCTTTTCTTCTGTTCAAGTCTAGGCTTGAAACAGCCTAGTTCGCCGGCTTCACGGTGGACAGAGGGCGACATCCACGGCGGCTCAACGATGGCGTCTGCGAGACTTCAAAGTACCGGGGTATCAGCCATGTAAACAACGAGGGGATGGTATGAGGAGCTAGGCAAGGTTGTTGCGCTACTTTTTGGTGCTTGGAGCTCACTCAACCAAGGGCTAGAACGGAGGCACGAAGCAAGTAATTTGAAGGTGGCAACAATGGCGGCGGTGATCTGTTTTCACGGGAGAGCGACGAAAGGCGTCGGGGAGAAGCAACCGGGGCAGAAATAGAGCGAAGGGGAGTGGTCTGGCCATGCAGCTGCTTGCCCACATGCAAAGATATCGCGGTGGCACCTTCTCCCGGCGCTGAAGGGCGGGGACAGCAGGGAAACAGAGGGGCTCCTTCGGTTCAGGCACAGCGGAGGCTGACCAGTGGGTCCCATAGCTCCCCCTCAAGTCTATCTCACTGGTACTTCAATTCTCCCACCTAGATTTGTCAAAAATTCCAGATTTTTGTGGAGATGCCAATTCAAATGTGTAGATTCAGATTCTGGAATTTGATTTCAAATTTGGTCCATTTTCAGGTGAATTTCAAATTCAAATTTGAATTTGAATGGAATTCAATGTACCCATTGAATTAAATAGAAATTGTGCTCCAAATTTATGAACATTTACAGGGGTTCTATTTGGAATATTTGGAAGCTAATTGTGAACTCAGATTTTTATTTTGATAAAGTTTAAACACAAGCTTGTTTTGAATATTTGAATTCCCTCCATTGAAGTTTGACTTAATTCGATTTTTCAGTTTCCATTTTGATTTCTTCTTCCCATTCAAATTTTAATTCTCCTCTATGAACTTTGGACTCTTAATTTAGGGATTTTACATTCCTCCCCCTTAAAAGAATCTCGTCCCGAGATTACAAATAAAAGAGACGGAGGTAAAAGATTACCGGATATGAGATGATAATAAATCCGGATAATTTGATCGGAGATAATCCTCGCTTTCCCATGTCGCTTCCTCAGCGGTATAGTTGCTCCACAAGACTTTGTAGACGTACAAAGTCCGGTTTCTTGTGGTTCGAGTCTTTTCATCGATAATCCGGATTGGATACTCAGAATATGTGAGATTCGGTTGGAGAGCTTCAATGTCTTCGGTGCGGATTTCAGCTGAAGATTTAAGGCACTTCCACAGCTGAGAAATGTGGAATATATTATAAACTCCAGAGAGTGACGCCGGTAACTCCAAACGATATGCCACTGGTCTGCATTTTTCAATGATGTCGAACGGACCGATGAATCGATGGAGCAAGCTTTCCCTTCACTCCGAAGCGATGAATCCCTCTCATCGGAGAGACTCGGAGATAAACATGGTCTCCGATGTCGAAGTGGAGATGTCGACATCTTTTATCTGCATAGCTTTTCTGACGAGATTGAGCAGCCTTGAGATTGGCTTGAATCACTCGCACTCATTCTTCGGCTTCATTCACAAGATCAATACCATATATCACTCGCTCGCCAGATTCACACCTGTTGAGTGGTGTTTGACATTTCCCGCCGTAGAGAGCTTCATATGGTGCCATCTTGATGCTAGCTTGATAGCCACCATTATATGAGAACTCCGCCAATGATAAATGATCATCCCAATTTTTACCGTGGTGGATGGCACAAGAGCGTAGCATATCTTTCAGAACTTGATTCACCCGTTCAGTTTGACCATCCGTCTGCGGGTCATATGTGGAGCTTCAGATCAGTTTCGTCCCCAAGGATGCGTGCAGCTGCTCCCAGAAATGAGCAACAAACCGCAAACTGCGATCTGAATAATTGTCCGGGGAACTCTGTGCAAGCACATTACTCTTGCAATGTACAACTCCGCATATTTCTTGGCAGTATACTTTGTATGTACAGGGATAAAATCAGGTTTTTAAATCTTGATACATTTTGTTGTTGCCCGGATGAATAGAGTACTTGGATAAATGAGCTTCGTCCAAGATTTTCTTCCGAAGTGTGATGTCACGGGGTACCACAGGTTACCATGTTCATCACTTCGCAAGCACTTCATTTCCCCATTCTTCATTCTCCTCCGAATGTGTAACATACCCACGTCTTTCTTTTGAGCTTCCATAATGTCCTTTCGTATGGTAGGAATGAGACTTAGATTATATAACGCTCCATATGGAACCAAGTATAAACTCAGCTCGTCCTCTTCCATCGGGGTAATGGACAGATTATTGACATGAGACTTGCGGCTTAGCGCATTGGCAACCACATTCGCCTTGTCAGGATGGTAGTGAATTTCAATCTGATAATCTTTGATCAGCTCTAACCATCTTTGCTGTTGCATATTCAACTCCTTCTGAGTGAAGATATATTTCAAGCTCTTGTGATAGGTATAGAGGTGCACTAGATTTTCAAGTAAATAATGCCTACACATTTTCAAAGCAAGCACCAAGGCAGCGAGGTCAAGGTCATGAGTTGGATAATGCTGCTCATGATTTTGGAGCTGCCTTGAGCCATATACAATCACGCGGCCATCTTGCATTAACACGCAACCGATACCAATACCAGACGCATCACAATAAACGTCGAAAGATTTGGTCGTATCCGGCTGAGCTAACACTGGGGCTGTTGTGGGATGTTTCACCAATGCTTGTAATACATCCTCACATGCATTGCTCCAAATATATTTGGTCCCCTTTTTCAGCAGCTACATCATTGATTTAGCGATTTTTGAGAAGCTCGGAATGAACCTCCGATAATATCCCGCTAATCTGAGAAAGTTGAGAACTTCGTGTACGGACATTGGAGACTTCCATTTCAGCACTTGCCCAATTTTGCTTGTATCAGCATCGATGCCCTCCACTGAAATAATGTGACCAAGAAATGGTACTTGGCTGATCCAAAACTCAAACTTGCTGAAATTTTTCATAAAGCTTGTGATCTTGCAATCGTTGGAGCACGATATGCAATTGTTTGGCTTATTCTTCCTCCGATTTAGAATAAACCACAACGCCATCAATGAAGACTACGACGAACTTATCCAACTCGGGCATGAATATTGAATTCATCAAATACATGAAGTGATCCGGCACGTTGGTAAGTCCAAAGGACATGACGAGATATTCATAGAGCCCGTATCTTGTCGAGAATGCCGTCTTCGGTATATCCTCCAGTCATATTTTTATTTGATGATATCTGGACCAAAGATCCATATTCGAGAATACTTTAGCACCCACTAATTGATCAAATAAGATATCGCTGCGCAGTAGTGGATCCTTGTTCTTGATCGTTACGGTGTTGAGTGGACGATAGTCCACACATAGACGTAATGTCTTGTCCTTCTTCTTTACAAATAATGCGGAGCGGCCCCAAGGTAATGAACTTGGTCGGATGAGACCTTTGTCCAGCAGGTCCTTCAAACACTCCTTTAACTCCTCCAACTCATTTGGTGCCATCTTGTACGGCCTTCAAGAAATCAGCGTGGTTCCCAAAATAAGTTCAATCTTGAACACGGTGTCTTTATCCCGTGGCATACCCGGAAGGTCGTCAGGAAACACGTCCGGATATTCACAGACCATGCGAATGTCCTCAAGCTTTGTGGCTTCCGTGTTGTATGTGGCTGGAATTTCTTGGATAAGGTGGTCTAGAATGAGAGTGTGTGGTTCATATAGTAGAGAGTTTAAATGGACCACACGTGGAACGATGTCGAAAACAGCACCATGACGTTGCAGCCATAACATTCCTAAGATGACATCGATCTTTTGACCCTCTAATATAATTAGAGAAGTCGGATAGATATTCCCACCCATCTTAAGTTGTGCTTTATGGACTTTCATGTCGGCTGCTATCTTCCCACCCGGAGAGCAAATCAAATATGGACTTTCTGTGGGAGTGATAGATAATTGATGCTTGACAACATATGATTGGCTAATGAAATTATGGGTGGCACGGAGTCAAAAAGTATGACTACGGGATTTCGGAGTAGAGAAAACGTACCCGTGAGGACGGTTCACCTTCTGGCACGTCTTCGATGGCTATGTGGTGTACGTTGCCGGGTTTTGGTGCTAGTTTCTTTGGCTGGTTGCGGGGTGAGTTGAACCTCGATATGGTGCTTGCACGCTGCCTTGTCGCTGTTCGGGGCAGTCCCTTGTAGAATGTCCCACACGGCCACACGTGTAACACGTGCATTGTGTCGGGTTCCCGCCAAGCTGCGGACGGAATCCCGGTGCATGTGGTGGAGGTGGATATGCATGCGGGACCATCCTTTGATGCTGCTGCTGTGGAAATGGTGGTCAGAAACTTGGTGCGTTGAATGAACGACCGCAGAATTGCTGCGGTCGCGCCGGTGGCTGCCATCGCTGACCGGATGGTGAGCGATACACCACGCTGTACTTCTGCGGACCACCACTGCTGCTGCTCGATGACGTGCTCTATCTCACCTTATCAGAAATGAGCTTGCGCTGATCGTCTTCCTGTACAATCGCGGCATTGACAATTTCGTTGAAGGTGTCGCGATTGCATTTTGCGAGTGGGACCTTCATCTTAGGATTAAGGCCCCGGAAGAATATATCTCGTTTCCTATCTTCCGTCCCCACATACTCCGTCACGTACTGTGCCAAGTGATTGAATGCGCGGGAGGATTCGTGAGCACTCCTCCCGCCTTGCCTCAGCTCCAAAAATTCCTGAAGCTTCCTCTTCATTATACCGGGAGGTATATGGTAGTCGCGGAACGCCTCCCGAAATTTGGTCCAGGTGACCGCATGTCCAGCCAGCAGTGACGCGATGTAGTTCGCCCACCAAGCACTGGCAGATCCCTGAAGTTGTTGCGCTGTGAATAACCTCTTTTGTTGTTCGGTGCATCATAGCAAACCGAACTTCGCCTCGAGGGTGCGGATAAAGTTGTCCGCCTCCAGAGGCTCCTCGGCCTCCATGAAGACCGGTGGATGCATCGCCAAAAAGTTTGAATACAAACTCTGTTGGGGCTGACATTGCCAATTGTCTTGTCGCCCCCTTTGACGGGACAAATTCTACACCAACATACGCAGTAACTTGGTTTCTTCGTTGCGTGAGCCGAGTACTTCGACCAAAATCTCTGCGAGAGTCTTCGGTGGTTCAGATGGTGGTGGTCGAGGAACTTGTTGCTGCGGTGTTGCGGTTTGCTCCCGGGTCGAAGATTCATCCTCACGACCCCGGCTAGATCCTCCCATCTCGTACGTAGAGCGTGTACGCACAATCCTACATCCACATGATTTAAAAAATCGGCAACATGTTTGTTTGCTTCATACATTCTATACCATAGTAGTGTGAGTATTGACAATGTGATAATTGCATAACATTCACATATATTGATAAAGTACAAACTTTATACAAGATATATTATCTCATGACCAAGTTTACAGTAGTGAACTCCAGAATGACGGACTCCCACTACGGAAGTGCATCTCAACTATACTTGGTACCTATGAGTCGTCATACACACCTTGTCATCTCCCACACACCCACTACTATTCATAATATGACACAAACATGGCTACAAAATAAACACAAGCAACCACTAACTATACGTTGCCCCGTGATGGCAGTAGTGTTGCCCCGTCCTAATCTGATGCATCCTCATCGATGTACTTGAGTATCTCAGGATCTTCTTCCTCCTCGGAACTTGAAGGCACTTGCTCACCCATGTTCAGTGGCATGTCATGAGCCGGTGGAAACATGGCTTGGTGCGGCAAGTGTGCTTCAGCCTCAATCAAGTCATCCCGAAGGTGCTCTGCCTCGAACTCCCAATTCTGAGCTTCTTCAACGGCTTCATCTCGTGCCTTGAAGAATACCAACAGCTGCTCTTGCTGTTGCTGCACCATCAACTGACTCGCCTGCAGTTCACCACGAGCTTGCTGCAGTTCCTTGCGAGTTTGCCGCAGTTCGGCACGAGCCTTCCGCAGTCTAGTGCGAGTGTGATGCAGCTGATCCTCACATTGATTCAGCCGGTGATTCGTCGGAGCCAGGAACGAACGTAGGTTCTCATTGATATAATAAAGAGTGTCACCCCGTTCAATTGCTTGACTTAAGGCTTTGACCTGCTCCTGAAGGATTGCACCTTGCGCAAGAACCACCATGCTGGATGCAGCGGCATATGTCCCATGTGTTTTCGAGGTTGTGTCGCCATATGGTTGATAGGCCGCAACCATACGACGTTGCCACTCAAAAACCGCCGCACCACAAACCGGGAGAAGAGCAAATTATGTCCCAGCCATGGCATCTTGATGAAGCTCGCAAAGCTTCATAAGCGCTTTGCCCGCTGCAATGGCCCACGTGTCCTGTAAGCGAGCTCCCTAGATAGTGACTGAAAAAGGAGTCCATCCATAAAAACGTGGACTAGTCGGGATGTCAACCAGGACGGTACATGACAGTTGCCTCTATCGACCATCTCTTGACCCAAATAGCCTGGCATTTCGATTAAGCCAAACTGTTAGAGCACTTCCGTAGCATGATCGGGAAGCCCGGATGGTTGGCGCACGTCGAGAACACCCATCCGTCCGGTAACAGCATCACATCTGTCATCTATAAAAGAAGTACCTTAATGAGTCAAATACTCAAATTCAACAAAAATTTGTTGATAAACAGATCATGGATGTGAAAGTTGAATTATGATAGTGAATTCAAATTCAAATGTCAAATGAAACATAACACTTGAATTCTGTCTCAGTTTCTGTTCATTCAGACCAGTTTGGAGAAATTCGAAATTTTCATTCCGTTAGAGGCACATTCAGAACTTGAGATGAACTACAAAGTTGTAGAAAACTCAATTAGATTTTCGGAATGTATTTATTTTCATCCATATCATTTCTGTATGAGGATATATGCTTTTTGCAAGTTGACAGTTTTCTGGAAAAAATTTTACAGCACCCCCTTATACTGTTTAAGGCTGATTTTGTCCACAATTTTCCAGATACCACACATCAAAATATGCAAACAACATAAATTACAACATTGTTTCAAACATCCTCAGGATTACAGAAATGCATTATATGAAGTCATTCGTTTATTCTACCAAGAGATATGATCAAA
This sequence comes from Tuctoria greenei, assembly GCA_036927565.1. Taxonomy (NCBI): domain Eukaryota; kingdom Viridiplantae; phylum Streptophyta; class Magnoliopsida; order Poales; family Poaceae; genus Tuctoria; species Tuctoria greenei. The sequence goes on along the minus strand of JAYESD010000001.1, from coordinate 134,867,641 downwards.
ACAGTTGCACGATACACAAACTGTCCATTCTCTGTCCAGATTTAACAGAGTTTGGCAATTTGAATTTTTTGTTATTTTACAGGGGGGTTCTGATCTGGAGCTGAACATAAGAGTTTTAAAAGACTCTCTACACTTTCAAACCATGTAAGTTAAACCTTCAGGTGAGAATTATACATGAAGGTATGCTATTCCAAACTTAGTCAATTTTTTGTCCAGATCACAGTTTGAACCAGGAACTGGGCAATTTCAGTTCAAATGAAGTTTTCAAGTTTTAAATCTTGAAATCTGCCTTGGAGCTGAAAATGAAACTTGTAGATGACTTCCTCAAGTTACCAAATAACATGCCCGCTTATCCAAGCGACCAAACGATCAATTGTAAATCTGACCAGCACGCTCCAAAACAGAGATTACAAATTCAAACTTAGTCCTAAGTTGAAAATTTTTTACTTGTTGTCGAGTCAAACCTCAAGCACGGATATCGTCGTTGACGTCCATGATGAAACTCGAATGCAGTGCCAGTAATACGCCGTCACCAAAGAAAATCCTAAGCCGGTATTACGGCATACGTCTCAACGGCGGCAATAATGATGTTCACTTGCAAATATTTTCAACTCGAGCTACTTAAAGCGTGGTTAGTGTCCTGTAACTACACAGAAATAATAGATCAATCATATGGTGCCGTATGGCACAGCCCGCACGGGCGTTCAATCCACAATAATATATTTGAAAGTAAAAACATTCGTCCCATATCATTCCATACGGGCCGCCAGGAACTAAGCCACGTCTCGAGGTACATGACCGGGTTTTCTACCACCAGACAGGGTCCCACGTCTTTGCATAGTGCTGCACCATTAGGGGGCGCATCGGGTTATGTCCCACCCTACGGGGGCTCCCACTAGTTTTGTAGCATGTTGGGGTACCGCGCGTCATATGTTCTCAAAAACATGGAAAGTTTCAGAGACTCATATTGGCATTTCCGTGCCATGCCACAGAAACAATCACATGCTACCTCTTGCATGGTGAGCTTACCACAATTGATCTGCTTGCAATGATGTACCTTACCTCTTACCTAACATCGGAGTGTTGTTACAGAATATAATAACTCATAAGTTAGCTTGCCACCTTAAGTAACTAATACTATAATAGACCTTATGTGGGCATAGTAACTAATCCTCACTCGACCACTCTTAAGTTTTCAAAATAGGCTCTTTCGAGCATGCTATTCCCAATGCGGCTCTGCTACCAGGCTGTGAGGACCGGGTCCACACATTCCAGGAATCGTAGAGGGTAGTGTCGTGCGATGCGACACCCAACAGCACATACAAAAAGAATACGACAAAATACAAAGTTTTAGTCATAGAAACAGCGGAAGTCTTGTAAAATACTTGATATATAGTGGAGGTAATATTCATAGCTAAACTCTCAGCCTAGCTATGCAAAAGTGCAGCTGTCCAGCCCGGGGACGCTACACCATAGTAGCACACAACAATCACGACGGGGTGCAGGGCTCCCACTCGGTGGTATACCCCGACGGCGGCATCACCTCATCTTCGATCCCTTCCCCATACGTCTCACCTGCAAACAACTTAGTATAGCAACCGTGATCACGAAGGCTCAGCAAGACTTATCTGTCTTACCTAAACATGGAACTCTACATAAAGGGATACTCAACATAGGAATAGAGATAACAGTAAATGACTCGCCTACATGTTGATCCTTAATTTTCAAGTTATTAACAGCAGCTTACAAGTTTAATAACAGTAACTTTAGTGAGCATATTGGACAGCAATCATAGTTACAAAGCAAATATATTTCAATACATCATATTCTCCTGGCTTCTTCAGTATTTACTATGTCACAGCGCAGTGAAAAAGTGGTACTCAAATAACCGCGAGGGACGGTGATCACAATCAGTAGACACCCGAATAATACATCACGTACACCCATGCCTAAGGAGCGTGTCGTTCTCCTCACCACGTCATACGCAACAACCTTTCACATGAAACTCAGACGCCGAACCGGTCCTACCGTCGCGGACACAAGGTCCCCGCACGGAGCGTGTCTTTGCCCACCGGCCGATTTACACCTTGCTGCCCTCAAACCACTCCTATCGACAGTGGGCTATGCCTCGACATACAAGTTATCAAGTTACATCGGTTTCCTGGATTCCATATGCCCAGTGTGCATCTGGTACAGTTCAAAGTTATCCAACAGGGCCGCACATGGATCGGTCCTCAATTGACACAAGTAGGACTATGCACGTGAGACCACGTCTCGCTGCATCCTACCCGCTGCTCGGTCTCAATTTGATATTTGTACACCATTCTTTGATTGAATCCATCCCGTGTGATAAAATCCTATCCCGCGAGTAGATTCCAACTACTCGACTTCTACCGGATTCCTAAAAACTTAAGCATGGCATTTTCTACTCGTCAGGCTGTATACATATCCAATACCCCAAGGGATTTGTGGGTCATGCAAGTGGAGTAACAAGCATCTTAGCCCTAATGCACAAAGTTCACCCTAGACATAAGTGATACAAATATAAACTTTGAAATAGCTTTTAAATGCAAACCGAGGCTTGCTTGGCTGCGAGTCAGAGGGATAGTTAGCTTCTGGAAGTATACTCTCCATGGGACCCAGTTCCTCCTCAATCTCGGTCACTATATGAGGTGCATAATATGAAAGCATATAAGTGACATAGAACCATATAAAACAACTTCTAAATACAGTTTCTATTACTAAATGATTTAAATATGCTATGGGATTTTAAAAGTGGATACTAGGTTCTATGAGGAAGATCTGGAACAAAAATGGGAGATGTTCAAGGAATCTTGTTATCTCTAAAATTCCAACAAGTAAAAGGCTTCTCTGAATTTCGGTACTAAATCTGTAGCTTTGTCATTGCTACCAGTGGTTGATTATGGCAGAGAAGGTTTCACTAGTTCTTGGAAAATTTGTTTAATAATTTTCTGAGCTCCCTATAGGTGGAAATTGATTTTACAAGTTTGCAAGAAATTCTGAAAATGTTTCTGTACATTTTTCATTTTTCAATGACATAGGTGATTTGAATACTGTTTTGTCCAGTAAATGAAGTCCAATGAACTTGAAATTTTTACTGGACTTGAAGTGTATTTTTTAAAGCGTTCTGACCAATATTGGGAATTTTCTAATTAGCAGAACAGGGGTAATTTGTTTCCCAAGCAGTTAGCTCAAAAGAATTAATTATGAACATTTTGAGACTTTCATGACCAACAAATTCCACCACTGCAAAATAGGTAGCAGGATGAGTCTACCAGAATTTATTTGGAATTATATGGGCAAGTATGCTAGGAGTAATTGAATATAGAATTTGGCTTAAATTCTGGAATTATTTTGAAAGGAAAACGATTTGAATTAATCAACTGGGCCCCACTGCTTAAAATGACCCAATCAGAGCTGGGCCACATATGGCCCATAGGGTTTACCCCGCGCAGCCAGATCTGATCCCGTGGCCATAGCAGATCCGACGAGGGAAAATCAGTCGCTGACCGGTGGTACCTACGCATCATCTTCTACCTCGCGACGCGTAGTTCGGCTGCGGCGGCTCTGCGGCGGTGAGATCGCCGGCTCCCCTCTCCCAGCCTTCCTTCACCCTGAAACTCACTGCCTAACAATTTTCCAGGGTGCTGAGCACGATGGGGAGGTCGTTGAACGCCTGCGATGGCCAGAAACTAGTGTGCGACGGCAGCGGCGGTGGCTAGGGTTTCGGCTATGTCCGGATTCCTCAGCAATGGTGCAAACACATCGGAAAAACGTTTGAGAGATTTCTGGGAGCATGAGGAAGATGAATATGAGGTGCAAGAGGGGTGGAATAGTCGGCAAAGTTGTCTTCAACGGTGAACCACGACGCTTTTCAAAGGTGCTCAGACATGTAGTCAATTATTTTCATCGATTCTTGATCTAGGTGATGCGCTCAGACATGTAGAAGATATACCTTAATGGGATTAGACAATATTTGAGCACAGAAATAGAATTGCATCGATGACCTAGATCGAAGTGTAAACTTGAGCCGAGACAAAAAAACTCGCTTGATAAAGGATAAAAAGGTTTGCGGTTTTCACCGTGAGAAAGGTGGTGTCCCGGTGCTCTTTTCTTATGTTGAAGTTGAGGCTTGAAACAGTCTAGTTCGCCAGCTTCACGGTGCACAGAGGGCGACATCCACGGCGGCTCAACGATGGTGTCCGCGAGACATCAAAAAACTGGGGTATCAGCCAAGTAAACAACGAGGGGATTGTATGTGGAGCTAGACAAGATTGTTGTGCTACTTTTTGGTGCTTGGAGCTCACTCAACCGAGGGCTAGAACAGAGGCACGAAACAAGTAATTGGAAGGCGGCAACAATGGCGGCGGCGATCTGTTTTCACGGGAGAGTGACGAAAGGCGTCGGGGAGAAGAACCCGGGGCTGAAATAGAGCGAAGGCGAGTGGTATGGCCACACAGCTCCTTGCCCACATGCAAAGAAATTGCGGTGGCACCTTCTCCCGGCGTTGAAGCACGGGGACAGCAGGGAAACAGAGGGGCTCCGTCGGTTCAGGCACAGGGGTGGCTGACCAGTGGGTCCCACAGCTCCCCATCAAGTCTATCTCTCTGGTACTTCAATTCTCCCACCTAGATTTGTCCAAAAATTCCATATTTTTGTGGAGAGGCAAATTCAAATGTGTAGATTCAGATTATGGTATTTGATTTCAAATTTGGTCCAGTTTTAGGTGAATTTCATATTCAAATTTGAATTTTAATGGAATTCAATGAACCCATTGAATTAAATAGAAATTGTGCTCCAAATTTTATGAAAACTTATAGGGGTGCTATTTGGAATATTTGGAAGCTAATGGTGAACTCATATTTTTGTTTTCATAAAGTTTAAACATAAGCTTGTTTTGAATATTTGAATTCCCTCCATTGAAGTTTGATTTAATTTGATTTTTTAGTTTCCATTTTGATTTCTTTTTCCCATTCAAATTTTAATTCTCCTCTCTGAACTTTGCACTCTGAATTTAGGGCTTTTACAATACGAAACTCCGCGAGCTACTTCTTAGTAGTATCGAGGGAAGTGTCGTTGGAACACTTCGACAGTTGTCTTACGAAAACCCCTGGTCCGTGCCTTCTTTTGCATGTCTGTCTGCACACACGGCAAAAAGGATGTCCAGTTCACTGTCGTCGGCACCTGTGAAAGGATCAGACCCTGCAACTCCAACCGCCAACCCTTGACAAATTGCGTCACATAGAATACCTCTTCTAGCTCTAGATTGTGCATCGCCAAGGCATACCTCAACTTCTCAAACGCAACCACATACTCCTCCAAGCCCCCTATTGCACTACAGGAAACCCGAAAGATTCTGTCAGCCAAAGTAACTTACGTGGGCCAGCCGACATATGCACTTAACTTACGTGGGCCGTTGGAAGCCGATGCTTGTTTCATAACTTGCCACGGGCTCGTAGTTGACGTAAGTCATTGGGCTGACGGCATTAACTACATCGGCTCAGGACCTGGGCCGACGTAAGTAAGCTGGCCGATGGAAGTTGTCTGCAACTTATGTCAACTCAACCCTAGGCCGACATAAGTTACAGTGGCCGACGTAAGTAGAGGACTTAACCCTATCTGCGCCGGCCGCGCGCGTAGCCCATTCCACGCTGCTCGCCTCTTTCTCCTCCGCACCGTTACACGTGCCTCTTCGCCTCCACAGTTGCATCATCGCCGACGTGCCACGTCGCCGTGCTGCCCCACCGCGTCGCTGCCGCCATGCCACACTGCATCGACCCCGCCGCCCGCACCTAGACTTGCCGCCCGCATCGTGCCACCCCATCGCACTACGACACCCGAGCCACCGCCCCACCGCACCGCGCTGCCACCCCACTGCGCCACACGCACCGTGCCGCCGCCCGCACCGCGCCGCCGCCCCACTGCACCGCCCGCACAACCGTGCCGCCGCCCAACCGCACCGCGCCGCTGCCCCACCGTACCACGCCGCTGCCCCACCACACCACGCAGCTGCCCAAATGCGCCGCCGGCACCACACTGCCACACCGTACTAACACCGCGCCTGAACCAGGTCCATTTAGGAAGGACATCGACACGTACTCGACAGAGGAGCAGTACATGAAGGTAAGTTTTTAGTGTTGAATATTTACGATACCTACGTATGTTAGCTACATTGATGAAATATGAAATATGTGCATGTTACTATTTTGTGGTTACAGGGTTGACCGGAGGCATACGTAGCTCTCTATTGGCACCGGGCTCGCGATTCTTTCATCGCCAAGTCCATAAAGGCAAGACAAAGCCATCTGGGGTCCGAGAGCAAGCACAACTACGGCGACAACAACTACTTGCATTTGGCTAAACGCATGGTAAGTACATTTTAAGTTCATTTATGTGTTCATAATATATTTGTCTAACTAACACGGCTATATAGGAGCAAGAGATCGATAAGGAGCTGACCCCTACCCAGGTTTGGAAGAGAGGTCACAAGAGAAGTGACCCTTCTCAGCCAGGACAGTGCAGTCAATTCACGACCGATCGACTGGTAAGTTTTCAAAATTCATCAATTTCATTATAACTAATACTATTATTGACACACTTACAAGATCCCTTTGTTTTTTAAGAAAAGTATGTGGAGGATGTCGCAAGGATACATGGCGAAAGCTACGATTTGGAAAACGCAATGACCGACCCCCAAGTCGTGTAAGCAAGCGATGAGTTGGCCATTTGTTTCATTTCTTTTTTCAATTTATCTTCTTCTACTTAGTATTTTCATTCATTTGCAGGATAGCCATTTTTCATAGAGTTGTCGACTCAAGGTCGGCGTGACCTTCGAGAGGCGCTTGATCGACGCGGGCCTCGTCCATTGGGTCGTCTCTCGCAGACCTAGTTGGAGCTCATTGCCATGAAGAAGACGCTAGCTCAGACGTAGGCGGAGCTGGATAGATCATGGGAAAAGCAGGAGAGGTCGAGGGTGGAGCAGGAGAGGGCGAGGGAGGAGTAGGAGAGGTCGAGGGCCTTCCAGGAAGTCACGAGCTTGTACATGGCCCAGATGCCAGCAATGGTGGCGGTAAGTAATTTAAACTACCGTAGTTTAATTTCAAAGCATTTCAGTAACATATATCTTCTAATATTTTTGCATTGGCACACTCTTGCTAGACATAGCGGTCAGCAGATCGAGATTCCTATGTTTCTGCTGCCGCAGGTGACCCCGGCACAGACGCTCCCATAAGAGGTGCCCTCGGCGAAGGTAATAAACTCTTTCTTTAATATTAATGTATTTGTTTCAGCATTTCACATAGGCAGAGGAGGTATAACATAGGATGAGAGAGAGAGATAGAGATGGAGTAAGTGAGAAAGACATAGATTGAGAGAGGGGTGAGACAGAGGTGGAGTCGGAGAGACATAGATAGGGACAGATAGAGTGTGAGAGAGTGGGTAAAGTGAGGGAGAAAGAGGATGCTAGAGAGGGAGAGGAAGAGACATGGAAAAAGTGATTGAGAAGAAAAGAGTGAGAGAATGAGAGAAAGAGAGGGAGAGGAACAGAGAAATTATGACAGAAAGGGAGGGAGAGAAAGTGAGAGAGGGTAAGAGAGTGAGAGAATGAGAGAAAGAGAGAGAGTGGAGGAAGAGTGTGAGTGAAAGAAATAGAGAGAGGGAGAGGAATAGAGTTCAAGAAAGAGAGAGAGGGGTTGGAAGAGAGTGAGAGGATGGAAGCTAGAGACAGAGGAAGAGTGTGAGATGAATTTATAACATATCTAACTCTAATGTTTTTTTTGCAGGATTCAGCGGCTGCGGCACAAACTACTTCGGCACAGCTATCAACACTCGAAGGGACGCACAGAGACGATCTCTTTGGCTGCGAATGTAGTCGAGGGGCTAGCGTGTAGCTTGGTCGGAGTTTGTGTTGTGATTGATGTGTTTTGAATAATTTGTGACTGTTTCTTGCTGTTGTGTATGTATATGTGTGTGTATTGTTGTTCTGTGAGCTCACCATCTTCAAGGTAGGCAGTTTCTGTTTTTTATTTAAATTAAAAACATAACTTATGTCTGCTATGGTATGGCCGACGTAAACTAGCCCAGGTTAACGTACGTCAGTCCGGCCATACCAACGTAAGTTAGACCATGGAACTTACGTCGGCTACCATAGCCAACGTAAACTAGCCCAGGTTAACGTACGTCAGTCCGGCCATACCAACGTAAGTTAGACCATGGAACTTACGTCGGCTACCATAGCCAACGTAAACTAGCCCAGGTTAACGTACGTCAGTCCGGCTATACCAACGTAAGTTAGACCATGGAACTTACGTCGGCCTGGCCATAGCCGACGTGAGTTAGCCCATTTAACTTACGTCCGCTACCAATGGACGACGTAAGTTACCTGGCCCAGCCCGCAGCCCAGCCCGGTAACTAACTTACGTCGGTTGCGGGACGCTGACGTAAGATAGCTTAATTACGACCAATACGCAACGTCGACAGATAACCAACATAATTAAGGGAAAACCAACGTAATTAAGTAACTTACGTCGATTTTCGCCTTACGTCGGCACTGGCCGACGTAGTTGATCGGGTTTCCTGTAGTGTTGCCTCCAATGAAGAAGATCATACATCGCACAAGGGTATTCATATGATCTAAACTTCTTTCTCCGCCCGCGAACTGACCCGAGTTGCCCAAATTCGCCATCAGTTTGTAGACAAGCAACCAGCGCGAGGCATTCCCCTTTGTGTACATTGAGGCTGCGCACATCCACAAATGCTCACTGACCTCGTAGATGTTAATGTAGTCCATACACTTGTCGAGCCATATTGTCGGGTTGTTGCCATTGAACTTGGGCAACGCCAACTTGGGTAGAATGCGATCACCACCAGCTGTGGCGCCACGCACCCGCATCTGATCTGGGCCTGGTCCCCGAGGTGGGAGGACATGACCCAACCCTGGTGCTTCATCCCATCTCCACTATGTTCCTCCTGCATCTCTGGGCCTCCTTCCTGCAGGCTCCTGCATCTCCTCTCTGGATCCCGTCGTCACCTCCCCAGAACGGTCCACCGACAGTGAGGGCGCTCTTCCGCTTGACTCTTCCACCTGACACACCAAGTTGTCCTGCTCCTGCCGACTTGCACCACCATCTTCGCCGTCAACTCGTGCTGCTGCAACATCTTCTGCTGGGGCACCACCATGCCATCCACCCTCTTCGCTATGCTTTCCAAGGTTGACTTCATCTGATCCCAACGATTGAGCTCTGGTCGCGCCGCATCCGCCATTGCTTCCAACACAAACAGAGTCTGCACCGAGGGTTTCTTCTTGACGCCGTCTCGCTTCACTGGATGAACTCCTGCCGGCAAAAAAAATTTGGACCACTTCACCGTACTCTTCACTCCGCCGCCATGAATCGATCTGCCACGACCACTCCTGCTCGCCGGCTAGGACGATGGCGCTGATACCAGATGTGGTTTCCCGTGGCCACTGGAGCCACCCGGGTTGTGAGCGCAGGCACATGGCGATGATCGGCGATAGGGAAGCAACACCGTGAGGGTGAAGCTTGGGAGAGAAGTTGGTGCTAACGAATTTTATTCATATTAAATGAATCTCTGAAGCACGGCGCTCACGCCCACCAGCCGAGTTACGCCACTCACGCACACCGATTCGATTTGAACATCATCTTCGATGCCGCTGCGCCTCCACCCTTCATCGCGGCCGGCCATCTCCTTCGCGGCGGCAGCGTGGTCGTTGTGGAAGCCCGCAGGCACGGCGAGGGGCGGCACGGCAGAGGAAGCGGCCGGCTGGGTCGGGTTTCTGCCGATCTGGACGGAAGGCAGGCGGGCGGATCCAACGAGAATGAGGCGGGGGCGGCTCCATGAGGAGGAGGGGAGGCGGCTTGGATGGGGAGCATCTGCATTGGGGTTTGAAGCACATGAAGGTGTGTGACCGGTTATATCCAGATTATTAGTGGGTTTAGTTTCTGATCAATGAAAATACAACTTGTTTTTGTAAGCTCAGTTCTAAGCCCACAAAAATATGACTTATTTTCATGAGCTTGTTTTTTGCAAATAAAAATATATTTTATTTTTGTGAGCGTCAATCTCGACCCACGAAAATAGTCATTATTTTCATGAGCTTTCTCCGGCCAAATGTGGATCAGATGGGCTAGACTGCGTTACGAGTAATTGGTCAAACTATCACGAAACACATGCCTCAGTCCCCCTAAGAAAATGACTTGGTAACATTGACATCATATACAAGAACGCAACAGTCAGCTTCTGATAAAATATCACACCTAGACTGTCCCTTATCTAAGTATCAGTAAAACAAAGTGTTGTGAGTGAAACAAAAATTGCTGAATTATCACAAACATTGCTCAATTATCACAGCAAAATATGTAGCCATGGTATCAAAAATATTGCTGAATTATCACAACAAATTGCAGTTATAAATGAAAACAAAAACGCACAATCTGTGCCATTCAATTGATCACACAAAGTTATAATAAGGTGTTCACATGCAAATGCTGTATTGATTCACTGTTCTTCTCTCCGTATAAATTCAGTGCTGATTTCGCTAGAAACCACGGTCAGCTTAGTTAGCACAGTTTTTTTTTCTTTTAAAGGCTGCAACATCCACGTAAGTTGATTATACGCTTATTGTTAGCGTGTCCTTCCCCGTACTCTTCTGTTTATTTGCTTATAAATGAATAATGAGATGTATTATAGCACATAACCTGACCCACTTCAATGAAATACAGATAAATACATAATATGCCCTAAGCGATCAGTACCTTCCAGAGATGACTAGCTGCAATTGTACTGATTGTACTCAAAACAAAAGAAATATGCATAACATGACAGTTCAACAAACATTCAGGACCATCCTACAGTGAAAACTTAAAAAGTATGTATTCCGTGTATCCAATAATTTTCTAGATGTCCCATACGTCCCTCATAACTTTCAATTTGAGCATCTGTGAATACATCAATTGCTAAAATAGTTTCTATGGTGGATCCAAATATAGTGGAGAACGGTGGCTAAGCATACTAGCATTACAAGATGAGAAAAGTACCTTTTGGCATCTATAGTGCTTGATGGGTTCAAATCAATCTTACAAGACATAACAAAACAGATAAATGTAAATGTAAATCTACCTCAACATGACATGTTTCTCATATACAAGCAATATACCACGTCTGTCAAACCAAATCGAAACCAGCCGATCCAGACTAAGAACCCCCTAAAAATCACACACATAACATTACGACAGGGGCATGAACCATCATTATACCTGCACCTCGATGACCTTGCCGTACTCCCCAAAGGTGTGTTCAAGCGTGTGCTCCATGGTGTTCCACGAAAGCTCGCCCATGAAGATCCGACAAACCTTCTCCTCTGCATCATGCAAGTCCAACCGCCTCGCCTTTGAGGACTGAAGGTTCCAACATCCGGCAATTGTAATGGGTGGTGCCGTGTGATGCAACACCTAAAATCACACATGGAATGATACGATAAAATACAAAGTAAGTCTTTATTTTACAAAAGTAGCGGACGTTTTACAATAAATAATATACAGCGGAAGTGTTCATCTCATAGCTCACACCATCAAGTCTAAGCTATGCAAAAGTGAAAACGTCTGGCTCGAGAACGCTTCACACCAGCAGCAGACAGCAATCACGGCGGCGTGCAGTGCTCCCACTAAACCATATGCCCTGACGGGGGCAACGTCTTACTTTCGAGCCCTTCATCATATGTCTCACATGCAGCACAGTTAATATAGCAATCGTGACCATGATGGCTCGACAAATCTTAACCGATTCGCTTAAACATGAAACTCTACATGCAAGAAACTTGTAATGTAGGAAGTTATAATTTGCATAACCGACCCGCCTACAAGTATGTCCTTAATTTTTAAATTATTAGCAGTAATTTAATAGTTCATGAATGTAACTTTAGTGAGCATAGACTACAGCATACTGATGGAGTTCTATACTAGAGGTACCAAACCTATGAGACCACTACACAGCTACTGACTGAAGCTACCCTTCGCTCGAGGAGGGCCCGCCACCAACACCCCAGCATATCGAGGTCGGGGTATCAAGCCTGCACAGGTCCCAACTGAGAGGTCAGGGCGATGATTCTTCGGCGGTTAGTTGGGGGCTTTTGTGGCGGACAGTGGGCATAATAACTTTGGCAGGGGGGTGAACCCACGATGTGACCCGTTGCAGAATAAGCCTGCCATCAGTCTCATCCATCATCAGAGGGATAGTAACCTCACCCACAAGACGGTGCCTTGGATACCAAGAAGAAGCCTGAACTGAAGCTTCCGCTCCTCAGACAGACTAGATGCATAGAACGAACCATGTAAAATCGGCCCCACTATGAGGAATGTCAGATAGATAGGACCACCTCGCCCCCTATAAAAGGACCCTCAATGCATCTGCGGTGCAGGTGAATTCATTTTGTATTCGCGGTTACTATAAGTATTTTACCTTACACATTTCTTTACACACTTTTCCTTTGGTGCACTTGCATTCTTTTACTTCGACGCACTTGTGTTTGTGCCTTAATTCTCTTACACCCGTGTGCGTTGACGCTTACGCATTACTATCCTAGAAGTTCTTACTTTCTTAGAGTTCATATACTCGAGTAATACTTGGTTGTAATATGCTCTTGCCTTTTGATCTAACAGACATTGCGGAAGACTCTCTCTGGACGTATTACATTTTTTACCCGAACCATGATAAAATATTTAGTTCTTTGCAACTAACCATACCAAGATGAATGTGATTCAATACAAATTTACTAGTCAATTTCTTAAACATCGACAGTTGGCGCGCCAGGTAGGGGGACACTATTGTACAATCTCATGAGCTTCGTCATGGCTTCATCAACACCAAGGAGCGTTGTCGGCTGCCCTAGAGATCTTAACAATGTGGATATCGCTGACGACGCCCGAAAAATGCCTTCGAAGGAATGGATGACAACACGTCGCCATCCCTTCTTGGATACTGGAAGATACTGTAGGCTGCAATCTCATCTTCAACTCCGGCACTGAGGTGAGTAATCATTCTCACTAGAAAACCCGCCCCACGAACACCTGCGGTGGTATACGAGCGCTCCTACGATTTGCATCCCCACAATGATGGATGCGGCGCCAAGAAAGTGGGAAGGAGCTGGCACACAGCCCATTTCTTGTGACGCTTTAGGGCAGGGCTTGCCGTGCTCGAGTCCTAGAAGACGTGCCTAAATATTGTCGACACCATACTCTGAACCAAGTTCCGTCATCATGCTGATCCAGATGCGGCCTGCCCTCATGCGTGTTTGGCCTAGACCGGTGCCACAACTGGCAGTGTCGATGCCTCACGCTTCTAGTGGACATGCTAGAGCACCATGACAGCAGCCTCCTCATGGCATGCCATGCTCATATAGGCCGAAACCTGGTTCAGTCTGGCCCGTTGGGACCCCCATACCCATCAGACCGTGTTGTATACGAGCACGGAGACATACATCATTGCCAACACTTCACCAACAACTACCGATGATGACCGTGGAATGACGCCTCGGCCCGGACGGGAGTCACTGACAGGATCGAGTCATCAACCCGCTCATCTTTGCCAGCCCAAGCGCGAGAAGCAATTTCCGATCTTTGCTGACCCTTGGTGTCCGAAAGATTGCTCGAGAGGTGGTCGCGCGACCTCACTCCAAGCTATTGTGACGCTGTTCCCATTGGGAAGCGGCTACAATGACAACAGGGACTGAACCCCAAGCCCCATACATGGTGTGACCAGTTTCAAGACCACCTTCAGCAACAACGACATTCGGGGGACACACGAACGCCTCGGCAACCTACAATAGCTCAAAGGATGTCGGCGGAGGCCAGACTAAAGCTTCTGCGGGTATATACACTATTTTTCTGAGAGGTGCAGAAAGGTCCCTGACGCCATCGATGTTGACGTCATTAGAACTTTCCTCTTGGGGTTGGTCCACGAGACGCTGACACCCAAGCTCACTTGCGCCAAGCTGAGGTACATGAGCGCGTCGTTGTACCTCACCTCCCGTTTTGCCTTAGGCAAAGGGGAGACCGGGGGGCATCGACATGCCAAAACCAAGGCCAACGGACCTATGACAAGGAGGGGTCGAACTGTGACACCCGGTTCCGAAAATGAACCAATTGAACTCATATGTGTGCCCAGGACGTTCAACACACATACACGAGTGCATTCACAAAAGGATATACAGAAAATTACAACAAAACAAGATTAATTAAGTACTTTTATTACAAAAATCATAATATCCTCGAATACAAGCACTAATGAGTATTAATGACAAGTTTGCACTAATGCAATGGAAATAAACTAATTTAAGCAAACTAAGCAGCTAAGCAAATAGGGTAGCGCAACTTCAATCAGCACCACAGGCAAAGCTGACGGCAACACACGACCTAGAACTCTGCCCTATCACCGTTATACTCCCAATCCTGACCTGCAACTGTTGGTGGGGGAATTGCAAGGGTCAGTACATGTCATACTCAGCAACTGTGGAAAGTATGACATGTAGCTGATACAAATGATGAATATAATAATGGCTAAGTGCTGAAAAGTACATTAAAACATTGTGAAAGAAATATAATATATGTAAGCGAATTACACCCATCATAAACCATGTAGTTACCATAATACCAGTCCAAATTTCATTACCATCATCCATATTCCATATTTCTCATTACCATCAACCATATGCATTGCCATAAATCATAATACCATCCCATAACCAATACCAAAGCATCCCAATTCCCAACCATAACCAGACCATACAAAATCCCAATTTCCTTCTAATCATGTAGGTCATTTAGGTGCTCCTAACCAGGAGCACGACTATCATGATAGTTTTAATACTCTGTAGAATTTGTACCGCTTTACCCGTGTGTTTGTGGTTTCATCACCTTTCGGTGACTAGAACCTCTATTGTGCCGTCTCACACTTCCCTCGGTGTGTGGCCAAGAGATCACAAAATTGCCTTTACAAATGGACTACTAGCATGTACGGACACACTGAGGTTTCACCGGTGGCGATGTCTCCAACTGAGCACATCTTCAACCAAGGGCCCCCCTCTTGTGCCATTCGGATCCCAGAGAGTCTTGCCTCAAATCCAAACCAAATCAGACTCCCCTTCCCCGGTGTGCCAAATGATCCATGCAGTACTAGCAACACCCTAATTAATCAGCTACGCCGCACCCATACTTGACCTCATGGTGGCATTGTTGTCCTGGCTTATTCTCGCATGAACCGGTCCTGGGATCTAAAGCTAGCAACCACCGTGTCTTCCAACCCATCCACATACAGGGCTTGCTTAGATCTTGGGCTTGGTTTGGGTCAAAGTTTTCAAATTCTTGGTACTGGAGGTCTTCTGTAGCACTCACTAGTGCAAATCCGCCTAAACCGCGCAATAAACATACAAGAAAAGAATTACAATCAATAAGTGATCATATATTACTCAATATGTTATGCCACGCATAATTAATGCAAATGCGAAGAAAAGTAGTTAATGAGTTGTTAATGATGTCTACTAACTAGTTCTAATATTTTTTTAACAAGTCTCGACTTGTTTGAAACAGATTCAAATCAATTTGGAATTAATTCAGCAGAAAACAGTCAGCCAGATCAGACTAGTCCGCTGTAGGGCCGGACTAGTCCGCCCTTCGTAGAACCAGCAAATTAGAGTTTTCTACATCGACGTGAATCTGGAGAAACGGGGTTTAATCCACGTGAGAAAGAGGAAGTACAAGGTATACGAGGTGTTTAGAACTCCAATGAATCAAGGGTTTGGAGGCAACACTTGGATCTTAACGATCTAGGGTTGATGAAGAATTTGAAGGTGAATAGTCGATATAGAACGGAAACTTGATGGAGATCTTGGCCTCTTGATCCTCTTTCATTTCCTCCTCTTCTTCTTCTTGCTCGGGATCTCCTTATCCCTCCTTGATGGCGGATTTCCATGAACGAGGGTTTGTGGACGTTCAATTGAGGCAAAAGGATGTAATGTAAAGGGGTGGGGTTATTTATATAGGGGTGGAGTGCTAGGGTTTGATGGATTTCGAGTTTGTGGTCGGTGGAAGCTGGTGTGGGGTCCCACATGGGCTCCAAAAAGAGTTAGATATGACGTCTTTAGGCCCACTTATAGTAAAACCCAAAAACACGTCGTGAAACAAAAGATCAACATGGAATTGTGATAACCGGACAAGTCTGAAAAGGGCCAGACTAGTCTGAAGTTAGTCAGAGAGATATCTGGCAAGTCTGGTCAAAACCGGACAAGTCCGAACTTAGTTTGAGAGGAAAATGGACCTGTTCGCTAGACATCGGACAAGTCTAGACATATCTAGGGACTTGGCAAAATTTTAAGGTTGGGATGACCGGACTAGTCCACTATAGACCGGACAAGTCCGAGAATTGTACAGAGACAAAACCGGACTAGTCCGCAACAAAAGCGGACATGTCCGAAGGAGGTCAGAGAGAAATCGGACTAATCCACACGAAAAATGGATTAGTCTGCACTTCCTAGAACTCTTAAGTGCGGTTTTGATTCTAATTCATTTTAAACTCATTCCTTTTTATGTGGATTAATGTTAAACATGTATATGAACTTATGCAATGCATGATGCATCAAAATGAGGGTGTTACAAACCAAACCCCCCCCCCCCCTTAAAATGAATCTCACCCTTTAGATTCGACGCGGAAGAGAAGATATAGGAAAATTCCTTCTTGAGATCATCCTCCAACTCCCAAGTTGCTTCCAAATTTGTATGATGCTTCCATTGAACTTTACACCATATAATAATTTTGTTCCTTGTGACTCTCTCCTTGGTTTCCAAGATCTTGTCCGGTTGCTCGGCATAAGTCAAATCTGCCTCTAGTTTCAATTCTTTCATTGACACTTGTTCTTCCAGTACTTGTAAGCACTCCTTGAGTTATGAAACATTAAAGACATCATGGGCTTCTGAAAGATGAGCTGCCATCTCCAACTTATATGCTAGTTCTCCTCGTTTGTCCAAAATCTTGAATGGTCTAATATAGCGAGGTGCCAACTTGCCTCTGATATTAAACCTCTTATGACCTCTCATTGGTGACACCTTGAGGTAAACAAAATCTCCCACTTCAAAGGATAGTTCCCTTCACCTATTGTCCTAATAGCCTTTTTCCTCGATTGAGTAGCCCTCAAGTTTTCACGGTAGATCTGGACTTTTTTCTCAACTTCTTGCAACATGTCAGGTCCAAATATCTGGTTCTCTCCGTCTCATTCCAAAACAAAGGTCCCTACACTTCCTCCCATATAGTGCTTTGGAAGGTGACATCTTCAAGCTTGCTTGGTAAATATTGTTGTATAAGAATTCTGCATACGACAAGATCTTGTCCCAACCTTTCCCATGCTTCAAAGCACAAGCTCTTAACATGTCTTCCAAAATCTAATTGGTCCTCTCAGATTTTCCATTGGTTTGAGGGTGATATGCTGAGGTAAAATTCAACTTTGTTCCCAATGCTTCATGCAATTTCGGCCAAAACCTTGTGGTAAATTGAGAACCTCTATCCGTCACTATCTTCTTCGGCACTCCATGTCGGCACACAATATGCTTCATATACATCTCTGCCAGCTTTGCGGTGGTGTAGATGGTATTGACTGGAATAAAGTGAGCTGACTTGGTCAATCGATCCACAATAACCCCAATTGAGTCATAACTGGATTGGGTACGCGGTAAACGAACTATGAAGTCCATTCTGATTTCTTCCCACTTCCATTCTGGAATCTTCAATGGCTGCAAGAATCCAGCTGGCCTTTGATAACCATCTTTGACTCGCTGGCACACGTCACACAATGTGACATATTTGGCTATGTCCTTTTTCATGCTAGCCCACCAATAACATGTCTTCAAGTCCTTGTACATCTTTGTACAACCGAAATGAATTGTGTACTGCGAGTCATGTGCCTCCTTCAATATCGTTTCTCGGATATGCTTATCATTGGGCACAACAATCCTCTTTCCAAGTCATAAAGTACCATGGTCATCCTCATCAAACTTGAATTCTCTTCCTTCCTGGGTCCTTTCTTTGATCCCCTGAATTTCCTCATCCTTTGTTTGACCCTCTTGAATTTCTTGCTCCAAGGTCGAATTTAACTCCATTATCCCCATGTCATTCACAAATCCAAGGTTCAACCATTGAAACACCTTGCATAACTCGGATGGCAGCTCTCGAACCGTGAGCTGATGACTTACCCCTTTCCAGCTTAAAGCATCGGCCACTACATTAGCCTTCCTTGGATGGTAATAGATCCCCACATCATAGTCCTTGATGAGCTACAACCATCTCCATTGCCTCAAATTCAGGTCCGTTTGTGTGAAAATATACTTGAGACTGTTATGATCCGTATAAATTTCACACCTATGTCTAGGGATATAATGTCTCCAAATCTTCAATGCATGTACTACGGTTGCAAGTTCCAAATCATGTGTTGGATAATTTTGCTCATATTTCTTCAATTGTCTTGATGCATATGCAATCACTTGACCTTCTTGCATGAGCACACATCCAAGTCCTTCTCTTGTTGCGTCACAATATATATCAAAACTTTTGCTCACATCCGGCAATATCAAAACTGGGCTCTTGTTAACCTTTTCTTCAACTCCTCAAAACTTTATTGACAAGCTTGAGTCCATTGGAAAGCTTTCCCCTTCATTAGCAAAGCCAGGGCGGTTCCAACTTTAGCACATCTCTCACTTTTCCTGGGTCAATCGATACTCCTCCCCCCGAGATGATATGACCCAAAAATAACACCTCTTTCAACCAAAAATGGCACTTGCTGAACTTGGCATACAATTGATGCCCTCTCAATTTCTGCAACGTCAGCCTCAGGTGTTCCTCATGTTCCTCCTCGCTTCTCGAGTAGGTCATAATGTCAACAATAAACACCACAACAAACTTATCCAAGTACTCCATAAAGACCTTATTCATGAGGTACATAAAATAAGCAGGTGCATTTTTCTATCCAAAGGACATAACTATATACTCATAAGGTCCATATCGTGTACAAAAAGCCATCTTGGGTATGTCCGATGATCTAATCTTCATTTGAAAGTATACCGACCTCAAATCAATCTTGGAGAAGACAAAAGCACCCTTCATCTGATCAAACAAGTCTTCTATGCCTGGCAAGGTGTACCTGATCTTGATTGCTACCTCGTTGAGAGCTCGGTAATCCACACACATCCTTTGTGATCCATCCTTCTTATCCACAAAGAGTACGGGCGCTCCCCAAGGTGAAGAGCTTTGACAAATAAAACAATTCTCTAGTTGCTCTCGAATCTGCTTCTTGAGCTCCGCTAACTCCTTAGGAGGCAACCTATACGACCTCTTAGCTATAGGTGCAGTTCCAGGTATTAATTCAATAACAAATTCAATGTCTCGATCAGGTGGCATATCTGGCAAGTCATCCAGAAACACATCCAAAAATATGCATGCCACTTGAATCTCCTCAATTGCGGCACCGTCCATGTGATTCATCTCCAATTGCTTTGGTGCATGTTGAGATGCCTCAAATTCTATGGTAATCCCTTCCTCATTGGTCAACTTCACCGTCTTTATGGCACATTCAATGACTCCATTTTTCTTCAACCAGTCCATACCAAGTATAATGTCCAATCCTTGAGAATCTAAGACAATGAGGTTGGCAAATAAGTTTACCTCACTTATTCTAAGGCTTACTTTTGGACATACTATATTTGTCCTCATCTCTTCTCCAGGACACTTAACCAACAGAGTAAATTTCATATGAGAGATAGGCAAACTACATTTGGCAACATATTTTGTTGCAATGAATGAATGTGATGCTCTAGAATCAAATTACATAGTCGCCGAGTTGGGGTTTGCGAGATACATACCAATAACCACATCATCCTCTTGTTGAGCATCCTCCGTAGAGACATGGTTCACGTTGTCACGAGCAAAATTCTGTTGTCCATGGTTCCCTTGCGTCTGTCCTCCATTGGGTCTTGTCTTTTGCCTTGGAGCATTGCCTACCTGACCAAGGCGTGACTTAGGATATTGAATTGCAAAATGTCCTGCTTCACCACATGTATAGCACTTTCTAACTGCACCAGAATTATTAGGACGAACTTGATTCTGAACATTTGCACCAGGAAGGTTGGCACGAGTTACAAAAGGCATTGGAGGCCTAGGTGCTTGCATGACACGGCGTTGCTGCTCAGGCTGAGCTGGGCGCGGTGCATAACCAGGGCGCTGAGTAGGCGCAGAAGAGCTGTAATAAGGTGCATTGGGTGGTGTAAAGCGAGGGCGCACATTACTTCCTTGTTGTTGTCCTTGATATGGCGCCTTCCTCTTGGTGTCTTGCTCCATCTTGTGGACCTTGTTCTCCACAACAATTGCTTTGTCCACTAGCTTTTGGAAGATGACAAATCGCAATTCAGCAATTGTACTTGGATTTCATTGTTCAAGCCCCTCATGAACAAGTATTGCTTCCGGCTATCCCGGCTCACATCCTCAGGCGCATATCTTGATAGTTGAGTGAATTTATTGAGATATTCACCCACACTCAATTTTCCTTGCCTTAGGTTCTCAATTTCTTGCCTCTTGAAGAGCATAACACCCTTGGGCACATAATAAGAACCGAAACTCTCCATGAATTCGGCCCAAGTAATCCTCTCATGGTTCTCATGGGTGTTGCATAGCAAATTCCACCAATCGGCCGCTGCTCCAACAAGCTGATGGGATGCAAATAGCACCTTCTCCCGGTCACTGCATTGGACAATAGCTAGCTTCTGGTCCACAGACTTGAGCCAATCATCGGCATCCATAGGGTCAGCAGCTTTAGCAAAGGTTGGTGGCCTAGTCCTCATGAACTCACCCAACCGGTTATGAGGAGGTGGGAGTGGCGGTGGAGGCATATGGGGATAATTGTTGTTGTTGCCATCCTGCAACTGTCCCATAGTCTGTATCATGGTCTGCATGAGCTAGTTTTGCATAGCCAACAGCTGCTCAAGGTTGATAGCTCCCTGGGCAGGTCTTTGTCCATTGTTGTTCTGAGGTGCTCCATTATTCTCCGCCTCATCATTGGCATCCCTCTGGCTGCGAGTCCTCACCATCTGAAGAAAAGCAAGAGATAAGAATTGAGAAGACGTCCCCAACTATATGCATCAAGGGATATGAAACTAAGCAACTAACTATACTAGCCTATGTGGATATGGCAATGCTAAGCTTCCCAAAATCCTCTACCAAGCACGCAAGCAACAGTACATAGCAAACAACACACCAAGCAAAACACACATTGATTCCCGAGTGTTCCTATATGCTCTAAGATGTCCATGCCATCTAGGCTGCATCCTACGGCCAACATGTTGCTCTGATACCAATTTGTGACAATTGGTTCCAAAAATGAACCAAGTGAATGCATATGTGATCCCAAGACGTTCAACACACATACACGAGTGCATTCACAAAAGGATATACAAAAAATTACCACATAACAAGATTAATTAAGCACTTTTATTACAGAAATCATAATATCCTCGAATACAAGCTCTAATGGATATTAATGACAAGTTTGCACTAATGCAGCGGAAATAAACAAATTTAGCAAACTAAGGAGCTAAGCAAATAGGGTAGCACAGCTCCAATCAACACCACAGGCAAAGCTGACGGCAGCACACGGCCTAGAACTCCGCATTATCACCGTTATACTCCCAATCCTGACTTGCAACTGTTGGTGGGGGAATTGCAAGGGTGAGTACATGTCGTACTCAACAAGTGTAGAAAGTATGACATGTAGCTGATAAAAATTATAAATATAATAATGGCTAAGTGCTAAAAGGTACATTAAAACATTTGGAAAGCAATATAATATATGTAAGCAAAGTAAACTCGCCATAAACCATGTAGTTACCACAATACCAGTACATATTTCATTAATATCATCCATATTCTAGATTTCTCATTACCATCAACCATATCATTTGCCATAAATTATAATACCATCCCATAACCAATACCAAACCATCCCAATTCCCAACAATAATGAGACCATACCAAATCCCAATTTCATTTTAATCATGTAGGTCATCCAGGTGCTTTTAACCAGGAGCACGGTTATGATGGTAGTTTTAATACTCTGTAGAGTTTGTACCGCTTTACCCACGTGTTTGTGGTTTCATCACCTTTCGGTGACTAGAACCCCTATTATGCCGTCTCGCACTTCCGTCAGTGTGTGGCCAAGAGATCAAAAAATAGCCTTTACAAAGGGACTACTAGCATGCACAGACCCACTGAGGTTTCACCAGTGGTGATGTATCCAACTGATCACATCTTCAACCAAGGGTCCCATCTTGTGCAATTTGGATCCCAGGAAGTCCCGCCTCAAATCCAAACCCAATACAGATCCCCTTCCCTGATGCGCCAAATGATCGATGCTATACTAGCAATACCCCGATAAATCAGCTACGCCGCACCCATACTTGACCTCATGGTGGCACTGTTGTCCTGGCTTATTCTCGCATTAACCGGTCCTTAGATCTAAAGCTAGCATCCACCATGTCTTCCAACCCATCTACATATGAGGCTTGCTTAGATCACCCATTACCATATCATATTAACCAGATCATATAACTATAATCTCATTAATGCATAATTAAATAGTATAGTTGTTCTCCCATCCCAACTAATTAAGCTAAGCAAAAAGGTAAAAAGCCCTTCCCGACCCTCTACCATATATTCCAGGTGACAAGGGTGGTTATACAAAGCTAGTAAACTTCCTATCATAGGAACTATCATCAAATTGACACAAGCATTCTGTTTTGAAACAAAACATTTATTCTCGAAACAGGATCAATATGTTCAAGAACACTTGCCTTGCTCATGGACTTGGTTTGGGTCAAAGTCTTCAAATTCCTGGTACTGGTGGTCTTCCGCAGCACTCTCTAGTGCAAATTCGCTTAAGTCGCGCAATAAACATACAAGACAAGAATTACAATCAATAATAGCACATATATTAGTCAATATGTTATGCCACACATGATTAATGCAAATGCAAAGCAAAACTAGTTAATGAGTTGTTAATGATTATTATTAACTAGTTCTAATAGTTTTTAACAAGTCTGGATAGGTTTGGAATTGATTCGACAATTTAGAATTAATTCAGCAGAAAACAGTCAGCTAGATCGGACTAGTCCGCTGTAGGGCCAGACAAGTCTGCCCTTCGCAGAACCAACGAATTAGGGTTTTCTAGATCGACGTGAATTTGGAGAAATGGGGTTGAATCCACGTGAGAAATAGGAAGTAGAAGGTATACCAGGTGTTTAGAACTCCAATGAATCAAGGGTTTTGGATGCAACACGTGGATCTTAACGATCTAGGGTTGATGAAAAACTTGAAGGTGAATTATCGATGAAGAACGGAAACTATATGGAGATCTTGGCCTCTTGATACTCTTTCGTTTCCTCCCCTTCTTATTCTTGCTCGGGATCTCCTTCTCCTTCCTTGATGGCTTTCCACAAACTAGGGTTTGTGGACTTTCAATGAGGCAAAAGGATGTACAGTCAAGGGGTGGGGTTGTTTATATAAGGGTGGAGGGCTAGGGTTCGATGGATTTCGAGTTTGGGGTGGGCTGAGGCCGGTGCGGGGTCCCAAATGGGCTCCAAAAAGAGTTAGATACGACGTCCATAGGCCCACTTAAGGTAAAACGAAAAACACGTCGTGAAACAAAAGATTAACTCGGAATCGCTATAACCGGACAAGTCCGAAAAGGTTCAGACTAGTCTGAAGTTAGTTAGAGAGATATCGGACAAGTCTGGCCAAAACCGGATAAGTTCGAACTTAGTTAGAGAGGAAAGTGGACAAGTCCGCTAGACATCGGACGAGTCTGGGGACTTGGCAAAATTTCAAGGTTGGGATGACCGTACTAGTCCGCTATGGAACGGAAAGGTCCGAGAATTGTACAGAGACAAAACCAGACTAGTCTATAAAAAAAATCGGACATGTCCGAAGGAGGTCAGAGAGAAATCAGACTAGTATGCACCAAAAACGGACTAGTTTGCACTTCTTAGAACTTTGAAGTGTGTTTTTGCTTCTAATTCATTTTAAACTCATTCCTTTTTATGTGTATTAATGTTAAACATGTATATGAACTTATGCGAATTCCAATGGCTCATCCGAAGAAAAGAAGGCAAAAGGTTGGCCCCAAACATGGCAGCCCACGAACATCGACTGCCAGCGTAATCGAGGGAATCCAACAAACGATCGACTAGCCACTTCGAAAAGATGTTCAAGGGACCTTGCACGCATCACGCCTCCCCGACATATCACGCACTGAAGGAATCATCTTTCGGTGTTTCCTCAACGAAAATCTCAACGCTCCGGGCGGTCGGAGAAGAAGGCCAGCTATCTCAGGCTTCAAGTCGGAAGAATCTACCCTGAGGAGGACAACAACTGCTTCATGATCCATTAATATGGTTCCACGCTTGGGAACCCACCCGGGCCAGAGAAGACACTTTTAAAGATGGGACCGCTTATCTTGTATCCCGAGTTACCTCCAATTCTGAATCTATGATCACCTTTGACAGATCGAACCATCACGATTCCATCCACAACATGGGTGATACCCTCTAGTAGTTAACTAAGTTGTAGGGTCTGCATGACTCGCTCATGTGTTGTTGGATGGTGGAAGCAGCCTCAACATCTTGTACGCCGCCACTCTGGACCCGATGAAGATCCCACGCTCTCAACTCCAGCCTCGCGGGGACCTTTCCAGGGATCATGCCCATGGTACAATCTACACCACTTGGGCACATCGACCACCCAATCACAATTGGAAGCTGGACAAACTCTCGCACGGAGATCATCACATTTGAAGTCGCCAACTTCACCAGCTCCAACCACACCATTATGGGACGACCTTGCTACGCCATGTTCATGGTGGTATCTAATTACACCTACCTCAAGATTAAGATCCCATGACCTATAGGGGTCATCACCATGAATTACAGGATCCAACTGGCCCTGTTGTCTGAGCTATACGGTTCGGGTGAGGCCCCGACGATGATGGAGCTCCAATCAAGCAAAGCACCCAAGGCAGGATTTGACGTCCGATGCAACTACGATCGTAACTTGTCCCAAATGTCCCTAAGCCAAATAAAGGAATCAGGAAATCCACTAAGCCACACCGTGAGCCTGACCAAGGCAAGCCCCAAAGATGCCATATCGCAAGGAGGATGGGAGGACACACCCGACAGATCTACAAAAAGTCAGCGCCCTGATTCCCCTGCTTTGGCAGCCGAGACTCGCGCGACACCGACACTGCTAGGACAAAACATGGCGCATCACCACGAGCGGAGCGTTAGACTACTAACCGCACTAGACGCACCACTTGGAGGACGAGTGCTATGACAATCAGACCCCAAGATTGAATTCCAAGTCACCGTTGCAATGCCCAGGCTCGGAGGCTGCCGCTAGATTGCTAGCCCAACCTAGCCCAAGAACTTTTTTCCTTAGAAACACCGCTTGCCAAAGCGTTCCCACTTGTCATATGAATGTCGGCTCGCAAACGATGAAAGTTCCGAGTATTGTGATTCAAACGAGGCAAAGAGATGGAAAATAGATTGTAGCGTAAACATTTTCAAAGAAGTCATTATAAAGGATTCATGATACATTATGGATCAGATGAGTACGAAGAAGAGGAAAAAGGTTACATCTTGGATTCAATTCTCGCCTAGGACTATCCTACTCCTCAAAGGACTAGTGGTCTTGCTTTTTCTCCCTTTTAGCAATAAGACGGCCGCATTTTCTAACAAAGCATGTTTGGCTTCCGACAGGGAAATATCTGCTAAAAACCAAAAAGTCTTTGGTTGGGAGGAGAAGATATATTGACACGCGAATGGCCACTAATATCCAAATGTAGAGGCCATATTGCCCTTTCCCAGTAAGAGGGCCTCTCATCTCCAAGCCCGAAGATGACGACGCCTCACCGCCTGTCGAGGTGGGATGGCATGCCAAAGCCTGTTGAGAAGGGTCGGGGAGCTAAAGGGGCCTACATATTTCCCAATCGACCTAATGCAATGCCAGAAGGCTTTGGTCATGCAGATACATGCGATGCATCTGAATCAAATTGGCCTCCCCTTTGAACTCCTGTTTGGATCCACCGCCTTCAAACCTCTCAGAGGCTTCTCCCCTTTTCGAACTTCCAAGTAACTCCTCACCCTCCGAACATCGTTTCGAAACCTCATCAACCCCAGCCTCACCGTCCATCGATCGGGCACGGAGCCCCGACCACCACGCTCTCTCGCCACAAGGAAAGGCCTTAGGATTACAGGATGAGCGGAGGCAGGGGAGGGAGGGATGATCTTTGGAGAAGAGAGGCTAAGGCGATGGGGAATGGCAAATCACACTTGGTGATTTATAGACCCATCGAGGGAGCCGAAGAGATAAGAACGACGGGGGTGGCGCATTATGCATCATAATTGATGCCACAATAAAAGGATTGCAATGACCCGAGGGCTTGTGCCGCCTGCCACACCACTAGGTCGCTCCATAACCGAGGCCGCAATGAAGACCTTTCGGACCCAAAGATTCACGGTGCACGCTGCCCTGACTCTTCATTTATCACACCACATTGAAGGATCATGGAAAGAAAGAAGAAACACGACTGGGGATGAATGGCTCAGAAGATACCCAACGTGGAGAAATAGTGAGGGTCGACGAGTCCTCATCCACTTGATGGGTTCCCACCCTGGCCGTGGGCCACGAAGGTAGCACACCACTAACCATTGCAGGAGCCTCAACCACAGAAGACTCGGACGGTGACGAATCATCCTCTACGATCGTACTGGCCCTCTTTGTGGTGTGGTCATCCCTAGGCCTCGCCAACTCTTCAACCACGACGATATCGCGATCAAGGAGAATGACAATTATCACTAAATTCTTTCTCTTACCTAACGATTAACTCTTCTAGGCTTCATAGAAGAATAGGAGGGAGCACAATATCTGGAGATGATGGGTCAGGAGGACGAGGCTAGCATATATCCTGGGGCCTTTTTATAGTGCTCAGCGGATAGGTTACGGTATGTGAGTGTAAGGAGACATCGTGCGGCGGACATTTGCATTAAACACAAACTATCACAGGCGCGTGGAGTGGAGCATCAGAGCGTGTGTCACACATCTCGGGCCCCTCGTAATTGGCACCGCTTCAGGGATTTCAAGAACACAAAATCATCAGATAGTGGGTCTAAATTTTTCCTGGCAGCTACCTCTTCATAACCGTCACTGAGTCCAAGTCGTGCGGCAAAAACACGTCTCCCCTTGCGCCCATGTGAAAGTGCATCTAGGCATGCCCTTGTGGGTTTTGTGCGATTGATCAAGAACAAGCGAGATGCTAATGAAATTTGTTAAGATGAAATCAAGTGTTCTGAGAATGAAAATGACGGTGCACCAAAAGGTGAAAAATGAGAAACAAGATGGAAATAGCCCAAGTGAAGAATGGAAGCACAAAGTAGTTCTAAATGTATAGGATGTGTGTGAGACACATTCCAATAGCTCAAACCTTTGTGTAGAGAGTAAGAGCTAAACAACAAATTCAAAAACACACTTAAGCACCAGACTAGTCAGTTAATAAGCGGACTAGTCCTATTTCCTTTCTGTTTAAGAACGGACAAGTTTGATAATGACCGGGCTAGTCCGATATTCTTTCTTGTGCTCAATCGGACAAGTCCTTAAATGTAGACTAGTCCGTCAACACTTCACAAATTCACCATGCACCGGACTAGTCCGATTTATACGGACTAGTGTGATTTCTTCTTTGGACATAAGTGGACTAGTCTGGTCCAATAGCGTACTAGTCCGGTACACTCAAAAAATTAGGGTTTCATGGTGTGATGGATGCCTTGACGCACAGTTCACTCAGCACACCAGACTAGTCCAATCCTAGTAGCGGACTAGTCCGACCGTCGGGATCTCTAATGGTAACTTTTTCTAATAACTATAAATAAATGATCCACGACCCCTAAACAGAGAACTAACAACCCTAGCGCCGTCACACGTCCCAAGAGCACAAAAACACTCCTCTCCACAAATCTAAAGCCCTTAACTGTTTAATCTTTTGGAAATCAAGATTTGGTAATGGGAGAGCAACGTCTACACGATCTTGAGCTCTTGGGGTTTGATCTCTCATACACTCTTGCAATTCTTGTACATCTTTTGAGTGTATTCGATCTATTTTCTTGTTGTAAACTTGTGGTAGCCCTCAGCTTGTGAGGTTGCCCCATCGACATGGTGATTACCCAAGTTATAGTGAAACTCAAGTTGACTTTTGTGGTGACTTGACGAGGTAATGGGTTGGTTAAGACCAGGCTCTGTGTGAGCTAGTCAATGAGGACGTAGATCTCTTTTGTGGGATTGAACCTCTTAAAAATCGCTTGTATCGTGTGTTCTTGATTCATACTTTTCATTGTTATCACTATCTAGGCCCCACATGTCAGCCTCTCACCGCCTCCTCGTGCTCCCACTGCCTCCACGCAGGCAGCTGGTTGCCACCATGATGCTTCTTTGTCGACCTTGTCACCTCATGACTGCATCAAGTCATGAAAGTCTTTTGTTCCCCTCCATAATTATGTGTCATGCACCGAGCACATCATCTCCTTAACTATCAGCCCTACTTCCTCCTCTCTCTCAAGTGTTGCTTCGATCCATGGACTTGCTATCGTTGGTGCTCCCCTCGAAGCATTATCACGCCACACCGTGGTAGCTCAAGATGCGGCCACAGAACCATGCACGGGCGACCTCCTCCTTTCTCTATTAAGATCTCCCAACCCACAGCAAAGACAGAGGATTTCACCCTTTCTTCCTCGAAGTCAGTCATCCAACAACCTCGGTTGCACGACAAAATTCACCAACCACGGCGAGCCCCACACTGACTTCATTACTTCATGAGCTTGTCAGCTCTTGCACACAACAAAAAAATATATATTTTTGTGGCATTGAACCTCGATAAAAGTTGCTTGTCCCATGCGTTCTTGATTAACACTTTTTATTATTATCACTATCTAGGGCAAAACTTGATCATTCTCATATTCATCATTAAATAGTGTTTCTCGAGAATCTCAACTGTCATATACACTTGCTAATAACTTTAAAGTCAATTCGTGCTTTAACCTTTTGAATAAAAACAAAAAACTAGTTAATTTTTTGTAGGTGTTACGATAACACCAGACTAGTCCGTTCCTCCTGGTATTTGACAGTTTTATTAAGTGTTGCAGTAAAAAGTTTCAACACCTATTCACCCCCATCTAGGCCACATTCAATAAGTATCAGAGCCATACTCTCCATCAAGAGACTAAGACTAATTGCTGACAACATGACTGACGAGATCTCAGAAATGCCCATCATCGGATATGACCAATACACCAATGTGTTCGATGTGCTCAAGCATTATGAGCACGACGATGAGGAAGTACGCCAGATAAAGGCACTTCTAAGAATGAAGCATCTGAGACAGAAGGGCAAGAAAGAAGACGAGAAGTCAAAAGGGGGTAGTGATCAAGACGACTCCCGGTACCCTTTTAATTATGAGCTCAACAACAATAATCATTATCTCTTTATTCCATTAGAAAAAGTCTCCTCACTTCAATGGAAGTGAAAATACTATGTGGAAATACAACATGAAGATGCATCTTATCTCACTAAACCCAAATCTTCGGCACATAGTATGCACAGGTCTATATATCTCGGACAATGATGAAGAACTCACCTCAGAGCAAGAACAAGTGATTCATGGCAATGCACAGGCTATTGCGGTGATCACCTCATTCTTGAGTCGAGATGAGTTCACCAATGTGGATGGACGAAAATTGCCAAAGATATATGGGATACTCTCCAGGTTGCACATGAAGGAAACTGCTCTGTCCACGAAGCAAAGATCGAGATGCTTGAGGGTGAATTGAGAAGATTTGCCATTGAGGAGGGTGAGACTACTCAAGAAAGGTACAACTGAATGAAGACACTCATCAACAAAATTCGTGCCTATGGAGGCAAGAAGTGGATTGATCATGAGGTTGTCAAGAGAATGATAAGAGCTTTCATGCCACAAAATGTCACTCTATGCTCAATGATAAGAGAAAGCCCGGGGTTCCACAAAATGACCCCCGATAAAGTTCTAGGAAATATTATAAATCATTAGATGATGGAGAAGTAGGGTCAATATGTGAAAGATCTTGCAGAGCTTCCTTCATCCAATAAGAAGGAATTTGCCCTCAAGGCAACATGCAAGCCCAATGGAAAAGAAGCTCATGAGACAAATTAAGAAGAGGATAGTGATGATGTGAGCATCGATATGTAAAATAAAGAAATGGTGCACTTCATCAAAAGATTCAAGCACTTGATGAGAAGAAGAAAAGGCAATAACTCATGTGAAGGAAAAGGTAAAGAGAAGGCAAAATCAAAAGCTCGGTGTACTTGCTACAATTGTGGCAAATGTGGACACTTCATGGTCGACTGCCAATGTGAAGACAACAAAAAGAAGAAAGAATCAAGACAGAGCAAAAGAAAATGTTCAAGAAGAAGAGGCAAGCATACCAAGCGCACATCAGCATGGAGTGGGACTCAAACGACGGTTCCTCCTCAAAAGATGAAGAGGAGATGGCAACAATTGCCATCAAGAAGCCAACAATGAAGTCGACACTCTTCCCAAGCATGGGAGGATGGAAGGACTCCTACCACACTTGCCTGATGGCTAAAGAGGGCAAGAAAAAGGTCAGATCTAAACCCTCCTCTTAACATTCCTCTATTGATGATCTTGATAGTGTTAGCGAAAAAGAGGATATGCTAAAAGTCTTAAGTATAACAGCTTTAAGAAAAATGAAATTGTTGTCCGATGAGATCTTTGAGAAGGAGGATCTTGTCAACCGTCAGGAAGATATGCTCATTCTTGAAAGAATGAAATATCTTGAGGTTGAGAAGCTTCTTGAGCTTGAAAAGGAGAGAAGCAAGGCACTTGAGATTGAACTATCTTTGAGTAAGGAAAATTACTCAAAACTGGAGGACTCATATGTCGCAATTAAGAAGGAACTTGCTAACCTGACTAAAGTTAACAAGATTGTTGAAGTGCAAGTTGAGTCACTCAAGCAAAGTGTCACTTCATCCTCCATGATCTCATCTTCTAAAAATGTCAAATCGACACCAATTAAAACTTGTACACGTGCCAAATTGAATACTAATGTAAAGAATGACCCCAATGCTTCAAAAGTCAAACACCCATCCCAAAGCGGCATTTTTGACAAGGAAAAGATCAAATATGCACGTAGTGCATACATGGTCACAAGACCTCCTAATGTCAAAGATGGTCTTAGGTATACGCGAGGTAAAAATCAATTTACTAATGTTGACAATAATAATATGGACCATATTGCTTTTGTTAAAGAGAACTCGTCTAAACATAAACAATAAACCTTATTTCATAATTTTGATTCATCCTATGTTCTTATGAGAAATAAGTTTGGTCGTGTTTATGCCAAATATGCAGGGCCATGCCACAAGAATACTAGATCTTGTGTGTTGGCCCCAAAATTACTTGTTACTAATCCCAAAGGACCAAAGCAAGCTTGGGTACCTAAAACCAAGGCATAATTCTATTTTTTAGGCTTACACCTCCAGTGGATCAAAATGGGTGCTTTATAGTGGGTGCACCAATCATATGATCAGAGAAAGGAGAATGTTCGTGGAGTATGAGCAAAATGAAAATCCAAGTAAGGATATCTACTTCGGAGACAATAGCCAAGGAAAAGTTCTTGGCACCGGTAAAATTGCTATATCATCTCAACACACTCTTTCCCATGTTTTACATGTTGATTCTCTGGAATACAATATTTTGTCCATATCTCATCTATGTGAGAAAGGATATAACTGCTTGTTTAGTAATGAGGGTGTGACAATTTTTAGGAGAAGCGATAACTCAGTTGCATTCAACGGTATGTTGAAGGGAAATCTTTATCTTGTTAACTTCAACAAAGATAAAACTGAAGTTGACACATGCTTGATTGCAAAAACTAACATGGGATTGCTATGGCATAGACGGCTAGCCCATGTTGGTATCAAAAATCTGCAAAAACTTCTAAAAGGTGGTCAGATCCGAGGCTTGAAAGATGTTGTGTTTGAGAAGGATAGGCTGTGTACCGCATGCCAAGTCGGGAAGCAAGTTGGAGCACCACATCCAGCAAAGAACATTATAACTACATCAAGACCGCTAGAACTTCTACATGTGGATCTTTTCGGCCCAATTGCTTATATAAGCATACGTGATAAAAAATACAGTTTGGTAATAGTTGATGATTTTTTCTAGATTTGCCTGGGTGTTCTTCTTGTGTGATAAATCAGAAACCCAATGCATCCTCAAGATGTTCGTGAAAAGAGCACATAATGAATTCTCCTCCACAGTCAAGAACATAAGAAGTGATAATGGATCGGAGTTCAAAAATACTCAAGTTGAGGAGTACCTAGATAAAATAAACCACGAGTTCTCAGCACCTTACTCAACTAAACAAAATGGGGTGTCCGAGAGAAAGAACCGAACACTCATTGAGGGTGCAAGAACAATGCTAGATGAATACAATACCTCGGACCGGCTTTGGGCGGAAGCGGTGAACACCGCTTGTCATGCCACTAACTGGTTATATCTACATTGACTTCTAAAGAGGACGCCATATGAGCTCCTAACGTGTAACAAACCAAATGTTTCATATTTCATAATATTTGGATGTAAATGTTACATTTTGAACAAGAATCCTAGGACTTTGAAGTTTGCTTCAAAATCTGATGAAAGGTTCTTGCTCAGTTATGATTCGAACACCTACGCTTATCGTGTCTGTAATAATGTCTCCAGCATTGTGGAGGTGGCAGGTGATGTAGTGTTCGGTGAAACTAATGGCTCCCAACTGGAGCAGTTGATAAGTGTGTGCTAGATCAAGAGGAATCCCCATGTCAAGCATTGAAGAGAATGACACTTGGTGATATTCGACCACAATAGCGATCACAAGAATCAAGTGCTCAAGATACACGTTAATGATCAAGGTGGAGCTTCTACACAAGATCAACCTCAACAAGATCATGATGATAAACATAATCTTGGAAGGAATGATATAGGGGGAGACGACGAAAATGAAGACAACAGAGAAGAATTGAGATCACAAGTGCCTCACCCAAGAGTACATCAAAGTGTACATAGAGATCATCACATCGACAACATCATTGGAGATATTGGAAAGGGAGTAGATACTAGATCTCGTATTGCTAATTTCTGTTAATAATAATATTTTGTTTTGTCTTTGGAACCTTATAGGGTTGATGAAGAACTGCGAGATTTGGATTGGGTGATAACAATGCGAGAAGAGCTAAACAACTTCAAAAGGAATGAAATATGGGAGCTTGTAGAAAGACCAAAAGCGAACATCGTGGGAACCAAATGGGTCTTCCAAAACAAGCAAGATGAACATGAAGTGGTGACGAGGAAGAAAGCACAACTGGTGGCAAACTGTTACTCAGAAGTCGAAGGTTTGGATTTTGATGAAACCTTTGCTCCCCTAGCTAGACTTGAGTCCATTAAAATTTTATTAGCCTATGCTACTCACCATAATCTTAATTGTATCAAATGGACGTCAAAAATGCGTTCCTCAATGGCCCTATCAAGGAGGGGGTGTACGTGGAGCAACCGCCAGGCTTTGAAGACCAAGATCAACATAACCATGTGTACAGACTGCATGGATCTCTAAGGCATCAGACAAGCTCTAAGAGCTTGGTATGAGTGCCTTAGGGACTTTCTCACTCAATATGGTTCTAAAATATGACAGGCTGATTATACACTATTTACCAAACATTTGTATGGTCATATATTCATTTGTCAAATTTATGCTGATGATATCATTTTTGGTTCTACTAATAAATCCTTTTGTGAAGAATTCAATAAGATCATGATCGATAGGTTCGAAATGTCTATGATGTGCGAATTGAAGTTTTTTTTTTTGATTCCAAGTGAAGCAACTTAAAGAGGGCACATTTATTTGCCAAAACAAGTACACAGAGGACGTCCTCAAAAATATCAACATGAACAAAGCCAACCCATCAAGACTACCATGGCTACAAATGAGCATCTCGACCTTAATGAAGACGGTTTAGATGTATCAAAAGGTATACCGTTCTATGATAGGTTCCTTGCTTTACTTATGTGCATCTAGGCCTGATATTATGTTAAGTGTTTGTATGTTGGCAAGGTTTATCTGCTCTGTAGGATCGAAGAGCACGTGAAATTCTACCAGATGGGGGATGAATGGTAGATTAAAATTTTTCAGCGGAAGCAACAAAAACCCCTCGGCAGAAAATAAATTTGATATAAAAACTGTGTCTGCGAGTGTTTCCAATGTGTGCAATGTGTGATAAATCAGTGTAGATCGTAGAAAATAAAGTCACAAAGACACGACAATAACAATCACAAAAAAACATTGAGTAAAACTCAAGTTATGACCAAAACCCTGAGCGAAGGTAAATGTGTTCTAACAGAGGGCACATAGATCTACTATGTTGTAAAGAAACTCGTGTAACGCTAAAAACATAAATCCAATAATCATGAAATTTTCAAATATGATAGAGTATTGAGTTCTGAAGACAACACAAAAATAATCACGTCAATTGCATCTATAAAACGCGAGTTACGATCAAAACAATCAACGAGAAAGACTTGACAATAACTTGTCGGACGAACAAGGCATAAAAGCTCCTCTAAACTACGAATTTTATTCACCAAAGACAAGAAAGGAACAGCCCAAAGTCGTACTCTACGAGCTCTGGCCTACCTTGCTTATATAACCGGCCCTTAGGTCAACCCAATCCACACTAGGACTCCTACTCCTATTCAGTCTCAACCGAAACTTCCTATAACTGCTTAAGACTCTTCCATACGCACATAGAAGCAGTCTTAAGACTTCCAAACACCTTAGGAACGTACCATACATTCATAAAACGACTCAAATTCCTGCTCATCACAAAATTTAACCAAAACTAACTCTAAACCTTCCATAAACGAACCATAACCACCTCAACCGCAGCCTAAGGCATAAACCAGCCGGTTGGACCTTTCCGGCTATATTTTCATGTCCATATCTCTTCACCACGTCTTGTAACCAGGTTTCCAAATCCATGCACTCCTCGTATAGATGCAAACACTTTCCAAAACATCCACAATACCTTCATATGCATTGTTATTGACCCAAACATGTTGCATGACCTCCCGATCAACTCAACCACAATTCCTCCGAACTTGGTTGTTGAACCTCATCTTCTCCCTAAAACTAGTCCAATGGATCCCGTCACCAGCCATGTCTTGACCTCAAGCAACACCTGCACATGAACAAACAAGCATTCTTTACAAGCACAAGTCCTCGACTTCACTCACGTTAGTCCGAAAGCCACAACAGCTTACGTGAGCACCTCACATAAGCACGTTGCAAACCATAGTAAATATTAACCACAATAATCAGCCATAACACATCAAAAACTTAGTAAAAAAAATACTAAGCAAACTTTCCATAAGCTAAAAAGCATGTTTAAAAATTGCATGTCAAAAACATAGTCATAGCATAATTATTTCAGCAAATAGAATTTATCGAATGGAGCAGAAGTGGCGCTGCAATGTAAAGGCAAATGATCCGACACTCCAATCTGTGACTCATGTGCAAAACACGTGATGGAAAGTTCAGACAGTCCTAACCAAGTAAAGAATAAATATTACTCTCGAAAACACTCCCACCGCATCAACTCATGTGCACTGATGTGAGTGAAATTCGGACAACCCAAAGCGAGAAACACGTGTGATTCACGTGAGGAAAAGTTCGGACAATCCGAAGTAGATGTTTTGGCAATATTCAAAACTTTGAATGTAAACCCTCACTTTTATCCGAATTGCCAATGTATTCAGCACATAGGTCTCACAATCTCCTCCTTGGATGAATGCATTGGCAACACCACTTAGAATCCGAACATTGGCATTGACATGAAAAGTTTTGAAAGCAAATTTCCCCCCCTATTGAAAATAAAAAATCCCCCCCCCCCCTAAGTAACATGTAAAAAGTTATGAATGTGCATCAATGTGTGACATATTTCTCCCCCTTTGACAATGTATTCAACAAGGTTCAAAAGAGAAATTTCAATTGTCATAAGCATATATGACGTATACATATAAAACAAAGCTCATCCAAGTCATACTATCAAGTCACTTACACTATGACATTAATGAGATACATAAAGTAGTGTAAGCCATGAAAGAGATCAAGTGTAATTTTAAATTTAAGCAAGTCATGATCTCACAAACTTAACTATGCAAAACATAAAAGCATGACACATTTTTGTGCATTTTGATTATCATTTAAATCACAAATTCAAATCATTTCGCATTTGCAAGAGATCATATACTGCATCAACCTTATTCTAACCAAATAATATAAGCCTATGTCATTTGACAATCAAAATCTTAATGACATGGTTTTAGTCATACAAGATTCCTTCCAAGTTTATATAAAATTGCAATGATAAGCAATCTCAGAAGAAAAATTATGATCCATGCATATTCTCTTGATCTTTTCAGAATTTTATTTGATCATAAAAGCTCATCATGTGGGCTATTGATTGTTTTTTTCATGATTAAAAGCACTTCTGAGCATGCAACAAGTTCAAAATAGCAAGAAAATTCAATCATGAACAGATTTAGTGTATGTAATTATTCAAATTACTAGTCATGGGAAAAACTACAAATTGTATAACACGAGTAATGTAGTAAGAACTTTTAGTATGTAAAAGGAAACACAAAGTCATATGTGTATGAACCACT